>LPNX010262792.1:810381-826797 GCA_001517045.1 Pseudotsuga menziesii
AAGCACATCAATTCCTCATCCCATCACCATTTAGTATGACCGTTTAGTGTAAAAGCCTAAAATTTAAGATGAACCATTTTTTTAAGTAAAAAAATTTAAAAAATCGAGGGGGGTGTGGGCTTGTGGGAGCCCCCCAATACGGGAAAATCCTAGACCTACGTTTCCCCAAGTTTTGCAGAAAGGGGGGCACTATGAAACATTTCCCATGGAGCCTCCCATCCCCCAGGGCGTGGGAAGCGCAGGGGGCGAGCCCTCGACCCTGGGAGGTGCGTCCCCGTGGAAAACTGTTGAAACCATCACCATCAAAAGAACCTGGACCATCTCTTGCTATTATTGTACCATAAAATGTATTGTTGCATAAATTGCATCTTATTTTAGCAAGGTGGTGTCTCTACTAACTTGCTCTCACTCACTTATGAACTTTATTGGCAACATCTGTTTCCTTCCTATTAAAGGTATGGGGAAAAATATTTATTTGTTTGCATTTTGTTTTAATATAAATGGAAGTTCTTACCTAATCATTGCCAAGGTAAGTTCTTCTCAGAGCCTTTCTCAGAGGGAAGGCCCTCACCTTTTTGGAGCTGCGTTCTTGTGTTTTGATTTATAAATTCACATGTTATACTCTATTTGACAATGGAATAATCAAATAAGAAATATTGCAATTTTACCATGGAAGCTAAACTCTATTGTATATGAAATTAGACAAGATGTTGTTAAGGAATACATTCTTTCTTTTTGGAGCCAAAATCTCTTCTAAAACCTTACAAACTCTTCTTGGTGATTTTTCATTGTGAAGTATAGTTATGAACCTGTTGCAAAACCCCAAAACTTCACAGTGGAAACACTCTGTTAAATTTACTACTTGGATTCCACACTAGAAAATAAGTTTCTATTTATATAAGATAATCTGTTTGTTTTTACACGAAATCCCTTGGTGGCAACTAACTATATGAAAACTATTTTAGATCACCACGAAATGACAAAAATATCCGAAATATCCTCAATGTATAATGTTTTTAAAGGTGTGCAAATATCGAGAAAGTTGAGAAAATACTCTATTGAAGTAGATTTTTTTACCAAAAGTTTCTCTTAGAGGCTGATGATGTGCTAAATATGTGCCATATTTCCTTTGAAAATCTGATTCAACCATCCAATATACCACATTTGGATCAAGATTGCATGGCAAGTTATAACTTGAAGTGTTATAAAGGCTATTTCTTAACAGTAACGGGCATATCTTAACTGTATTGTGGATTGGTGTTTTTTGAGCAAATTGTGTGCCGAAACATGGACCAATTGAGGCCTTATTTGTGTGTGCAATTTAGACTCAGACTATGAGTTTACCTCCTGCACATATATTTAGTCTATGCAAGTTCTCTATGCCAAAATTTGTCAGGCTTACATCTTTGTTCTTGAGATGAGGTTTCTCAAATATATATTACAATGAAACTTTTCAGACACAAGGTCGTTGAATGTTTCTCCTTCAAATATTCATAGTGCTATGTCAGTGTTTAATCCTCGGTCCTTGACAACTTGAGTTTTACTTTACAGAACGTTGGATCTACTACCTAAATATTCCTAACATTGATGCCTGTTACTTTGTTTCTATTTCTTCCTTTTGACTTTTGTCTTTTAACATTTGAGGGGTTATCCAATTTTATCATTATCATAAAACATGGGTTGATAAACAAGAATAAGGAAATTCATGTGTCAAGTTTCTGGTTATTTTGTAAATTGATGCAAATTCAGATGGGCTAAATGAGCCTTCGGTAATGGTAATCTATATGGATGATGAAAATATGGAACTGGAGGAAGAGGGAGAGATCGTTGGGGATGAGTCCTCAATGTTGTCAACAAAAAAGAAGACGACCGTGTACTTTCCTGGAATAAATGCCCCAATACCTAAAATTGTAGATGATCGACTCTGGACTGGTTCTTTTTTCTAGCCCAGACAAGTTAGATTCTGAACACACACCAAGTTCATCATCTTCAGTGACAAGAGGGCACCGCTTTGATTAGACAAAATCCTAGGACTACAACAGTTCACTAGATGAACAACGTCTAGGAAATGAACATGCGGGAAATAATGTTTTTGGTTCTAATTACACATCACAAAGCATAAGTGGGAATCCAATTAGATACCCCTTCCCTCAGAGCCCTACTCTAACCAGGCCTGTATCAAACAATGGACAGAGAAATCCTCTTCACGACAATTCTCCAAGAGGTATGCATGCTACAACTACAAAATCAATACCTTGTTAGCATGGTTTGATCCCTTATGGAAAATATTCTCCTCACACTTCATTACAGTATTCATCCCCAAGCCCTGGCAGTTATTCCACTCAAATTCAAAGCCAGGTAGTTCGGACTATATGCCTCTAGAAATAAGTCATGCATGGGATGAGGCTTATGCTGCACTCGATAAGATAGAAATAAAAGAGAGGTTTGAAGGTATCCATCATTACAAAAAGTGATTTTAAGTTTTGGTGATGGTTGGTTGTAGATTCCCTTTCATCACCGCTGTATTTTGAAAGTTAGTAGTTACATATGATTAGCATAGATATTTTGTACACTTTAATTAAATTATGCCTTGATGTATCATCCAACAAAAGGCAGAAAACTGTAATTTGAAACACAACTAAATTAATATAAGACTTACACTTGTCTAAGCTTGTTTTCTTTTTCTAAATGCAACTCTATAGATAGTGACACACCATCCAATTTCATTACTGCAGTACCGTTTATCTTCACCTTAAATTTTGATGAACCTGTCACCTTTTCTAATCAGGGTTCAGTGCCAAATTTTATAGGGGAAACTTGCTCATGCTTGCTAACATACAACTACTTAGATAATTTCCCTTGGTAAAAATTCTTTGAGCCAGGATGCCCATGATCTTTCGTAAGGCCTCTACTATTTTTCTTTGTTGGGGTCGCACAAGATTTCTTCACCCTGATGCCCTTTGACTTGTATTCATACTGATCATCCTCACCATTTTGTGCAACATAAGCCTTGATAGGAGGTGTTCTGATTGAATTGACTTGTCTTGAAGCTAAATTTGAAACATCTTGCTTCTTTGGAGAAGGCAACACTAGTGCAGTCACGCTCTGTAGATTTTGTTCTTCCATTTTTGGATCAGTCAATGATTCAATAGAAATTCTAGCATGTGCACTCCTCTCATCCTTATATCCAATCTTCCATTTATCCATATGCTTAGAGGACATTGAATCTTCAAACCATGGATCCATCTGCTTTTCCTCTACCCATTTAGCAGGTTCTGAAGAAAACCTTATAAAGAATTGATATGAATATGAGTACACCACATGTTTCTTACTACCTCTTGTTTCTGTTGCTTCTATTTGGATCAATATGTCTACTTTGACACACTCCTGATTTCCCTTAACTGACTTCTTGTCATTATCAAAGTATTTAGTATAAGAATTTTCATCTACAAAAATCTTGTATGGATCATCCTGTCTAGTCACGCCAGTTGCCACTAGCTCCACTAAAGTAGTTGTAGCCTATGCAACACATGCAGACATGACTTCTTGAGCCCGGTGATGTCGTTTAGAGGGAGGCATGGAAACTTCATCACTCGGTAGGCTACTTATCAAATGATATTTATCAACCTTTGGTGGAAAACACATAGGCCTTTCCATGAAAATTGAAGACATCTACCCATGTGGAAAATCGCCTTCAGTTTTAATATTGTTAGAACTTAAGATATTATTAGTTCTCAAATGGCATTCATTTAACACAAAAGCATTATCCTATGCCATATTTTCTCCATTATAGTCATTGGCACTTGATATGCCTCCTTTATTCGATCCTTCTACAATTTTCTTGGTTTCATCTTCAGCTTCAATTTTTTCACTTTTTACCAAATGCAAATGTTAATCAAAGTTAAGTTTATGTTTCCTTTCCTTGATCTGTGTCCTTTTCTTTCAATGATCTACTCCAGATAATACTTCAAGAACATTTTCTTCTTCTGTGCAAATATTTATCTTTATTTGATTATCTGATCTCTCTGGTTGAAATGTCCCTTACTTGACTTCACTGAGTTCTGGGTCATGTTGTCTATATAATTGGTTTTATAATTATGTCAAACAGTTTGTGGGCTCCTTCTTCTTGACACCACTAATTGTTGCTTGGTTCACGGGTTTCGTCAAACATTTCACTAAGTGTTCCTGTAGGATGCACTAATCTACTGTTACAAATTTCTGAGTGACTCAAATAGGTTTATCTCAGACCTCCCTCCATTTATTTAATAGAACTTTGATTTATTCTTTACCATATATAAATACAAGATGAGATCGAATGGTAACAACCCACAAATATGATAATAAAACAAATCCAAAACTGTTAACACATAGATTTAGTTACTGTTGTAATGGATTGATATTTACTATTTATCTTTAATAAGACATAGTCAACTCAATCCATGTGAAACATATGAAGATCTAACCTGGAGATGGTCTGTTTACACACAACAGTAATAGAAGTACTTCTAGGCAGAAAAATGCAGTTAAGTGACAAATATTCTCCTCCTTTATTTGACCACGACTTGCTGGTTTTTAGATGCTATGAATGTCGTTGAGATGGTAGCTCCTTTCTTGTAATGGTTACACCTTGTAAAAACCCTCTGTGTGTACCATATTTCTGTAGATTGACTTTGAATCTCAGTAACCTCTTACTGAGAGTATACAGTGTCCAATCTCCCACAAATAGACTGGTTAAGTGCTTGGATAACAGAGTAATGTGAGTGAACTTTCCCAGATGTACGTGTTTCTTCTCTAGTGAAGTGACAAGGTGAAAGCAATAATTTTCTCTTCCCTTTTAAGTGCACTCTCTCTCAGATCAGGAGAGGGATCTCTTCCCTTTATTTATTTCTCAAAACTACTCACCCAATGCACCTCTCTCAAGCTTTCCACAACTAAGATAACCCAACGTTCTTCTTCCTTGATGTTGTGTTTGAAGAGGTAAGGCCACGCCCTTTTCCTTGTAGATGGATGAAAATACGAAATAACAAAGGGAAGAAATCCCAAACTGGTGTGCCCTTTCTTTCCATATTGTCAAGAACATCTAACCAGTGTTAGTACCTCCATTCTATGAGTTACCCAATATGTTGAAGCCACTCCTCCATTAGGTCCTATTGCCTAATATAGGTTATGGGCCCCTCCTTAGAGATAAAGGCGAGGATATTACCACATTTTAGGGTGTGCTCGAAGGACTGAAGCCCTCATATTAAGGTCTTTACTAGAGCTCTCTAATACGAAGGAAGGTTAGATTCAAGAATGGCATTTGGAATGGGTAGTGGGAATCGACAACTGAACTAGAGCTTGTGAACCAGAGTTGCTCATTCAGAATAAGCCTGACGATCTTTCAACCTGAGATTCAAGGTAGAAATAGAGGAGATCGAATGGCCCTTCAGTATAGTTTGATCACATTGGGAAAATGGGGTTCCCTCTAAAAACATTGTGACTTTAAAATTCCCTCCAATATTTCAACCTTGCTACCAAATTTGTCGGCCTTTCGAATATTTACCACCACATTCACAACATTTACACTCTGAAGAGAGTACCCCTATTACACAAACATAAACCATATGACCATGGTATTTATTATTCTATTTGTCACACCTAAGCTAATTATTTAAAAAAGGACAACCCCTAAACTCTATACGTTTCCTTCTCCAAGAAAAATTAAATAAAAGGAGTATGAAATTAAAGGAGATTATCTATTGAAAAAAAGAGGATATGAGTCCTTGTCTAAATATGTTGTTTTCCCTTAATGCATAACCATGAGAGAATATTTTACCTAAATAAAGTTGATGTTTTTGTTGATTATATTTAACATAAATATCTATAATTGAGAGCTAGATTTTATTTTTTTGGAAAACCTTACAATGAAAAAGGTGTTTATGGGTTTAAGAATTCTTCTAGGAAATCCCTTTAGTTTAAGAAATGTATTTAAAACCATAGCCTAATTATTCTTGGCAACTGGATCTCTCATAATCGGAAACAAAATATTGGCTAGACTCACATGGTTGCTTCAAATTATTTTTTGATGGTGCCTTTAGAGGTAACCCAAGGGTAGCAAGAGTGGCATGGACTCTCATTATCCCTGAAGGAAATACAATAGTTAGCTTCTCTTAAGGGGCTCATTAGAGGAAATTTGGGGTCTAAAATGGGCCTTATAAGAAAACGTGCCAAAATAAGTTTTTGTGAGTTGGAATTCAAGACCCAATAGAATTTCAATANATACAGGGAGATATATCGAAAATACGAACACAAAAAGTAGTTTTTTTCTTTCTTCCTCCCAAATTAATCAATATTATTTTATTATTTTAACTATTATTTTATTATTTTCCTTAGGAGGCCCATTTTAGACCCCAAAATTCCTCTAATGTGGAATTGCTTCAAACAACCATGCGAAACTAACACATTTGGATCAATTTTATTGCATGAGCTTAAGATCAAGGAAATAATATTGGGGGATTATTTATTCATTGTCCAACAAATGTATAAGAAAATGAGTACGGAAGGTACTATGTTCCAAAGAAACATGCACATAATTCATCAAAATTTGGAGGGGATTGGTGAGGTCGAGTTTTATCATTTGAAACAAAGACATAATCTAATTGTTGCAAAAAGGTGATTGCAACATTGTATTTGGACAAGGTTGTCCTCGTTAAAAATGAGGACCCCATGTTAGGTAATGGATTCCTTAGTTTTTATGCATCAGAACATCAAGATTAAAGGTCTCATAGTTCACCACTTTGGAGTAATGCATGAGAATAACACTTAGAAAAATTGTGGAGAGGTATTATTGGCAGGTCTTATCAACATTAATGGATCTTGAAAGGGAGGTTTTACTTTCCCTTATGCACACTACGCCTATCCTCTTTGCATTTATGCTATCGAAGTGGTGGATTTTAAACTCTGTGAATTAAGGTTTGTTTATGAAGGTGGGATATTGTGGTTGTAGGTGTAGAAAGATGGTGACAATAAAATGAGGGTGACTATAGGAAACCTATGCAGGTGAGCTTAGGAAGCTGAGGCCTTGTGTGGATTCTAGTCTCTATATCCTCTCTTTCTCTCTTCATGGTGTTCCTTCTTATAATTATTGGATGTTCAAAGGTATGCCTTTGCTCTTCCCTATAAAGGTCTTGTCTGTGATTTTAATCAATTGGATTGGAGTCTATATAATTATGTGCATTAACGTGAATCGGAGTCCATCTCTATGATGGGTGTGGGTTTGTAATTTTAGCACAATCCCAGGGTCCATCTCTACAAGAGATGTGGGTTTGGAATTTTGGCACAATATTGGGGTCTTTCCCAGACTCATTTTAAAAAAAAATTGAGTCACTTGGTTTGGAGTTACACATTGTCTCACCCTTTCAACTTACATAATTATGAGGGTAATGGGAACGAGTTAAAAATAGTTCTTCAGATAATGAACAACTAGATACAGGAGTTGAGACGAACAGTTTAGAATTTAAGTATTCACTTGGAATCAAGATGACATGGAAAAAAATATGAAAAAATGGCCAAATGTTATGAAATGCATTTCATATGATTCATAGGTTTTATAGAGGGATGTAGCATTCAATAGGTTTCTCCAATCTCATCAACAATTTATGTCAAATAAAAGGTTGTTGATGAAGAGATTGTGCATCAAACTATTTTTGCATTCGAAAAACAATCCCTTGGTTACAAAGGAGAATAAATAGAGCATGATGACATGCCAATGGATGAGGACCATTATGGGCATAACTTTGATTATAGAACTTAATCAATTTCTTGGACTCATGCATGGGTTTTAAGGAATTCATTGCCATAAATACTTAATAACAGACCCCTATCAGAATATTTTACAATGCATAAGTACATAACCTTGTTATTCATACAAGAAATATTTCTCTCATTTCTCAGTTCTTCCAGCAAAAAAAATACAAGTGATGGAAATGTTTAGAATACATACACAACATAATGACTACAAATTAGCATCGACATTCAATACCTTAAATTTCATTTGCATATTGTAAAATAATTCAGAAGTGATGGACATTCAATGCATGAAACAATGGGGTTGCATGTTATATTTTATTCTTTTCAATAGATATCCAAACATGGATAACATGTGTTTGTAGTCAAAATTACAAACACCAACACAAAAATGGTATACAAATATCTAAAGTCTATGGAAGACCTTGAAGACACCACTAGATGATGTTTTTAAGACTATGCTAGAAATATATCAGGACCAATTCTACACACTTTGAAAACAAAAATGTAATCCTTACAACAACTAGACCAAGTAGGATTGTCAAGTTGGATAAACAAATGAGTTTTCTAATATTCTATGTAAAATAATATTAACCTTGTCATCTTACAATATTCTCTGGTTTTATCAGTATCAAAGCTGGTTCCAAAGACTCAATTTTTAAGCCAAAAGGCTAATTACCTCCATGCGAAATAGGGCAATGGAAGTAACCCAAAACCTACCAGAATAGATCCATCTTAAATTTATGTGGAGTGGGTGCTTGGAAAACGTGGTAATGTACCTACCTTGGTAATGTGGGGCACACCACTTGAGTTAGTTTCTTCAAGAGCTTTCTTTTCTTCTTTAGAATGGAATTCTGACGCAAATAAGTGTTTGGAGCTACCATAACTTCATTGTCTTTAGTCACAAATGTACAAAGCACGTGATCTTTGACATTAGGAACATATTTTTCATGAATATTTTCAAATATTTTTCACCCTTCAAATTTTCTTTATAGCTTGAAACATGAATGCTCTCTTCAGTGTTTCCATGTTTAAAAGATTCAAAATTGTTGACAATGTTATCTGTCATTGGTTTTCTACGATCTAGGAACTCACTTTCAGGCACTAATCGAGAACCTCTAATTTGTTTTTCCATGCTTTTCCTTTTTTGACCAAATTGCTTTTCACTCATGCTCTGCTTTGAAATAATTCTTGTATCTGGTGATTGTATCCTAATTTCTTCAAGATAAGAAGAAAAATTCAAAACATTGTCTCCATCATTATGAATATTTCTTTCACTCTCTGATTACCTTTTAAAATCTCTCTTTGTTGTCTTCAAATCTGGCTCAATTATCAAAGATACTGCACCAAAAACATCAAACCTCAAATGGTTCTCAAAATGGCTTGTAGGCACTGCACCAGGAACATCAGACCTCAAATGGTCCTAAAAATGGATTGTAGGCTTCTTTATCTTTAATATGGACCTCATATTGTCAGATTTAGATATTGATAACGAGCTGTGCTTTTTAAGCCCAACCTGAACTAAATTGAGTATCTTCTTGTCTTTCTTATCAGACGATATCAAGGATGTAGTAGGATTTTTCTTATTCTCACCTACCCCATGTGTCTTTTTCCAGTTTTCATGCCTATGTACTTTCATGTTAATATCATGTTTCTTGGAAAAAGTATCACATTGCATTTGATTAAATGTATATTTTTGCATTTTCAACATTTCCTCTGAATCATCAGTTTCTTCTTGGATTTAATCATTTTTTGTAAACTGTACTTTCTCTGTAGAATCCTTTAAGCTTTCATTAATACATGATATGGATTTCCCATCATCAATCTCTGGCATAAAGTCCTCTTTCTCTGTACCTTTATCATCACACTCCTCACATATCTCTTTCACTATCTGAGTAAAGTCAATTTCAACCTTTCCTCGACATTTGGCTAACAACTTATTTTTCAACTTAGAGGTGAATGCTTGAACGTCAATAGGAGCACATAAACACTGCAAAAAAAGCAATAAAAAAATGAAATCAATAAACTAAAACCTGCATCTACTTGTAAAAGCAAAACCAAATCCTATATTTTGAAGACCAAGGTGACCAACTTGACATGCTAGAGACCACATAAAATCTTATCTGACCAGATTATAACTAGAGGCATTTATCCAACATCTAATGAGGTTTGAGGAGACACAGGTATCAAAAACACACCCAAAGCTCATTTTTCATTTTGAATATCCAAATATAAGTTTACAGTATAGTATATCAAATATTTATTTAGTAATCAATTACATTAAACATGTTTCAAATTTCGACATTACTAAAAACACTAGCCCCAATATACCCAATATAATTTCTAAGCATTATTCTCAGATTTAGTTGTTAGAAAGATTCATTTTGATGGATTACCAATTGCGGGGAGTCCTTTTACCCCTAGATTGACCAATGGAAAACAAAGAGATGGAAATATATGTGATGGTGTTTCACCTCATGATATGAAACAAGTCACAGAACCAACTCCCGAGGGATTTCCTTAGAGGAATTGAAAAGAGTAACTCCGTCAAACATCAACTACTATTTCTGATAAAGGTGCATGTACTATGTTGTTAACCAATCATGAGGATTTTTCTTCAAGGGAAAAAACATGGAGATAGTTGATCCCAAAAATAACATCGAGGAAAAGAGGTAGCCAATTGGATAATGCTTCTGTTAAGAACATGAAAAGGAAAAATGAACATGTTGCAGATGCAACAAACTTGGGAGATTCAGAGGCCTTGATTAGAGTGGAGGGAAAGCATAAAAAGAATTTGATATCTGGCTCCTCTTTACATTCTTGTGATGGGATTAATACTACAACTTCAGAGGCTTATAATGAAGTGGTTAATCCATGTATTTTTTTTTGTAACTAGGGGAATCGACACCTGGGGCTGGGCTTGTACTCGCGTGACACAAGGTCTATGGATCCATTCTTGCTACCATATACCCCTAGGTTCCCCACACCCACTCGCAAGACATGGGACACAGGTAAACCTTGGGGGGGGATTTGATCTCATGACCTCCATTTACAGCAAGTGACTTCATATAAATTGAACGCCAATGAGCCACACTCGTTTGGGTTTGGTTAATCCTTGTATTGTTGCTTTGAATATGAAATTAGATATTCAAACAAATATATCAGAATCTTCTTTGAAAAGAAAGAAAGAGAGCATAAATAATATGTCATATGAAACAAATAATCAAGAGGGATATGGATTAGTCGAAGTTGTACCTTCGGTAGAAAAAATATTCACAATTACCATCCCCCACTTGGAGTAGATTGGCCAAAGTTTAGTTGAAGGTAGTGATGGTTTCATTCAAGAAAAAGAAACTTTCAGTGTGCTAAAACTCATTTCATATGATTCTGTGCCGCAAGCACTATATCTTCAGGGTGATCATAATTGGGAACATGAAGTTCTCCTTATAGATCTTCATGAATCACTAAATATTAGCAACGAGGAACATTCTATTGAGTTGAGACGCATAACACAAGGTCATTTTGATTGAACAATGATTTTTATTTATTTATTAAACATGTACTGCAGAGGCCCTTCCTTAAACAATGAATGCAACCCATCCTCTCTTTCTCCTTGAGTTTGATGCTACGATTTCATAAGAGGAACAATATTCTCCCCTGCCTATGATATTGATGGATCAATAGGTTTGAATTTCTGTAGTGGGCAGGTACTGGGACAACTCAAACTGTTGGATGGTAGCTCATTCATTCCACAAAATCATAAAATTTTGTAGTATTAATTTTGATGAAGATAGCTGTTGTTCATGATATATAGCAGAGTTACTATTTTGGCATTGATGTTCTACCCTATGTATGGTGCATTTCCCTTTTACTTTTGAAACTTGTTGCATAGATTAATTGTTTAAACAACTTTCTGTAGTTATGTATCTTCAGTTAGCAATTGAGTGATGATAGACTTTATTTTTTTGGTTATGTAGGCTTTGTACAAGTGGAGACATGGAGGTAAGTGATTGTTTGTGATTGAAGTATATCATTATTTTTATGGATATTTAAATTGTTAGAACATATTACTTTGTACTTTAATAACAATCTAATAGGATATGTGTTAACCCAAAAAAATACCTTACTCAGCTCTACATGGCATACACCACCCAAGGACACCCATGCATGACCCTCTTTTCACCCCATTGGAACCCCACACCCTAAAAAATGCTTAAGAATGAGCAAAAGGGCTTAAAAACCCCTAAAAAGAGCCTAAATAGCTCTCCTAGGGGCTAAAGCCTCCAAAAAGGGGCTAAAACCTCCAAAAAGGGGCTAAAACTCCTCAAAGGAGCTAAAAACCCCAAAAGGAGCTAAAGATAGGGCAGAAGGGGCTAAAAGCCCAAAAAAGGGGCTAACGCCCCAACCAGGGGCTTAAAACCCTAAAAATACCCAAAAAAGATATAAATAAAGGGGTGGGGGTAACCCTCAAATGACTTCTCCCTTGCATACTGTTATGCTTCCCATGGATGCCTTGAGACCCTTTGTCTCTCAAGCCACCCACACTCCCTCTCCTCCATCTTCCATTGAGCCATAGCTCCCCCATCCAAGAGAGGTGCTTCTCCAAGCTAGGGCATGGTGGCCCATTCCATCCAAAGAGAAGGTATAGCTTGTCATTTTATGTATTTGTTTTAGTAGTTTATTTGCTTTCTAATCCATGGTTTATTTGTAGGTTTGTTTCCTAACTTGTTTTGCAGGTTTGTTTCCTAACTTGTTTTGCAGGTATTTTGTTTTCTAACATGTTGTTTGCAAGTAGCTGGAGCTAGACCCTAACAGTGTTTGTAGAGGGGTTTCCAGCCATTTACCTTCTTTCTGTTCTACTTTGCTTTCTGCCCATTTTTAGTGCATTTCACCACCAGGAACCTACCCTTCCGTCCTATAGACAGAAGGTAGCCATTCCTGCCTTGTAGCAAGGGAGAAATCCCTGCTACAGGACTGGCGACCATACTAGGTCGATCCCACTGGATCCCTAGGTAATGTTTAATATAATTTCTTATTTAGGTTGATTTATATTTGTATTTCATTTTTGTTATTGTCTCGGCCACAGTACCAGTTACTGTTGGCCGTTCTGTGAGTTGCAAATTGCTCAAATGTGCAAAAATGACCGAACCAAATTTTTGAAAATTCACCTGTGTTCGGGATCATTTTCTGCCCAAATAGTTGATACATTTGTGAATCTGCCCACACTGAGGGGTAAAAGGGCCCGTGTCCGAAGTGGGTTTTCAACCGTTTGAGGTAATTCCTCACGATTTGATCACAATCCATTTCGCAAAAACAGGTCGCGACCCATTTTTGGGCTTCACTGTTTGCTTTTATTGCGACTATCAGTGCGGCTCAGCCGCCTCTGTCCATAAGAATTGTTTTATTTCTATTTCTGTTTATGTTAATGACAATTTCATGTATATAACAAAGTGTAAATTAAATATTTAATGTGTTAATGAATATAGTTTGACTAAAACTCACTTAAAATCAACAATCTTGCTTAACCCTTCCTCCTCTACCCAGTCGTCACCCTTCAGGGTATTCTGGGATAAGACGAAGGGCATAGATCATATAGTAATAGGTACTTCACCCAATATTTTTCGAAATCACTAAAAATGGGTGACTTGGAAGGTAGAGGGGGTAGAGAAGGAGGGCTTCTCACAGCGCTCAACGTCCTCCCTGTTGACCAACCTTGCATCCAGAAGGTGACCTGTGGATCTATGGATGGGCTTAGTCCCATTGTGTTGAGAGCCCATCACCTTCTCTTGGTTGAAGAAGAATATAGGTGTAAGGTAGTCACTTAGTCAGGCTATCACAATTCAGAATAAAAAATGGTATATGTCTACAAAATTTCTGTTTATTTACTGCTTTCATCCACAATGATATGAACTCTTTGGAATATTCATAAACCATTTGCAGCCAACATATAATAGACAAACAAAAAGACATACACACCATACCATGTAACTTAACCCAACTCAGTTCATGACGTTGAGAGAGCCACTAAAATTTACAAATTTACACTAAGTTAAAAAATCTGCTGTCTTTGAGGACATAAGTCCCTGACTGCCTTAACCGTGGGAAGTACTTGGGCTCAGCCCATAAACTCATTGTGAGGAGTACCACAGGAACCCCAAAGGAGCTGGCTACTGAGAGGAATTGCCAAGAAAAATGGGCAATGACCCCCACTGATTGAGTAGAACGCCTGTGAGGAAAAATCCAAGCGTTGTCTTCTGGCAGTCTTGGTGGCTGAGTGACCACCTACAGCCAATAGGAATCCATTGAAACCGGGGTCCAAAAAAAATCATTTCCACCAGTTTGATACAAAAATTTAACACAATTGATCCCTCACGTTCTTCCTCACGCCTAAGAGGCGAACCACCACAATTCGGGTCATTGAATCGACATCGTCGAGACCATTCTCGATGACCTCCCACACCATCAAAAGGCCACACAAACTTTGATTCAGATTTAGACCCATATTAGTGTGAACCAGACCTGCACACTGCACCATCAAGTCCCATGGCTGGTGCAAACCCGGATCCATTTTTTGGCATAGCCATAGCTAGTGGACCCATGTCCACACCACAAACTATCACCAACAACCCTGCAAGTGGCCGCAGCATGGTCATGCAAAATATCATCAGTCAGCTACCACCACTCATAGTGACCACTCAAGCTGTCCCACCTGCAACACATGGGGGCAGTGGCCCTTCCACATACACTGCACCTCCCGTCACACATGGGGGCAGTGGCATTTCCACCTACACTGCCCCTCCTATCATACATCGGGGTAGTGCCCCTTCCACCCACACTATCCCTCCCACCACACTTGGGGCCACTGGCCCATCCACGATGGTGCCAAAAGTACCCCCAACAATGCAGATGCATTATGCACATGCAAACCCCAACACCATGGCTGCCTCATATCACATTAACCTAGGGTCAAACCTGCCTTTCATGGAACGTCTCAACTTTCCTGATTTGGATCGGTTAAGAAATGACCCTATCCACCATCAAACGTTTTGGCCTACCATGCCAACCAAACTTCCCTCAGACCTTCCCAAGTTTGAAGGGAAGGCTGGGGAGTGCCCCCAAAACCACATCATTACGTTTCATCTATGGTGCTAATCAAACAACATCATAGATGATTCAATCAGGCTAAGAATATTCCAACGCACCCTCATAGGTGCTGCAACCAAGTGGTACATTGAGCTACCACAAGCTAAGTACCTAGATTTCAACTCCATGGCTTTCATGTTCCTGCAATATTTCCAACTTGTTACGGAGAGAAATTCCTATGGCTTGGGGTACCACAACAGACAGCTAGACTCTAGAAATCAATCTTTCCCAATATGCAATAGAAATAAAACAATCTAACACTAAAGGATCGAACCTCGTACCTTATTCCGGACGGTTGCAGTAGATCCCCGTTGAGCTTTCCAATCTTCAACTTGAATTGTTATAGCACGTCCTCAACAACAAGTAAAAAATACAAGCATACTATATTTCATGGTGTTAGATCTATTCTAGCATATATAATCAATAATGTATAAGCATTTGACATATTCCAATGGATGCAACATTCATTCAAATACACATTAATGGACAGGAAAAGATATTTCTATTAATATGAATCAGAGATTACAAGTGACAACCTCTGACGGCACGTCTGCAAACTGGAGAAACTGAATCCCCCACTTGGGCCTCCACCACCTCAATCCTCCATCACTCCGATAGCAAGCTTACTATCAAAGGCAAGCTTGGGAAGAACACAACAGTGCTCCAAATGGACAAAGGGATGTAGACTCAAGTATAGTTCTGGCAACAATGGACTATAGTTTCGATACTCTCAATTCTCTCTTATGCTTTCAATGTCTCAATGGTTCCTTATATAGCTTTTCAAAGTGATACTGAAAGGTCGAATCCGTGTGATCTCAAGGCATATGGAAGGCCAGGAGTCATATGAGTCGGATCCAATTCAAGGAACGCTCCAACAGTTTTGGATTATGCACACATCCCAATGTACGCGACTATAGAGGGAATATCCGCATATGTACTCGGTTATCAGGGAAAAGGCCGCGTATATAATTTTTCTAATGTTTTTAGGGATGGTCAATGATACATCAAAAGACAACCAATGGTCCATAGGGGATAATGAGTCTGCAGCGGGACAGGGGAAGGCCATACAATGTGTGATTCACCTAGTGTGGTGAAATCCGCTATAACAGATGCCCCCTAATGTATGAGATCATAGGGGTTATACGATGGCCGAAATACATTATAAGTCCATCCCAGAAGTGAAGTGATGAAGGTACCCAAATGGAAGACCAACCACCCAATCATCATAATGCCATAATACAACTCTGCATATAACTGCGAATACATCTAGCAGTCCCGGATACATAAGAGTACAATGGCCATGAATAGGCATGAAACATGATAGAACATATGTGGTCATCGCCACGTACAATATACATAGATCAGACTCTCCATGATGAAGATATAAAAAGTACAATGATCTCCACAAAGGCTGAAGATATATAACAAATCAAGGTCTCCATAGTGGCTGGAAATGTCTGACATATACTGGAACAAATCACGAGAGCT
>LPNX010262792.1:835929-865182 GCA_001517045.1 Pseudotsuga menziesii
TGAACCGAAGAAACTAAATCCCCCACTTGGGCCTCCACCACCTCAATCCTCCATCACTCCGATAGCAAGCTTACTAGCAAAGGCAAGCTTGGGAAGAACACAACAGTGCTCCAAAGGGAAAAAGGGATGCAGACTCAAGTATAGTTATGGCAACAATGGACTATAGTTTCGATACTCTCAATTCTCTCTTATGCTTTCAATGTCTCAATGGTTCCTTATATAGCTTTTCAAAGTGATACTGAAAGGTCGAATCCGTGTGATCTCAAGGCATATGGAAGGCCATGAGTCATATGAGTCGGATCCAATTCAATGAATGCTCCAACAGTTTTGGATTATGCACACATCCCGATGTACGCGACTATAGAGGGAATATCCGCGTATGTACGTGGTTATCGGGGAAAAGGCCGCGTATATCATTTTTCTAATGTTTTTAGGGATGGTCAATGATACATCAAAAGACAACCAATGGTCCATAGGGGATAATGAGTCTGCAGCGGGACAGGGAAAGTCCATACAATGTGTGATTCACCTAGTGTGGTGAAATCCGCTATAACACAACTCCATGTCAGATATGACGAAGGGGTGGAGATCTTGTTATCTTGCCGCCAAAATACTGCGACCCATATAACCGACCACATCCATGAGTGGCGATGACGCCATAGTCTATGTAAGATCCAACTTGATCACATGATCTTCCTGGATTGGTTCCTTAAAACCTTGCTCCCACCTATAGCAAAGGATGTCATCCGAACATCCCCAATCCAAAGAAGAAGCCATCTTGAAAGCCTAGCAGTTTGATCTGATTTATGCACAGTCTGGGTACTTTTAAACTGTCATTCCAGATGCTCCCCGCATGGGTACCACCTACCGTGATGCACCGGGGTCATCCCATGTTGTAGATGGAATCATAGGCCCAGTCTCCCACCAACCACAGCACTATCTAACACAACCTGCAATACCACCACAACCAAGCAACAATGCTAGTGTTGCCTACCAAAACCAAACTCTAGACTATGCAAGAATGATGTCCCAGTCTGGAGCCACAACTTCTTACGCACAACCTATGCCACCGCAACAGGCTCAGGCCTTGGCTTGGCCAACACAACAATATGCGGGGCAAATTCCCACATTTTTGGCATCGCCACCCACCCAAATATACTATGCACCACCAATGCAAGCAGTTCAAGCCCCCGCCCCTACTCCACCCACTCCATTAGGACATGTGTTTGCACAACAAAATCATCCCAACCAGCCAGCCCCCAATAATCAACAAGGGCAAGCTAGGAATAATCGACCTTGGAACCAAGGCAACAATCAACCGCAGGGAGGTGGCCAACAACCAAATCCTCCCAACAATGACACAACAAACCGGCCAGCCCAAAATCCTCCACGAACAAATGCACCGAGACACAACACCCCGTTGTGTACAAACCAACCATGCACACTCTATGAGATCTACAGGCACTACACATTCGAGTGTCCCTTCATGGGCTGTGCCAAGCAGGCCATTAGGAATGAGGTGCAACATGCCACCAACACAACAGACCAAGTCCAATCCAACCCGACACCACAAGGACCTCCTCCTATGGTGCTTCAAAATCCATTACCAGTCCAAGTATTGGTGGCAATCGCACCCCCTCCCCAACCCAATCGCAACGCTCTGGGGGTACCTCCCACAGAAGAAATAGGTGTCCACCACCTTCTAGCTATGACAATTGAAGAGGTCAATCTACAAACTAGACGAAATCAATATGGAACCAACACTGAAGCCGCTGACACATCAGCAACATCAATGTATAAAATACTCAATGCACCTCTTCAGTTACCCCCGTTCCCACACCCCCCCATAAGCCGGCTTACCAATTATTCCACGGCTAGAGCTGCTGTCAGCTACAACATCGTGGATGATTTGGCCCAACCACATACCTCCATGTCCGCTCTTAAGGTACTCAAAACATGCCCAACGCAGTAGAAATCCTTACTAGCTGCCCTTGGGGCCGTAGACCCCTATGACTCCAAGCTGATCACATTTGACACAAAGAATGGATAACCGTGAATGCCATCAACCATTGCCTTTCAAATCTTGGTGTCTATCTAGAATTTGGTTTTGCACCGGTGCATAGTGGATGAGGGGGCATCCACGTGTGTTATGTCTACCCTAGTTTGGCAGAAACCCGGATCCCCAATTCTGTAACCATCCTCTAGAACTCTACAGGATTATGATGGCCATCCTAATAAAGCCTAATGAATCCTCCCCCTCTTCCCCATCACATTAGTCGGGAAGAAAGTTCTGATTGACATAGAGGTTTTCAACGCTCAATTGGACTATAACCTTCTCCTCAGAAGAAGTTATATATATGCCATGAGAGCTGTCGCATCAACTGTATTTCGTCTCATGATGTTCCCCCATGAAGGGAAAATCATCACGGTTGACCAACTGACTTATCACGATCCGCAAGGGCTAACGACACCCGCCAACATTATCCCTACGATCAACACCATTGATCCGCAAGGGATGACCACACACACGAATGTCACTCCCTACGGTCAACACCATGGTTGACAACATACTAGCCTTCCCATTGTTGAATTTGGACCCTGGGTTGTTTGCTGATACCACCATGACGACTCCTTTCCCCTTAGTGTCACCACCATCGACACCAAACGAGACTGCGAACTTGTGCATGCTCTCATCCAGCACCGCTGCACCCAAACAACAACCGCAGCCGCAACCCAAACCGCAACCACAACACCATCTGCAGCCACAACATCAACAATAGCCACAACATCATCCACAGCCACAACATTATGCACAACGACAACCTCATCCCCACATACAACCATTAGGGAGTTATCTGGGCTCCTCTCTAGTCCATACAATTCCCTTCCTTTTTCCCCCGCCTGGTGTCATGAGCAAGCCAGTAATGGCCACCCTAAACCTACCCAACTTTACATTGGGAATTCCCATGTGGTATCTTGATCCACTAGCTCAACCACCAATGCCCCAGGTAGTCTTAACCCCTGTACAACCCATTGCGGTCGAGTCTCATCCTCCACTCGGCCCGCAAAACCAACCACCACACTCGCACACCCGCACCGATCCACCCAAAAAGGGCCAAGGGAAAGAATGCAAAAGCTACCACAAAACCTTGACAGATCCCACCTTTCCCTATATGTGAAAAATAGGGCCATCCGGCTCAGAATTTCCCTGAGATTCCAATGATCTGCACGCATTTGGATGCCATGGATACAACCGAAAACCTCCCTGTGGTTGAACTTCCAAGCGCGCCAATAGTGAGAAATAAGTCATTGAGAACAAACCATGCTTGCACCCTTTGCAGATTGTATGGACACTATTCTCACCACTATCAAGACTTGCTCGAGTTCCGAATGGCTTTAGCTGACCTCTGTGAAAATTCCCTTGAATCCGAGATCACCCTGATCGAAGAAGTTCACCCGCCACCTCCTTCTTCGGACACCATGTCCATTTACATGATGTCCAGTTCTACCGACCCACTCGTCTCCACCTCCAACGATGGTCCATCAAACCTGTCTCTTTGTTGCTTCCGCAATGATGAGGAGATACTTGAAGCCTTAACCATCTCAAAATACCCATGGGACGAGATGCACCATCGCTCGTTCTTCCTCCTCGAAGAACTTGTGTCGCAGTCTGACAAGTTTTCCATGGAAACCAAAGATTTCATTCATGGGAAAGTCGACTGGTTCAAAAACCCCATTTTGGCACTAGATGCCTTCGAAGAAGGGAACATGGCCAACATCTCGCCAACCATCAAAATCAACATCTCAACCAACCTCGAGGTTGTTGAAGAAATCATGCTGGGGGCATCCTGCTCCCCGAAAGAAGTCGCTGCTTTCAAAGCTCTCTTCCAAGAATTCTGCGACATCTTTGCCTGGTCTTACACTAAAATTACCATATTGGATCCATCCATCATGGAACACTACATCAACACATGGCCCGATGTGGCATCCATACGCCAAAAGCAACGACCGATTCATCCTTCCAAAGCGGCCGCGGTCAAAGCCGATATAGAGAAACTGTACACAGCCGGCTTCATTTACCCCATTGCCTACACCACTTGGGTTTCTAATCCTATTCCCATGATTAAAAAATAGGGTACCATCTACATTTGCACAGACTTCCGCGATCTAAATGGGGCATGTCCCAAAGACAACTTCCCAACACCCTTCATCGATCAAATTATCGATGCATGCGCCAGACATGAGGTTTTTTCCTTCATGAATGGGTTTTCTGGATATAACCAAATCTAGATCTGGAAAGAAGATCATTACAAGATTGCATTCACAACCCTATGGGGCACATTCACCTATCGAGTAATGCCCTTTGGTCTGAAGAATGCTGGAGCCACCTTCCAGCGTGCCATGACACACTGTTTTCGTGACCTCATCCACATCATGTTGGTTTATCTTGACAACCTCATTGCGTGGTCACAAGCACAACACATAGATGACTTGTGGCAAGCCTTCCTATGATGTCACAAGTAAAAAATCCACTTGAACCCTTTAAAGTGTGTTTTTTGTGTCCCAACGGGCTGTTTCCTAGGGTTCATCGTGTCACACAAGGGAATGACCGCCGATCCCCTGAAAGTACAAACTACTTTCCCTCTAATGTCACCTCTTTAAGTGACAACAGTTCAGCTTGTAACATAGTCTTGTCCTTTTTTGTTTTGCAATGTTTTTTCAGAGACCCCCGTTAGGGGTAGCACCATTAGCTGCTAGGTAGAGTCACCCAGAATCTGTTTGAGAAACCTCTCACACCTCCGGGCTCAAGATTCCACCCTCTATATTTTAATGAGATCATCGTCTCATGTGTAATAAGTAATTTTCGAGGCTACTTCCTGAGAGTTACCATGGTTCACATACCACATCGTGATACAAGTGTCTCCAGACCTGTACTTGTGTCACACTTGCCTACCGCTACTCATGCGGATTCTCGGGTCACCGCTCGTCAAGGAACATCATTTTGATTTTTAACACATAGTTATCTACTTTGTCCACCACAACTTATGCGGATATCCAGACCATCCTCTGAAAGACACACCATTTCCTTTGCATGTATTTGGCATATAACTACCTCTAGACTTGCACTCACATCACATGTAGTCAAGTCCATCCACCACAATTCACACACAACTCTCCCGATCTCTGTTTGAGAGCCACCTCGGTTTGCGTGCCTCTGCCGCACCGACTCACGCACCTCTACCATGATCTATCCCGTGCATGTATTGGTATGTTTAAGAGCCACCTGCTCCATCCATACTGCGCGGATGACCTTTGGACCACTGTCCACTGTCCCGACATGCGGCACCGCCTGTGCCACTGCAATCGGTTGACCATACTAGAGTTTCTTTTAAGCTCTTTTTTGACTCCTAAAAGAATGAAAAGATTTCCAAGCATAGTTGCTTCCTTTCCCACTGATTAAAGTATAGGAAAGGGCGTCTACATTGCCTCATTTATCTCCTTTTGTGGATTATCTAGAACATCAAATGAAAAGGACCACCTTGGAACATTCAAGCCAAGACCATTCCCCTCTATATACTTTTATGCTTTCTTGGGCAGAGGGGCTGCACTTTACAAAAAATCTCACCATGGGTTGTCGTTAAGCTCTTTTCCAGCTTTCTCATCAAGAAAATATTGCCGAGAAAACTTGGTTTCATTCATGCTCGTAAAAGTATCTGAATGACCGTCTAGTTAGTATAGGTTTAACCTTTTCCGGCCTGATTGGACTACCAACGGTAAAGAAGTCTCTCATCCCCTACAAGATGGGCAAGCTCTCCTATGTATACTTTTATCCTTTTTTGGGCACAGGAGACTACCAATGAAAAAGAGCCCCCACTGGAGTCTTCTTCATGCTTTCAGACTCTCTAAAATTGAAAGCACCATCGAGCATTTACTTTCTCGGGCTAGCCAAAAATCCACAAGATCGTACCACAACGGTGTCTCTAGACACCACCCCACAGAAAATAGTTTGGCAGCATCACCACTTTGTGTCGCCTTTGTTTAGAGTACTTTGCAATGTGTCTTCATTGGATCCCATCAATATCAAAAGTGTCCACCTCCCCCAAGTATTTCCCATTGGCAGTGACATTCCTAGTATTACAACTATGATCCCATTCCCATGAGTTAGTTTCATTTGCTACCTGGTCCTCCCTACCGTCATACTCTAAACAAAGGAAGTTTGAGTCTACTACACTCCCCCTGCCCCTATTTGAATCTTTCCCTTCCCCCCACCCCTGCATTCAGTGGGTCAGTCTACAGATTGTCTCACATATTTTGGTTATCTCCCTCATGCTTCTGGTCAAGGAAACACCATTGCCTTGACCTGGGGCAGGTATCCCTCTGTCGACAACAACACACATATTCCAGAGGATAGACCTAGAAGTCCCTGCATATTGGTTTCATTAACCTCATTGATGAGTTCCTTGGATCACTTGAGAGGAGTCTTTAGTGCCTCTCGTGATGGTTGTTTCTCACGTGCTCGACTCCAACTACATCATCGCACCGTTAATATTCGTATAGGGTATTGGTCCGTACAGTATTTGGTCAAAGACCCCAGATGTCACCTGAATCTAGCACATTGATTAGTCTATTCAAGGGACCTAAATAGGTTATGTCCCTTATGATTTCCGGGTTGCATTGGAGACAGTGTTCAGAAGCCCTAGCAACGCTTCTATATAGATTTATGATTGATACAACATACTTGTACCACAGAGACTCTGACTCTCCATCAGTGATTCCATACAACTATGTACTGTCCTAGATCTAGCAGGCTATCAGTCATGAAGATATAGCATTCCATGAGAATGCCATGGGTCCAATGTAGCAGTTCTTCATATCAGCATTGTATTCATCCTCTCATTGAGGCAACCATTATGTATCATCAGTTGTATATGATCGACTCTTGTATTATAGAGCATAGATCACATTATTATTTTGACTATGTCATGAGCATGGGGATTCCCGCCTCATCCATATACATTTCACACATTATTTGTATCTCACCAATTGATGGGAACCATATTAATACAAAAACCAAAAGCCACCATGCCCCAGCCCTGGAAGCACCACCTCTTCACAGAAAATCCTAGATTTCCGTCGGTCATACAATGAGCTCTTGCCCTCACACATTAGGGGGAAATATGTTAACCCAAAAAATTCCTCACTCAGCTCTACATGGCCTACACCACCCAAGGACACCCATGCACGACCCTCATTTCACCCCATTGGACCCCCACACCCTAAAAAAGGATTAAGAATGAGAAAAAGGGCTTTAAAATCCCTAAAAGAGCCTAAATAGCTCTCATAGGGGCTAAAGCCTCCAAAAAGGGGATAAAACCCCTCAAAGGAGCTAAAGATAGGGCGGAAGGGGCTAAAATCCCAAAAAAGGGGCTAAAGCCCCAACCAGGGGCTAAAGCCCTAAAATGCCCCAAAAAAGCGATAAATAGAGGGGTGGGGGTCACTCTCAAATGACTTCTCCCTTGCATATTGTTATGCTGCCCATGGATGCCTTGAGACCCTTTGTCTCTGAAGCCACCCACACTCCCTCTCCTCCATCTTCCATTGAGCCATAGCTCCCCCATCCAAGAGAGGTGGCTTAAAGCCCTAAAATGCCCCAAAAAAGCGATAAATAGAGGGGTGGGGGTCACTCTCAAATGACTTCTCCCTTGCATATTGTTATGCTGCCCATGGATTCCTTGAGACCCTTTGTCTCTGAAGCCACCCACACTCCCTCTCCTCCATCTTCCATTGAGCCATAGCTCCCCCATCCAAGAGAGGTGCTTCTCCAAGCTAGGGCATGGTGGCCCATTCCATCCAAAGAGAAGGTATAGCTTGTCATTTTCTGTATTTGTTTTAGTAGTTTATTTTCTTTCTAATCCATGGTTTATTTGCAGGTTTGTTGCCTAACTTGTTTTGTAGGTATTTTTTTTCTAACATGTTGTTTGCAAGTAGCTGGAGCTAGACCCTAATAGTGTTTGCAGAGGGGTTTCCAGCCATTTCTCTTCTTTCTGTTCTACTTTGCTTTCTGCTTGTTTTTACTGCATTTCACCACCAGGAACCTACCCTTCCGTCCTATAGACAGAAGGTAGCCATTCCTTCCCTGTAGCAAGGGAGAAATCCCTGCTACAATATGGCTAATCAATACTCTATTCATTTTGAAAAAAACAGAGAAAGCAGATTATGACACGAAACAAAAAAAAATTGATTATGAAATTTTCAAAAAGAGCGCATCAAAATGATAAAATGGGAAAGAAAGGGACATGCATCTTAGAAGGTAAATATTTAAAAATAGAACAATGTATTTCCTTATGTAGTATCATGCTTATTTTTATTGTATGATGATGTTAGGCATATGTTTAATAACATTATTGGATATAGTTACAAAGGAGAGGAAAATACCAACAATAGAAAAGAAGATTACACCTTCTATGCCTTTGAATGACTCTACTAGTCCTAACAAAGAAGGAAATGACAAAGATACATTTTCCTCTTTTCAGAAGAGGCACAACATGAACAAGGTAAGCCCATTAATTCAGATTTTTCTAGTTCTTTATAACTATAAATATTATGATTAAGAAATCCATAACACCTTTATGTGGCCTTCTTTTATAGAAGATGTTCACAAACAACAATGCCATAAGGATAACAATGTAGAAGGGGAATATCCCTCGATACAAAAAGAAGCGGAGCAACATGAAGAACAAGGTAAGATTATTAATGTATAATTTTGTAGTTCTTCATAAATAAAATTTTATGACTTAGAAATCCATAACACCTTTACGTGCCCTTCTTTTATAGAAAATGTTCACAAACAACAATGCCAACAATATATTAGTATACAAGGTGAAGATCTCTCTACACAAGAATTGACAAAGAAAGTCAAGAAGAAAGGTAGAGGAGAAACTAAATGTACAGATATCAATAACTTGGAGGAAAAAATCAAAATTCATATCAATGAAAGGAAACAACCAATTGGTCCACACTTCGTGAAGCTATCTTCATTACTAGGTGTGATCGCAAGGGAAATGGTTCCAATCAATTATTCTGATTGGAGGAAGGTTTTAGATCAATTAAAGGAGGAATTGTGGAACATTATTAATGTGAGTATTAAACATTAAGTGTATTTGTTTTCAACATTTCTATTTTTGGATGATTTCTAAGTTTATTTTTATTTTTTTAACTCAAACGGGTAATTTTTATTTTTATGAAAGATCACAGGCTTGTTTTGGCAAATTCCAATTAACCAATTACACAAACAAATAGGAATACTTCGAAAGGGCTAGAGACTATACAAAAACTTACAGAGTGGGAGGGAATCTCCCATTAAAACAAATTACAACTTAATGAATCACAATTAAGGAATTGGATGGAAATAGTTGGATTCTCCGTTGATGCTAAGGAAACCTTGAGGAATCTACATGCTTTATTAGCCAAGGAATATGCAAGATTATTTAGATCCCGAAGGATGTGAAAAGAAGCAGCCATGTCAAATTATTTCAATATATTCTGAATTCTCTGCAGATATTTATTCAAGGAAAAATGATTGAAGTAATCAGCTGAATTTAATGCTTTAATCAACATCTTAGAATCACTGAAAATTTGAATTGACTTGTATCCTTTCTCCTTAGCAATCTGACTCACCATGAGGAGGCTATAAATTTCATCCTGATTGTTTGACATGGTTCCATGTCCCCAGCTAAAAATGAATTCAGTTAATCTGTTTGGAGAGAAAACCAAACCCCCAACACCTGAGATCCCAGGATTCCCCTTAGATGCACCATCAAATAAAATTGCCACTGAAGAGGAAAACATCCAAAATTACTTGAATGGATCCACATTTCCACGAAAAATCCAGGGAGGAGGGCAGAGAGGTTTGACACAAACCAATTTTTTCAAACCTTGAGAACTGAAACATAACCACATCGAAAACGTAGATGGAAGGGAAGAAGAGGACATTGTAAGTCCATTTGATTCAACAATTAGTGATTTGGATTTGTATGCCATGATTTGGGAGTTCCATTGAATATGAAATTATTTCTGGCAATCCACGACGACCACCACGTATAATTTAGGATCGAATTCCAATGTTTGTACTAGACAACAGAGTTAGTTTTTTGGAGCCTCCGATCATTCCAGGAGAGGTAGAGATTATTTACAGTAGGATGAATAGGAACAGAGAAATTAGATTCGTGGAGCACCAACTCCCACACCAGTTTAGAAAAGCCGCAGTCAATAAGGAATGGTCTACTGTTTCAAAGGATGATTTGCCAAAAAACATCTAAAGGGACCATTAAAGCCACATTTTAACAAATTATCACCAGTCAACACCTTATTATGCAAGAGAAACCATGAAAAAAATATCACCTTGGGAAGATAGTGTGAAGACCAGACAGTTTTCCATATCGCAGGGGAGAAGCTTGTAATTCAATGAAACATTTTGCAGCTGTGTAAGAACCATTTTTCCCGAACCCCAACTATCTTTATAGGATCTATTGGCAGGGGAAAGATTAGAAATAGAGGAGAGAAACAATTTTTTTTGGGAGCTAAGGTGACCTGGAAGCTCAAGGAAAGACCAACCCGCCCAGTTGCCAATGCTACCCCAAGAACATATATCAGCCAAGCAGAGTAGGCCTTTGTTATTTGACCAATCCATAATATTTGCTAATGAAATGTCAAAGGAAAGAGAAGGATTTCTTAAGATTTGATCCTCCAAGAGAAGGATCCTCTTCCCATTGCCAGGGATTCTATAGAGCTGTTGATTAAAAATGTTGATACCTCTTCTGCAAGAATTCCAACTAGCTGTTCCTGTTGGTGTATTATAAGATGTAATATTTCTCAAAGATCCACCCTTAAGATATTTTATCCTAAATATCTTGCTGACAAGGTGATTTTTGTCCACATATAGCTGCCAAATAAGTTTTCCACCCAACGCCAAACTAGCCTGACCTGGGTCTCAAATTCGTAATCCACCTTCTGAAATAGGTCTTTTAAAAATTTCCCAACTTACCAAATGCATCTTATTCTGGCTTCCTTTACCACCAATCCAGAGAAAACCTCGCAAAAGTTTGGAAATTTGAGATGAGATAGACTTAGGGGAAAGCCACAAAGAGGATTGAAAAATAAGTAGTGCTGAAAGAACTGCCTTTATCAAAATCAATTTTCTAGCCTTGGTTAACCACTGACCACCCCAAGAAGCAATTTTTTCTTTTAACTTAGCAAGCACTTCGAGCCAAAGAGAAGGAGAGGAGGATCCAAGACTTAAAGGAAGCCCCAAATATTTTATATTCTCCCACTTTTCAAATCTAGGTAAGCCCAATAAGTTTGATATTCGAAGAATTTCTGAATGATCTACATTCCAACCATAAACAACACTTTTTTTGTTATTGATCAAGGCTCCGGAAATTCAGCAGAACTTTTGAATAATTTCATTAAAGGCCTAGGAAATATTCAATAAGGCCCCTCCTAGAAGGAGAGAGTCATCCAGGAAGAGGGCATGATTTATTGGATCCACTACCCTAGCAATCTTAATGCCCGGGATGTAACTGAATTCCTTTCCAGCTGAGAGTTTTCTGCTAAGAGTTTCAACCATCAAGATGTATAGAAAATGTGACATTGGGAATCCTTGGCGAAGAACTCTTGTAGCTTTGAAAAATTCAGTAGGTCTTCCATTGACTAGTGGCACAATCTAGGGCCTATCTGTGTAAGATTTGATCAAGTTCACAAACTCAGAGCTAAAACAAAAAGAAAGAAGGAATTCATAGAGAAAGGGGAGCTTTACACAATCAAAGGCATTTTTCATATCCAGCTTAATTAAAATTCCTTTCTCCTTCCTTTGGAAACTTGAATGAAGAGGTTCTTGAACTTGGATTATATTATCAACTAAGTGCTTACCTTTTACAAACCCCCCCTGAAGAGGAGAGATCAACTTACCTAACAAGAGCTTGAATCTATTGGCTAGAAGTTTTACTAGGATCTTGTAAGAGGCATTATTACATAGCGAAATAGGATGGAACCTTTCAAAAGAAGAAGGATTGACTTCCTTAGGGATTAGAGCAAGAAATGAAGAATTAGTACACCCTCCCACTTTAGATTTTTTTTGGAAGGTTGTCACCATACAGATCAGATTTGTTTTGATAATGTTCCAGTACCCTCTATAAAAATGTAAAGAAAATCCATCTAGCCCAGGAGCTTTATCCGGCTCCATTTCCTAGATTACATCCAAAATTTCCTTTTTAGCGAAGGGTTTCATTAAATCATAGTTATCCTCTGAGCTGACAAGAGAAGGAACATTATCCAAAAATTCTGCACACACTTCCCCATCAGAGAGTCCATCTTCTCAAAAAAAGAGCTGAAAGTGCCTAGTTATAGCCTGTTTTAGAAGATCTTGATCTTTAATGATAATCCCCTCGCTAATGGAGATTTTCGAAATATGATTTCGAGATAGTCTAGCCCTCCATTGACAATGGAAGAAGGCATTGTTTTTATCACCTGCCTGCAACTAGAGACTTTGAGACTTCAGCCGAAGATGTTCCTCTTCCTATTGGGAAGATTGAGAAGTTTTAAATTGAGCAATTTGTTCCAGAGCTAACTGATATTTGTTGATTTCACTCTCTTCCATTCCTAATTGAATTGTTGTTAACTCGAACACTCTCTCTTTCCTGCTGGTCGTTGGAGTAGTAAGAGGTGTTTTGACCCAATTCTTCAATGCATATTTAGTATTCTTAAGTTTCTGTTCCCAGACAAAACTAGAGGATTCATCAACATACTGAGGCCATGCTTGAGACACAATATCCATAAAACCGTCTCTCTCAATCCAGAGGGGGTTGAAACAGAACAAAATTGGCCCAAAATCTTCTTCTTTTTCAAACAACAGAGAAATGGGGTGGTGATTTGACATGAGTTTGGGAATTTTTTTTGATGAGATAATGGATTTCCCATCCATCAATGTGATATGAACTGAAAACTTGTCAAGATGGGCATAAATGTTGGCGGCACCCACTCTGTTATTGGACCACGTGAAGTGTCCTTGCTTGGGTTTTAAATCAATCGGATCGTAGGTTTGGATCAACTCCTCCACCGTGTCTTAAAAATGATCCTTGCCATGAATTCCACCTTTTTTCTCATTCGGGGCTAATGAAATGTTAAGATCTCTTGCTACTATTGTATTTATAGGAGAGTTTGACTCTAAGAAGTCTGATAACGATTTCCAACGATCTCTTTTTTCATTGTAATTGACTGGAACATAGAGATTAAAGAGGTCCAAACAGATCTTACTTGAGAAATGATAGAGATACGTAAAAATCCAGTGCTGGGTGGCAAACCATATTTTTAGCTCAAAATTATCATCACACCATAGAGTTTCTAAACCCCCAGAGGTGCCTCTTGCATTGACAGCTTTGCTAGCGCTCAATTTCCATTTTGTGTTACTTAAGAGAAGAAGTGATTCCTCCTCTATATTAGTCCCTTGAAGTAAGAGAATTTCATAAGAAACCATTCTAATTAATTGTTTGAATGCTTTAGCTTTGATTGGGTTCCCTAAACCCCTGTAGTTCCAAGAGATGATCTGCATTATTTACCCAAGTGGGAGGGAGTAATTAATCCCTTTGGGGGCCTGGTCCTCTTGCTCCTACCAAGTTACATTTCAATGGTGGATTGGCTAACTTGCATCTTTAGCCTCTTAGCCTCTTGTTATCGAGCCTCCTTTCGAGAATTCCTGCCAGCCTTTTTGGAAAGTTCCTCAATGGAATCTTCATCAAAAGATCCAAAGCCATCAGCCAACTTCTTCCTAGTTATATCTGCATATGAAGGAGAAGATTTGACTCCATTTTGAGAAATATGATTTTGCTGCAAGGATTCTCCTACCCTAGGTAGTTCCAAGTTAGATGCTTCGGCTTGTTCCATTGGTCCTATATTTACTCCAGGTTCATCCTCCTTCCCTTCGAATTGTTGCATTTCACCTTCTTCAAGAATAGGAGCTTCAGGAGAACTAAGAACAACAAAATGATTGGAAGATGCATTGGGGTTTTCTATAGCTTGAGGTTTAAGAAGATTCTTCCCAAAAAAAAATTCTCCTTTCACAATATTTCCTTCTTTACCTTTATTTCTAGGGCCCTGATTGGAAGTTCCTGATTTCTGGACTTGGGTCCACTGTTTATCATTCTCTTTTTCAAGTTCCTCTTCTGATTTTTTATTACAATTTTGGGAAAAATGGCCATAACCATGGTAGAACCTACACTTGAATGGAATTTGTTTGCAGTATAACTCCTAGATATGAGACCATTCAACTACTGTTAACTTAATTGCCTCAAGCATTCCTATCTCCAAATCAAATTCAACGCATATTCTTGCACATGGAAATTGATCTTTCCTTTCAGCCCTGTCAATGTATTTACCAAGCTTGTTCCCAATGGTTTCAAGGGATTCCGATTTCTAACAATGTAAAGGAAGATGAGGGAGCCTTACCCAAATAGGGACAACATATGAAACATCTTGAGTAGGATCAAAATCAGGAGTCCACTTGTTCAAATAAATCCCTTGGGGGCCCATGAAGTATGGACCATTTCAAAAAATGATATCTCCATCCTCTGTAGAGTAAAAAACAAATACATAATATCCTCTTGCAACAAAGTGATTTCAATTACCTTCAGATACTAAGGGCCTCCAATTTCTCTACACCCAACCATCAATAGCCTTTGGAGAAGGCCAAAGGCCTGTGAATTTCCCAATAAGCCCACGCTCAACAAGGTTTAAAGTCGTGCGAAAAGTCCGTTCATTAGGTAGTTCGACCAAGGGGATGTCTACTTTATTAACAAATTTCTACGATGGACCCCCTTTCCTCTTTCCATAGCTAACAATTAATATCTTCAAAGCATCAAGATCAGGAGGAAGAAGCAATGGTGGATCCCCTCCAGAATCCATAAGGATTAGGCCACCTGAACAAAAATTGAGAGGGCAGTTCTTCCAACCTCCAGGGAAAGCTTCACCAAATTTCTGCGCTCAAGAAGACAGACTCCTACAACAGGCCTACTAACACCACCAGTGAGCAAGAAAACTCTGAAATTTGAGCCAAGAACTAAATCAAGAATGTAATCTCCAGCATTATAAAGAGGGAGGATACAGACTTTGTCTAGCACTCCACACAACCCTGGAAATGGACATAAACCTTCACCACTCGATCCTTTCAACAATAGGATGCTCGTTGAAGGGAGGAGATATGAACTTTAGAATGAAAGTGATAGTTTTTCAGCATTAAGCTAGCATTATGTTAGGATATTTACTGAGAGAATAACAAGTACAACAATCAAACACAAGAGACAATGAACACAATGGTTTTGATCAGGGAAACCATAAATGGAGAAAACCCTGCAACTTCCTTAGATATAGAATCAACACAAGATGTAAACCCAAAAACAATAAGATGCACTCCTGACAGCGGTAATCTTCTTCTTGTCTAGCCCCAGTGTCTTCTCATTCCTCAACTATGAACTACACTTGAGTGTGTGAGTGATGTGTGCTAAATAGAGACCCCAAATCTCTATTTATACTAATCTTGACATGACTAAAACCCTACTAGGGACGACCTCTACAAGGAGAGTCTAATAACCCTAGTGCCCCGGAACTGCGGGGACTTTAACCCTTACTCAATTGGAGGGTTACCCACTATGACTTGAAATGACTTGTTTACATTATTGATTCTCCTGATCGAATCATTGGGGAATGACAACATGAATCAATTACATAATAGATACACCCCGGAATAAACATCGGGTTACAATACATAAGATACATAGATGGATACATTCCGAAGTTACAAATACATCAACACTCCCTCTTAACTAGGAAGGTATTCTTTCAACACAATTTTCAGCACTAGTCTTCTTCTCTGTATCAACTAGATCATCTCGTCATCTACATCTCGAGTATTTTGAGTCTTCAAGTCATCTTCATTCTTTGAATCTGGATCATCTCTCGATCTGGATCATCATGGGACATCATCACTGGATCTGGATCATCACTCGATTTGGATCCTCATCACCGGATTGGATCTGGATCATCACTTGATCTGGATCATCTCTCGATCTGGATCATCACTGCTAGATCTAGATCATTACTCGATCTGGATCTCTCAGAGTCATCATAACTGGATCTGGATCATAGCTTGATATGGATCTCATCTGGTCATCATCATGTGTGTGCTATCTTGTCATAGGAAGTTCTACAGAGCTAGCCTTCTTTCATGCTAATTGTAGGCCTAACCATCAGGTAGGTATTTGCCCATCACTTACATCTGACCTACTCGTCAGAAAGGCACGCCTAGTACTTACATCTGACCTACTCGTCAGAAAGGCACGCCCAACACTCACATCTGATCATGTAGTAAACTACAATCACATCAGAAAGGCCCCACACTCACATCTGTCATGGAAGGAACTGAATCCTCTCACCATAATAGAATGGTCTGCGCTTACATCTGACATGGAAGGAACTGAATCCTCTCACCATGAAAGAATGACTCACACTTACATCGGCCATGGAAGGAACTTAATTCTCTCACCATGACAGAATGGCCCGCACTTACATCGGCCATGGAAGGAACTTAATCCTCTTACCATGACGGAATGACTCAGCCCTTACATCTGACCTGCTCGTCAGAATGGCTTTGGGATCTTTAGCACTTTCCCTTGGAGGAAACCTCAATCTAGAGAACACCAAGCTTCTCCCTGAAGTACTTGAACTTCAATCTAGCTAATGGCTTTGTCAACACATCAGCTATCTGTTCCTCCGTCGCAACATACTGGAGCTTCACTGCTCCTCTCTGCACCATATCCCTGATATAGTGATACTTGATCTCAATGTGCTTCGACTTGTCATGGAACACTGGATACTCTAACAACTTCATGCAACTTTGGTTGTCACAATGTATACAAGCAGCATCCATCTGGAGATCAAATAAATCAGATCGTAGCTTCCTTAGCCATACTGCCTCACAAGTAGCTGAACAAGCTGTGACATACTCTGCTTCAGCTGTACTCAGTGCCACATAGGATTGTTTCCTACTAAACCAAGAGATCACACCTGATCCCATATTGAAGCAACACCATGAAGTGCTCTTCCTATCGATGGCACTGCCTGCCCAATCTGAATCAACATAACCCTCTAGGTTAATCTTTTGATTCACGTCATACTTGAGCCCATGATCAACTGTACCCCTAAAATACCTCAGAATATGCTATGCAGCAATCAAGTGAACATTTCTCGGCTGTCAAGAACTGGCTCAAGGTGTTCACAACAAAGCAAATGTCTGGTCTCGTGTTCGTCAGGTACATCAATGACCCAATCATCTGACGATACATCGTAGCATCAATTGACTTTGAAGAAGCATCATTCAATCACTTCAAGTTTGATGCCATAGGTGTGGCCATAGTCTTGCAGTCCATCATCCCAAACCTCTTCAGGATCTCTACTGCATACTTCCCTTGTCCAAGGAATATTCCATCCGCATTCTGCCACACCTCCATACCTAGAAAGTAATGCATCATACCCAAGTCCTTCATCTCGAACTCGGCAGCAAGATTTCTCTTCGTATCAGTAATCAACCCATCGATACCTGTCATGAACAGGTCATCTACATATAGTAGAAGCATCACTGGGTTGCCATATTCAACCTTGTAGTAAAGGTTGGAATCTGCTTTACTCTTGGTAAAGCCCAAACTGGATAGAAAGCTATCAATTCTGTCGTACCATGTTCTAGGTGCCTGTTTCAAACCATACAAGGCTTTCTTCAATCTGCATACATGAGACTCCTTGTCATGTGTCTCAAAACCGAGTGGTTTTTCTACACACACTTCCTCTTCCACTACACCATTCAAGAAAGCAGTCTTGACATCCATCTGGTGTATCTTCCATTTCATCACTGTAGCCAGAGCAAGTACTGATCTAATGGAAGTGTATCTGGCTATAGGTGCAAAGGTCTCTTCATAGTCTATTCCCTCTTTCTGAGAGAAACCTCGAGCTACAAATCTTTCTTATACTTTTCAATGCTACCATCTGTAGCATGTTTGATCTTGTAGATCCATTTGGAAGTTACAACTGACTTTCCGTCTGGTCTTGGGAAAACATTCCAAACATCATTCTTCATGATCGATTGGTACTCTTCGATCATAGCATCCTTCCATTCTTTCCGTTCTGCCACTTCTTCATAACTAGAAGGTTCTTTATCAATGAAATCACATAGTAAAGCTACATACTCGGAACAGGATCTGGTCCTCTTTCTTTCTCTGTGATTCTCTTCTAGAGCCCCATATCTTTCCGCACCTTGGATAAGTTCTTGTACCCAAGCAGGTTTCCTCTTACAAGGATTCTTCTCCAGAGGTGGATCTACAGGTCTTTGTGGTTCTTCAAATTCTCAATCCTCTTCTCTAGTTTCTTCATTCATGGTTGTATCATGAATTCTGGGTGCTTTTGCTTCTTCAGGTTCTTCAACAGGTCTCTTTCTAGATTTGTTGTAAGCTGTGTCTTCATCAAATGTCACATCCCTGTTGATGTCAATCTTATTATATCATGGGAAATATATTCTGTAAGCCTTCAAGCTTTCAGAGTATCCCACAAATATACCCTTCCTTCCTAAAGGATCTAATTTAGTCCTCTTCTCTTTTGGAACGTGGATGTACACAGGATAGCCGAATATTCTGAGATGGCTGACTTCTGGTTTCTTGCCGGAAAATACTTTTTCAGGAGTCTTGTTCTCAGGTACTCTATGTGGAGTACGGTTCTGTACATACACCGCTGTTCTGGTAGCTTCCACCCAAATATGCATAGGAAGGTCTTGATCATGAAGCATGGCTTTTGCAGCTTCCGTGATGGTTCTGTTCTTCCATTCCACAACCCCATTCTGTTGTGGATTATAAGGAGTGGACAACTCCCTCTTAATCCCTGATTCTTTGCATAGCTCTTTGAATTCATTTGAAGTGAATTCTCTGCCATTATCTGATCGAATGGTCTTGATATTCTTTTCAGTATGGTTTTCGATCAAGGCTTTGAATTCTTTGAACTTAACGAATACTTCTTCTTTGTTCTTCATGAAGTAAACCCATGTCTTCCTAGAAAAGTCATCAATAAAAGAAACATAATATGCATACCCGCTTAGAGAGTTTGATGACATAGTACCGCATACATCGGAGTGGATGATTTCCAAGATTCCTTTTGCTTTTCTTTCACTGATTGGGAATGTCTTCTTTGTATTCTTTCCTTTCGCACATCCTTTGCAGACCCCATCATGTTTTGCTTGAATTTTTGGAAGACCTTCGACAACTTTGCTTGCAATAGGTAGTGCTCTGTAATGTACATGTGCAAGCCTTCTATGCCAAAGTTCACTTGGCTCTACTGTGTCATGGACCAAGGCTTGTTCTGGATGGCCCTTCAATGTGTATAATCCTCCTTCTTGTTCTCCAATTACAACTGCGTCATGGATAGTCTTTCCTTTAGGCCACACGATTAATTGACCATCTATGAATGCAACCCGAATTCCTTTTGCATATAGTGCTGATATGGAGAGAAGGTTCTTCTTGAGTCCTGGCACAAACAATACTTCTTTCATTGTTAGAGATTTTCCATAGTCTAATTTATATGAAGATTCCCCACTACCTTTTATTGGATATTGGTAGTCATCTCCTATCTTTACCTTGTGAGGTGATTCATGTTCTGATAGTATTACAAAGGATTCCTTGAATCCAGTCATATGTTTGGAAGCTCCACTGTCTATAAGCCAATCATCACTACCATGAATAATGTTACCTGTGAGAGATGATATCAGAACATATTCATCCTTGCTTGAAGAATCTTCACTTTCATATCTGGATCTCTTCCTGGAAGGTTCATCATCCTCTAAAGCATGAGCATGATGCCTTCTTTTGTTGCTCTTCTTTACTATCTTCTGTTTGTTAGGACAATTCCCTGCATAGTGTCCTGCTTCATCACAAGTATAGCATATGATCCTAGATACAACTCTTCTAGTATTATCTTTGTGAGAGTTCTTACCTCTGGAACCATGAGGTATTTTTTTGCTTGACTTGGAGTGAGACTTGGAGTGTACTGTAAGAGCTTGGTCTTCACTTCCCATCTTCTCTTCTCGAGCTGCTATCCGAGCTTCTTCTTGAGAGCACTCTTCCCATAGTCTGCATAACTTGACACAGATTCCTTGGATGAAAGAATCCAATGACCTAGGAAGTCCATTCAATGTAGTCGACTGAACTTGACTAACTTCTTCCTAGCACATATTCCTTGGATGAAAGAATCCCATGACCTAGGAAGGCCATTCAATGTAGTCATTACAATCTCTACATTTTCCACTTCTTCATCAACTGCTTGTAGTTTCTCTTTGATTTGAGAAACTCTTATGAAGTAAGACTGGATTGTTTCTGCATTTTGAATCTTCACATTTTTCAGTTGGTTTCTCAGGGTCATCTTCCAATTGATGTTCTTCCCTTCAAACAATTTGGTTAGGGCATCAAACATAGCTTTAGGTGTCTTGAGAGAGGACACCTGTGGGATAAGGTGATCCCTGATAGAATCAGCAATGATCCTCTTTGCCATAACCATCTTCTTCTTATGTAATGCCTTTGCCTCATCTCCCTATAGAACTGGAACCTCCTCATGGATGTAGGAGTCTAATTCATTTTCTTCCAAGACCAGGGAGATCCTATACTTCCAGGATCAGAAGTTATCAGCTCCCTCAAGCTTTTCATCAAGCTTGGTATGATGAGACATCTTAACTGAGAACCTCAAATGGAAATACAAAATATTTTATATCTTACCAGGTTCAAGATGTCGGATCTGAAACTTGAGCTGAAATCCTGCAGAGCTGGTTCATGAGCAAATTAGGGTTTTGATTTTCCAGAGTTCTGTCTACCCAAATGCCTTGAAATTTGTCCCTAGCTTCAATTTTGGGGAGGAGACCAATCCAGGCCTGGGCTCACTGAAAAATTCCTCTTCTGTGAAAATCCCTAATTTTCGACAGTAGTGACAGGTCCAAAACTGAAAAATCTTAGAATTGGATTCTGCTTCGACAGAAAGATGTGCCCTAAGGAGGAGAGTTGTTCCACCTTAATTTTGCTGAAAATCTATGGAGGAAGATCCACAAACTAGGAATCCCTAGTTCCCGTAGCTGGATAGTTTCTTCTTCTCAAGTTAGCTTTAATACCATGTTAGTTTTTCAACATTAAGCTAGCATTATGTTAGGATCTTTACTGAGAGAATAACAAGTAAAACAATCAAACACAAGAGACAATGAACACAATGGTTTTGATTGGGGAAACCATAAATGGATAAAACCCCGCAAATTCCTCAGAGATAGAATCAACACAAGATGTAAAACCCCAAAATAGTAAGATGCACTCCCGACAGCAGTAATATTCTTCTTGTCTAGCCCCAGTGTCTTCTCCTTCCTCAACTATGTGCTACACTTTAGTGTGTGAGTGATGTGTGCTAAATAGAGACCCCAGCTATTTATTCATACTAATCTCGACATGACTAAAACCCTACTAGGGCTGACCTCTACAAGGAGAGTCTAATAACCCTAGTGCCCCAAAATTGTGGGGACTTTAACCCTTACTCAATCAGAGGGTTACCCACTATGAATTGACATGACTTGTTTACATTATTGATTCTCCTGATCGGAGCACTGGGGCATGACAACATGACTCAATTACATAATAGATACATCCCAGAATAAACATCAGGTTACAATACATAAGATACATAGATGAATACATTCTGAAGTTACAAATACATCAACAGAAAGAACCCCTGGCTCAATGCCAATGCTCTAGAAACACCATGCCTGCATACAAAAGGACAAACATATCCTCCAAATGGGATGCTGAGCAGAGATTTGCAAACTCAGAGAACCAAGAACACCCCGCCTGCATACAATGGATCCACCAAGCTGGGACGCTGAGTAAAGAGCTGCAAAAAAAAATCTCAGAGGGCCAAGAAAAATTTAAAAATCTATTTCGAAGTNCCCCCCGCCTGCATACAATGGATCCACCAAGCTGGGACGCTGAGTAAAGAGCTGCAAAAAAAAATCTCAGAGGGCCAAGAAAAATTTAAAAATCTATTTCGAAGTTTATTTTCAAACCATGTATGACATATAAACATGAAATTCTTGTTTGTTTTAGTAAAAACTCATAATCCCTTCGGTCCTTAAAGAATATTGTATGCAATCCATTGGCCATAAGGAAAACAATCATAGATATCGGTTGACCAAAAAATATTGTGACCCTTATTAGTCAATAGAGGAGAGATTAAAAAATGTTCCTTCAATTAGGATAAGTTTCATGTCCCAAATTTTTCATTGGGTCACAATGGACTAATCACATTTTCCATATTCATGTGAGTTTGTCAAATTGATGCTAAGGGCCAAATAATTGCCAAGGTGGAAAATTACTAGTTTCCTAGGTTGGGGGTGGAAGCTTTGGGATTTGGAATAATGGGGAAAATGAATGATGTTTGAACATTAGAATAGCATAAATATTTAATAAAGGATCTAAATAAATAAATACAATATAAAATTAAAGTGGCAATGGAGCATGGAGACACATGGAGACTATGGGGCCCACACAAGCTAGAAATTTTGTGTCACATGTCATCCTCCTCTTGCAATTTTGAATCGATGGGAAGCATAAAGGTTATTGGATGATTTATAAGGCTAATACACATGGACATATGCATCATAGGTCTAATTTGGGAAGAAATGTAACTTACATGGGAGAGGAAGAGTCATTTTGGAGCTAGTGAGGCAATTGGACTAGATTCCTTAGCTCTATGAAAACAATGATGAAGATGCTATGGCACGTATGAAAAAAATCAGATATGAAGGCCAAAATATGACATATATGACATTTCAGGTCGAAATAGAGTATCCAAGAGAGCTCTCATGTGAGTTGGGGAAGCTTAATGGGTTCCTACTCAAATTGGGGGAAGATGGAAGGATAGGAAAGGGAGGACACATGAAAAATCATGAGCACACACCAAAATTAGAATTGGCTTAAGTTTGTGGATGGATTGGGAACCTTATAATTCTAAGGATTTTTATAAAATACAGTAATCAACCAAGATAATAGATTTTGATCATATGAGATATTGTCATTCGTGAATTGTGAGAGATAGTGGATGACTAGTTTTCTTGCCTTGGCCAGTTTTGAGGGTGAAAGATTCCCATCCAAGTTGGTGTTTGGAGAGGCCACTCAGGTATTTCATGGAGATTTAATGGAGTTTTATTTTCAGGTGTAATCTACAGAGAAGCTCATGGTTCCTTTTATTGCAACACTTTCTTTCAACCATTTCCAGTTTTTATTGCATATTCTTGCTCATGGAGGGATTGCGCTTTGGGTGAGATATTGATATCTTTGGAGAAGATTAAAATGAAAATTATATTATATTATTATGTATATGCTCTGTATTTCATGTTCATAAGACTCTTAGGTCAAAATACCCTAAATAATTCATGTAAAAATGTTGAACAATGAAGAAATAGTGCCATTTCCCCACCATCTTGTTGTGAACTATTGTAATGTTGATGATTTCAAATTGGGATAGAATTTCATTGTCCATTTCTGATTGTAATCAGTTCAATATTATATTTTCTTCATTCTCAAAAATTTGAACTTGAAATTCCCAATATTTGTATGTCAAAATGACTTTTAATGAGCAAACGATGACCATTTCCACTCTATTTTGATATATGCCATGGTAATGCTTATTATTTCGAATGGAAGAATGTATATATTATGAATGGAATTTAATTAATGTGTATTTAAAGTATCATGTTCAGTACTTAACCATTGGAAGCTATTTTACTCATTTTTATTGCATTGGGAGAAGATTTGGTGCATTTTCCCCAAGGGTCGAAATTGTGATTTGGGAGCTGTTTTGGAAAGAGTCATAAAAGCATGTATAAATTGAAACATGATGCATATTAGAATTTAAAAATGTCCCTTACACATCCCATTCCTCTGTTCATAAATTACAGTGATTTTGGGATCATTTGAGAAGCCATTTCCGACAATTACCCAGGGGGAATTGGAGCCCCAATTTGCTAGTAAAGACTCCTACTTTGAACATAACATTGAAATTTTTTGAAGAAGTAATTGGGGGGTCATAAAACATACCTGAAAATCATATTTAAGTTCTATTATCAGTCATGTACCTTCTCATAAACTTTGGGAGAATTTGGGTCAATTTGGAGGTCTAGACATCAAAACTAGTTAAGGTCAAAATTGGGGAAAAAGTGGAAAATTTGGTCACTGAATAAAATTATAAAAAGGACATTACAATAAGTGAGACGATGTGGAGAGAATTCGTCCTATCATGAACCACCAGTGAATTCTAGGTAAGAAAAAAGTTCACATATTATATAATCAAGTTTTTTTGAACGTCTATTGGCTTGTAATGTTGACTTATATATGTTATTTTCAATTGGTTTCTAGGATATAAGTAAAAAAACAAGGAAAATAGAGAAAAGGAGAGGGACTTGCATACGTTTGGACGTCGAGGTTATCAACATTTCGAATATGATATGGTAAAAAATTGTGATGATATTTTATCCGATATGAGAAATATCAGCATATATAAGTTTCATTGTAATGTCACAACTTAACCATACTATTTTACTTGTTGCAACTAAAAAAATATATATAGCCTCTAATGATACAACTACAAGCATTACTAGGGAAGATTTATGGAAGAAGTGCCATCAAAAGAAGGATGACACTCCATTCACACCAGCTGTAGGAGAAACAATAGTATGTTCTCAACCTTTTAATTTACATATTGATTAAAATTTCATTTTACATGTTGGAAATGTTTTCTTTTATGATCTGATTTAATTGTATGTCAATGTTAGCAAAAAAAATGAACAAGGACAAGTAAAATTTGCATCTTAAGACTTTGTAGCTAGGGATGATGCCCTTGCTAAGGTACTAGGGTTTGATACAAGATGACGATGTCGTGGTGTTGGCTTAGGAGTTACACCAACTAAATTGTTTGGAAAAAATCCATACAAGGAGGCGCTAGCTGCAAGCCAAGCTACATTGAAAGAAACAACACAGGAAATCACATCTCTGAAAACAACAATAACTGAACTACTGAAAATAGTAGAAGATATGGAGAGAGAACATGTGGTAAACAATGGAAGTGTAGTGTCCAATTATTTACTCTTGTCTCAATATACATATTTTCACATTAATAATATGAATTCTAATATATGTTTGCTCATATGAACAATGTCCTACTGTACAAAATGCTCATGCTGAAATCATGCTTGTGGTGGAGGTTAGTTGTTTAATTATTATTTTAAATAATATTTTATTTTCATCTTTTGAATATATATATATATATATTTTAAAAGTGGTTTACCATGGAAACCCAATTTTACACCATGGCTACGTCCACTTGGGAAAATATCTTATACTCGCTAGGAAAGTATAAAAACTTGGGAATCATTAATCATGATAAATGGATCACCAGCCTAATATTTCATTACATACAAGTGCTCCCAAGGAGCAAATGTCCTCGGCGAGATTCGAACCCGGGTGGGGAGCGCAATAACCAAATCTCCCAACCACTCGAGCTACGCCCAATGGACTATATATATATATATATATATATATATGTATTACATTTTGTTTCCTTGGCAGAGTAATATAGGGCACAAAACAACCCCTATGAACGGACTAATATGAAAGAAATTAACTTCAATGTAGATTCCATCATCCCTAGTAAGTATTGAAAAATTTCGTAATTTAGTTCAATTTTATTTTATTTTATCAATATATTAGAAATCACTGTCTATTGGGTGCATAGTCGCACATCAAAATATGATCAATATTTGGCACATAAAACACCAATGGTTCCATCGAAACTGCAAATTGACAAAATGAAAACACCAATTCATGTAAGATTGTAATGATTTAATTTAGGATCATCAATTTTTAACTTATTATTTCCATGCATCTTACTTTGTCTCATTTATTCGCAGGGTCAAGATAATGCTAATGAGTTGACACCAACTTCCCAATTGGGGATGGAAGGAAAGAAATGCTTTCTCATTGCATTAAACTCAAGGGTTAAAGTTTCAAGGGCAGCAATACATAAGACTGACCCAAATGCAATGGTACATTGTGTCCCTGTTGGAAAAGGCTATTATATTGTGAATCTGACAGAAATTTTAGATCCTCTATTTGTAAATATAGCTCTACCATGTCCCAGTAGCGCATTATGTAATCTAGAAGATGCTTTGTGGAGCTTAATTCCTTGATAGAAGGATGGCATTGAACTAGTAACTAGTGGTTATACTGTGTGACTAGTGATTTCGGTGATGTTGTATCAACTGAGAATAGTTGATTTATTGAATATTTATACTTAGATAAGGACATAGTTTATATTTTTTTTGTAGTTTGGGATTAATGTTTACAACTACTTAAAATTTTGGGCACAAGTTTCCATTATATGCCATGAGCACAAGTTTTGATTTTGTAATACACCAATATTATATAATCTTCGTCGCATGTGAAATGAGATGTTGTGTTGTGAATATGTGGAATGAGCAGTTTGTCTATCATATTTTCATTAAGTTCAAAACCTTGGCTAAGCTAAGAGGTCTAAAGCTTTTGGGCATGTTGTGTATTTCTTATTTTGTGCCTTTGGCGTCTACTTAGCATTAAAATTAGACCGGTGTTCTGGGAATTCGAAATTATATCTCAAATTCCTAATCTAATATATAAATGGTACTTCCCACAGACATGGATAACGGCTGAGAATTACTGAATAACTCATTTTGCATACTACTTATTTAGGACACACATGCACATGACAAAGATAGAGTGAGTACTTGATGTTTTTTACTTTTGCAATTCCTTGGAGTTATATTCGTATTTTTCTTAGGATTTGTGATACAATTCAATCATATTTATACTTTGGAGCTTGGGTCCTCATCCTGTATGTGGAAAATTCAATTTTTCTATGGGTTATCTGGGGTAAGTCAGTTCCTTCCATTCACCCTTGTTAGCATGGCCTATACGAAGTTGTTTGTGAAAGAAGTGGCCTATACTGTGGACCAAACTAGTGATTTGTAATTTGCTGAAGACGACAATGTTTCCCGAAATGGTTAACCCCTACATTTGTCTTTTTTTCCCTTGGAAAAAGACATCTCTGTAGCTGTGTAATTACCTTAAAGAAAGTGGGAGTTGTATTTGTTTCACAATTTACTTTCGAGTTTTCTTTCTGGTTTCAAAGGGATATATAATTGTGTGACTTGGCAATTTTTTGGTCCATGGCATTACAACATTTTCATTTATAGTCAATTGGGAATCAATTTCATATCCTGTGTGTAACAAAGCTTACCAAAATTATTTGTAATTGATATATGTTCCTGCCCTATTTTATGGTGACGATACTGAAGTATATTGGCCTGGTTTAGATACAAATTTGTTAAATTTACATCTAGAGATTAGAGATTTCCTTACAAAGGTCTATATGCTTTTGTTAATACCCTTTTCAATTTTCAACAATGTATATTGAGGTCCTCTATTCCCACTAGTATAATTTTCAGCATCAAAGGTTGAGGCTACTGATGAGGTGCTCTGATCTTGAATCTAAACATAAGGGGTTTAAGAATGTCTAGTTCTGCTAGGTAAGCTTATGGTGTTGGACATATTGTAAATTAGGTAGCTATGTTCTCTACAGCTTTCAGATGTTATGTTACTGCTTTGGTAAATTTGGGAGATGCCTCTTTTAGTTGGGATATATTTTATCAATGTTATTTTGGGTTTTTGTTTTTTCTATGATCGCTGTTTTGTTTGTATGGAATCTAAGTTACCTGAAACGTCCTACTAGCCCAAGTGAAATACCATTCCTCATTTTGGATAGAGAAACACAAGGGATATGACCCTGAAATGCCAGAAATCCGTATCAGACTGGTACATATACGTTTTAGGATGACGCGATACATTTTAGTTCCAAAGTAATGTGTTTCAGCTTAATTTTGATAAGTTTTAGTAAAATACTGATATGTATCTCAAGGAGGGGGGCATGTTTTAGGCGAATTTTAATTCTTAAAATGGATAAGTAATTGTTTTAAATGCCTAATTTGAACCCTCCGCCTTGCTATAATATTCCACTTTCCATCTCAAAAGGATATAATAAACCACTGAAACGAATTTATCAGCTACAATTTCATGTTTTCAGTTTGCGGCGACCATGTTTGAAATTTGCAATGGACACGTTTGAACATTAAGGTTCCAGTAGAGATCTTGGAGAAAATTGTTGGTTCACTTGAGCATTAAGGTCTCGCATGCAATGTACTGTTAGACAGATCATGACATATTGTAATGATATTAGGAATGCGATATAACCACTCATATTCGAGCAACATCTTAAAATTTTATTTTTCTCATTCTGAATAAAATATAGTTTGGACTTAGATTTTTTTACAACATTTTAGATGTTTTATAATGTCAATGCATTGGAAATTGTCACATTGATTGTTGATAAATATGCCCGATCTCAATGGATAAGTTTTTGTTTAAGTTACAAGGTTATACAATTTTAAATATTTTTAATTATTTTTTTAAATTGATGTTTGGTGATTGTCTGAAAATGCACAATTTGGAAGCCGTTTGTGGTTTGTCATCTGCCGTTTGTTCAGGATTTCAAACAATGACATGTAACATGTTACGTTAGATAAGATCATTCACATAAAGGAGGTGTTTATTAATTGAGGAAACAAGTAAGTATGAAGTGATATATGATATATAATTTGTTTTTAATAGGACCTAATCTCATCCTTAAACAAATTTCTAGTTATTTTTTCAAATAAGAGAATATATTTTAGAACAAAATTTATCAAACGAAACAAATATATATTAGCAAATGCCAATATGGATCACATTTTACTTCATGAATTTAAAAGTGATTAGCATTGAATGCTAAGGATGTACAAGTCGATCACTGCACCAAAGCTACAAGTCACTCATTAGTGTTGCACAATCTTTTTTTTCATATTTTCCAAACATGATCCAAATTTAATATACTTGTCCTTTTTAGGATTTTGAAAATACAATTTACTAAATAATCTTATCTTACAATAATGATATTGAAATAGGATTACTTTTTGCAAGTGTCTTGAATAATGTATTTTCTTTTCAATGATAAATGGTAATA
>LPNX010262872.1:0-56969 GCA_001517045.1 Pseudotsuga menziesii
TTATAGCTGAATTTAGGGTTAGGGTTTGTAGGAAAGACTGTAACACTTACCACTGATAATCCGGCTGAAGATGCTCCCGAGAAAATACGCGTGCAAGATAAGCTCGGCTGATGAAGTAATAACCCCTTTTTCCAGCGTAGTGCCCCCAACAGTCTGGATCAGTTAAGGATGACGTTTTTGGTGGAGGGGTGTTCTGTTAGAGCTGCAAATTTGCCGAAGTGTAGATGTGCCCGTGCCGGAGAGAATGGTCGGAGCATGCAGAATATTTGAACTCTCCAGGTACCCTAGCGAATTGGTTCACCTGACTGGTGATCACGCCCTCCCTCTTCTCTGTTTTGCTGCTAGCTGCTCTAGGTGAGCAAATCGGTTGCTGATAATCACTCAAAGCAGTAGAATGATCTTGTCGGTGAGGATGTAGGCCACATGCGGAAGGAATATGGTGATCCGGGATCTCGGTGAATGACTTGGGGTTTTCCAGCTAAATCCCTCCCAGTTGTACGGATGAACCTGCAAATAATCTTCTGACATACACTGAAACACTGAATAATGATGAATACGATAGATGCAATGATAAACCTGTTGAAATATTGTAACTTCGAAGAATATTCTATATGTATCTTTTGTAACTTCGAAGAATTTCGGGCAAAGTGGCCATAACCATGGAAAAATCTACATTTAAACAAAATTTTCTTTTAATCCAACTCCTTAATATAAGACCATTCTGCAGCTGTTAACTTCATTGCTTCAAGCAGGCCAATCTCCAAGTCAACTTCTACACATATTATTGCACAAGAAAATTGATCTTTCCTTTCATCCATGTCTATGTAATTACCAAGCTTGTTCCCAATGGTTTCCATGGATTCTGAATTCCAACAATGCAATGGAAGCTGCAAGAGTCTTACCCAAACATGGACTACATACGGGACATCTTGAGTTGGATGAAAATCAGGGGTCTACTTGTTCAATTAGAGCCCCTGAGGGCCCATGAAGTATGGACCATTTCAAAAGATTATGTCTCGATCTTCTGTAGAGTAAATAGCATCTTCCTACAAAATGACTTCAGATACCTTCTGATACTAAAGGCCTCCAATTTCTGTACACCCAATCATCAATAGCCTTTGGAGAAGGCTAGAGGCCAGTAAATTGAGTTATGAGCCCATCTTCAGCCAAATTAAGCGTCGAACAACAGGTCCGATCAGTAGGTAGCTCAATCGATGGGATATCCACTTTCTTGACAAACCTCTGAGAAGGCCCCCCCTTCCTCTTTCCATAGAAAGCAATCAATCTCTTAAAAGCTTTGAGGTCAGGAGGAAGAGGCAGCAGAGTAACCCCCCCAGATTCCATGAGGACTGTCCACGAGAATAGGCTTGAAGGCACCTCTAAGAGAAAGAGATCCCTTATACCAAAGCCACCCTGCAAGAGCTCTTCTGAAAGAGCTACAACCACCAAGAGATACCTAGAGACACCAACAACAGGCCTAGAGACCAAGCAGACTTCAACACCAAGCTACCAGAAGCAGAAGACTCACCATAACCTCCACGTTGCCAAAGCAAAAGTCTAAAATAAGGAAATTCCTCCAGGGCAACAGAGCCAGGAGACCAGGGAAGGCACTACACAACCTGCAACTTGCAAAGAAAAAACTGCTCCATAACGCAACAAACCAAAGAAAGATCTCCAAGAAAGAAGCTAACCGATCCTGACACGAGCCTCTAAGCAAAGGCAAAGCCCAAGTTGGGAAAGCTCCAAACCTCCAAACAGAACTAGAACCTCAACAACGAATACAAGAGCCTTCAAGGGCCGAGCCACTAACGCAAAAAACTTTTAAAATAGTTCTTGGAGTGAAAAAACTCCTCGACTGAAAAGTATAGTGATATTAAAAACATGTTAAAATGCCAATAAACTTCTACAATTATAAACCAGTTAAGTCATTTGATTGAATAGGATTATGCGACATTTTAGAATCATAAATTTTTTAATAGTATAATGATATTAATAAAAACATGTTAAAATACAAATAAACTTCTAGTAAATGTCTAAATTATTTTATAAATTGATAAGAATTTATAATAGTTTTATTTTAAAAACATATTAAATTTATAGTAATAAATATCATAATAAATATTCAAAATATATAAATTCTTTTACACATTGGTGTGACTCTAGTTAGAGTTAAAAAATCAATGTTTTAAATGAATCATTTTTTTATGGTCACAAGAACAGTTAAAAAATCAATGTTTTAAATGAAGCCAATTTTTTTTGGTCACAAGGATAGTTAAAAAATCAATGTTTTAAATGAAGTCATTTTTTTATGGTCACAAGGACATAATTTGGGTGGTTAGGAGGCTTGATTGTTTCTCCACTCAGTGACATATTGCTCTTCAATCCTGTTGAGGCCTGGAAATTCACAGGCAACAACAGCAAGGGATTCTCCCCAGTCAACGTTCCCAACTAGCCCGTGACTGTTTGGTGTAGGGAATCCGTCCGGTTTGCGGTCCGGCTACCATAGGTCAAGTAACAAAAACAAAGGTTTTACCGGTTACGGCCCGGTCCACCGTGTATTTTTGTATTTTTGAACTTAATGTATGAAATGCAAGTGCCTAATTAACCATGCAGGATGATCGAGATGCAGGGAGCAGTCACAACGTGATGCACAGGTTCTTACCTCTCGTCTTCGCATTCATAAGCATCTAAATCACATACAATGAAATAAACTAACTACCTAATCTATCCCTAGGGAGCAAGGTTATCATTTATTGGTGAGTAATACACTTTGTAAATGCATTATGAAAAGTTACAGATAGTTGATACTTCTTTCATGACACATGAACAATTACAGATATATGAACAACCAGACAACCGATTGTTTATGAACAGCATTTATTACCCACAGTGGAAAACATCACAGAATATACTGAAGAACATTCGAACAAGAACATAGGTTCAGGAAATTAGAACAATCTCACAGTTAATGAGACACAGCTGAAAACGAAATAGTTCCCCTTCAACATTGCTCATTTAATTACATTTGATGCATTCCATATCGCACTTTCTCCAACAGGCAAAATTGCAGTTTCTAATTGTAAAACGAAATAGTTCCTCTTACAAGCAAATCGTTTACAAGTTTTTCCAGGGAAAAAGCCCTTTCTAAGTTCTAACTTTTCAATATTTAAACTACAACAGCCGATCGTTTGGGCTGCCCCAAACGTGTGACTTTCCAGTCCCTCCAACCTTTCAGATCCGTCATTTTTGTCTTTTCTGCGCACACCCATGATTGGGGGAGTAACCAACGGACCTTTCAGGTCTTATTCCCTGTCGCTATTCATTTGGTCTTCTACTCTGCTCGCGCCCTTTGATATTCTGTCTCCCATCTGTATCTTCGCATCGTGGCAATATGAGCAGTCTTCCTGCAGTCAATCAACGTGTATCATACACTTGGATTGTATTCTAAAATAAATGTCGAGTTAAATCAGCTAAAATGGCTAATCTACAAGAAAACGGTCAAGTGCGCCTCTTGCTCTGAGAAATTTAACAAACACTGCCATCACTACCTCATCCACTTACAGCCTCAACAAACATCATTCATGACGGAAGACGGAAGACTCGATGGCAGCTCAAAATACCCACCCATAGCCGCAACGGCGGACAAGAAACGGTTAAGGATACACGACCCATGGGCGGGAAACTCTCAGTCGAAAGTCGAACGGTATTGACATCGGATGCGAAACGACTTTCCTAGCCGCAACGACGAAGGAAGAAATGGATAAAGCCACGCGATGCATGTCGGAGAGCGGATCGATTTACACTTCGGAGGCTTAACCACTTTGGGAGCCGCAACGGTGGAAAAGAAATGACTACGGGTAAGCGACTAAAAGACCAATACACATCGGCGGTCGGGTGCTTAGTTGGTTTGGGAGCCGCAATAGCGGAAGGGAAAAGGCTATCAAACGCCGATTTAACATAGTATGACGCCCGATTAACAGAAAAACTAAGTGCTTCGGTCAGCTCTTAAAATTCAACCACGGACACAAAACCGGCTTTACCTCCGAAACGACGACCCGCAACAAAGAAACTTGATCCGATCGACGAGAAAAACAAACTTAAAACTGCGACCCGCAACAAAAATCGAAAACCAGGGAGAGAGTTAAACTTTTACACTCATCTCAAATTAAAACATGACCAAAAGACTCAAAGGATCCAATGATTAAAAACAATGCTAAATCATGAGGAGGGGCCCAAAATTTAAGAAATTTGGGGAGAACAGTTGCAGCTGCAACAATTGGCGATTACCTGGTGTACCTAGATCTTTGGGTGATTATTCTTTGAGTGACAGACTGTTTCACAACAAATGCATCTATTGAATTCTTCCAGCTATCTGGATTTCTCAAATGACGGAAGTGTGTATCTTTAATCATTAATGATGGTCCAATTTGGGAGAGTGGAAATCAAGATTTTTCAAGTCCAGGCAACTCTGTTGAGGCCAGATGATGAATTTCATTATTATTTTGTCTTCAGGTAGCTGATAGCTTGGACACCACAGGATTGTAGCAATATGGTGAGCAGAAATATTCGTTTGTTCCTCATTCCCATGCCACTTTAGCACTTTTTGTGCCTTTGGACTTTTGTCCCTTTTCATATGAGTCCTCATGCATGCCTTTCTTTCTGAATTTTAATTCAGGTTCCTCTATCCCATAGTGTCCTTTTGTGTGAGTGGTGTATTTCATGTTTCAGCTCACAGACGGAGAGGAACTTTCGGCAATTTAGTACTTATGATTCAGCATTTGCTTTAATGTATGATGCTTTCAGAGGAGTTTTTTTTTTTACTCTTGTTTACCTTTTGGCATTCGTTTCTTGGCATGGGATCATTTATATTTAACATACTGTTCACCTTGCTGCTTTCCATGGGTCCTCTGCTGTCGCCCCTTAGAACATTTTAAGTGTGACGTGGATGGAGCCTCACCATAGTATTTCGGACTCTTTGAATCCGGTTTATTTCACAGGGGTTAAGCAGGACTTCAATGCACACAGAGCTATTCGAGAAAACTGCTAAACTGGAAGAAGTTCTTTCAGATAAACGGTAACACACAATCTGATACCCAAAAACGTTTATCATTCCCAAAAATTTTGATGTTCCCCATGCAACCGCAAGTTTGTTCCCTTTATTGAAATCAATAAACTTAAACTAAAACAAACTGAAAAACATGACTCAAAAGACAGCCAAACAGATTATTTATATACAAGACAGAAGAACTCAAAGAAACTCAAGAAAAATAAGGCTTGAGAACCAACCCATTTACTGGTAAGTTCTCTTCCCAACCTTGTAAGTCTTGCAACTTATAAGTAGAATGACCAAGCTTTGCTGTGACCTGAAAAGGGCCTACCCACAACTGTTGGAATTTAGTATGCTTTCCTTTCTCATCATGGGGATGATCCCATTTGAGAACTAAATCTCCCACTTCAAAGTTTTTTGTTCCAGCCTTATGTTTGTCGAACCATCTCTTTATTACCTCCTGCTGTTGCTTAAAGCGTTCTCTGACTTTAGAACTAGCCTCTTCTGCTTTCAGAAGATTGCATATCCTCATCTACAAAACTTTGTCATCTGACCCCCTAGACTCTTGAGCCATTATGGAAGATGGTAGCATGATATTGGGGGGAAGAATGGCTTCTTTGCCATACACAATGGTATAGGGTGACACTCCTATCGCAGACTTGGGGGTGACTCTGTCAGCCCAAAGGGAATTTGGTAGGGCTGAGTGCCAACTCCTCTGGTTTTCTATTACAGTCTTCTTTAGAATTCTAATCAGATTTTTATTAGTGGATTCAGCTAGGCCATTCCCTTGTGGATAGTAATTAGCAGAATAATGCAATTTAATCCCTTTATCATGAGAAAAAGCAGTTAATTTAATTGAAAAGTATGTAGCATTATCAAAAACTAACGAAACTGGAACTCCAAACCTGGTCATGATGTGGTCCTGCAGGAAACTGATGACCTTGTCTTGATTTATTTTGCGCAGTGGGACTGCTTCGACCCAGCGAGTGAAATAATCTGTCGCGGTCAGAATGTACTTGTGTTGTAGGGAGGAATTTGGTTTTATTTCTCCAATAATATCCAACCCCCATTGCTCAAATGGCTCTGTGATCATCACAGGCTTTAGGGGTGCTGCTACTTTAGGTTGTCTGCCACTACACCTTTGGCAAATATCACACTTCCTAACATGTGCGTGTGCATCCTTGAAGAGCGTAGGCCAGTAGTAACCGGCTCTGAGGATTTTGTGGGCTGTAGTATCCCCTGAATAATGTCCCCCAGCGGGACCTTCATGCAATTCTGACATTACTTTCTTTGCATCTTCTTTCTCTAGGCATATGAGAAGAACTATGTCATAATTTTTTCTGGATAATACTCCTTCAACAATTTGATAGGAAGCTGATTTAAGACCCAGCACTCTTCTTTGCTTAGAATTCCAATGTTTTGGCAACAGTCCTGCCTGTAGGTAATGCACGAGATCTCTATACCACGACTCAGGGGCTGTAAACAAAGGACATACATCCATTAAATGTAATTCGGCTTCATCCTCCCAGGCATGTTCTCCATTTTTTCCATTTTCAGTCATCAATTTCCACAACCTTTGTCCTTTAACTATAGAGGGTGGCTTGAATTCAAGGTCGTACTCTTGAAGAGCTGTTACCCAGTTGCCCCTTCTTTCTCCTAACTCCTTCTGTACAAGAAGGGATCTTACAGCTGGGTAGGGGACGATCACCTTGGTTCGATTTTTTAATATATAAGGCATGAATTGCTTCACGGCCTTGAATACTGCGTAAGCCTGTTTATAAATGGCCGAGTAATTTAATTCGGCCCCTTGTACACCAGTGCTCATGAAGGATATTGGGAATTCATCCCCCCCATCTTCCTTTTGCGTGAGCACAGCTGCTAGCGAATCATCGGATGCAAAGGTATACAGTATAAAGTCTTTATCGAAGTCTGGGCTTTTCAGGGAGGGTGCGTGTGCAACAGCAGTTTTAATTTTTCCGAATGCATTCTTTTCAATCTCAGTCCACTTGAATTGTGCATTTTTCTTGACCATCTGCTGCAGCGGTTTGACAATCTGAGCGAAATCAGGCACAAATCTTCGTACAAAATTTATGGTTCCCATGAATGATTGCATCCCCTTTTTATTATGGGGCAAGGGGATTTGTTTAATAGCCTTAATTCTTTCTGGATCAATGGAGATCCCTTGCTTTGACACTATGTGACCCAGCAACTTGCCTTCTGTGACATCGAAGACACACTTCGTAGGATTGAGTGAGATGCCATACTTCCGACAGCGTTCAAAAATCTGCCTTAAGTGAAATGCGTGCTCTTCTCTTTTCTTCGAGAATATCGTAATATCGTCAAGGTACGCTACATCACTATGGCCAATCAATTCGCGAAAAGCTATGTCCATAGCCCTTTGAAACGTTGCTCCAGCATTTATAAGCCCAAATTGCATTCTTCTGTAGGCAAAGGTTCCCCATTTGGTTCTGAACGTTGTCTTGAATCTGTCTTCTTAGACTACTAATACTTGATTGTATCCATAGAAACCGTCTAATAACGAAAAAAGTTCAGAACCTGAGACCATTTGCAGCAATTGTTCCATGGGTGGCACAGGGTAGTTATCTTTATCTGAAGCGCGGTTTAAATTTCTGAAATCCATGCATAGTCTGATTTCTCTAGATTTTTTTCTTACTGGTACCAAATTTGATACCCATTCAGAGTGTCTGACCTTAAAAATTATTCTAGCATCCAATAATTTTTTCACTTCACTCTAAATCAGTGGTTCCAGTTTTGGATGCACTTTTTCTTAAAGGCTGCTGATACGGCTTGACGCCAACTTTGATGGGGACAACATGCTTGATGATGCTGGTGTCATATGTTTTCAAATATTTGTAGGTCCAAGCGAAAACATCTTTATATTGTTTAAACAGACTGACGAATTTATCTCTTTCTGCCGGTGAACAACATTTGCCAAGATTCACAAATTTAGGATTCGTCTCAGTCCCTAAGTTTATCAACTCGAACTGTAGAGATGAGTTGTGGGTCTTCACGTTGGCTGGTCTTCTGAATTTTTCATTTAATTCAAACATTCTTTCTAGCGTTCTGACTCCTTTAGGGATGAAATTATCATACTTCATCTCGGCCTGATGTTCTTCATCATCTATAATTGCTCCTTTGAATACCTCGTCATTTGTTAAACATTCTATAATCTGCTGGTCATCATCGAACACTCGCAGGTTGGTGATCATATCAGGTACTGAGGGCTTGAAAAGCAGTTCAACAGAGCATCGATTATTATTAGGTACCACCCTAGCGGCTGATGTGGCCAACAGATCAGCTGTTGCGTTTTTAAGTCTTGGGATTGAAATAATATTGAATGCATTAAAACATTTAAGCAAGTCCCATACCTCATTTTGGTAAGCCTTCAAGTGAGGGGAAACACAATGAATTTGATTCCGGATTTGTTTTACGATTATTTTAGAATCTCCAAAAACTTTTAAATTACTTACCTTTAATTCGATCACTTTTCTTAAGCTCTGCACCAGTGCTTCATACTCGGCTGTATTATTCATACATTCAAATTCCAATCTACACGAAATAAAGTGTTTATTCTTCTGAGGGTCAATCAGGACACAACCGGCCCCTGACCCTTCTAATGTCTTAGAGCCATCAAAAAACAAAGTCCAAAAACCACTAACTATTGAATGTGAATCTATTCCTACTGCTAAGTCTACTATTTTACAGTCGATTTCATCAGCCTGTGAAAATCGAAGGAGATCAGGCTGGGTGTCTGATGTGTTGCTGGCTTCTTCTGCTTGGTAATTACCTGGTTCCAACTCAATAAAATAATTTCCCAACATAGAATCCACTGGTTCATTCTTCTCCTCAAGTCGGGTAACATTGTATTTCATGTGAGGCTCCCTCAAAATCTTAATTTGCTTCGGACTTCCTTTATATGGCAACCACAAATGTGACCAATCAGAGGCGAAATATCCATCCAATTTCGCTGACCAATCTCTGCTCAGAACAAGACTGTAAGCGTCTGGTATATCGGCCACCACGATATTAATGACTTGGCACACTTTATCATTCGATGACAGGTGGATCAGGAAATCCTCCATCTCGCCCATTACCTTTACATCCGTCCTGTCCAACTGAACAACTCTCCAGGTGGATGTCTTGGGCTGTCCATTTATCCTTTTACAAACTAATATTGGCATGACATTTACCGATGCCCCTGATTCTACCAAGAAATTATGTACGTTATGATTAAAAATTTCAAACGTGAGGAGGAAAGGTGGATGTTTGCTCTTGGACTTACCTCCGGTGCTGGTTTCTCCAATTTCTTCTTCCTCTTTGGGCTGATTGTCAACATGCAGCTTCTCATCCGATGCTTCAAGTGCTTTCAATAGTCTTTCTTTTTGCTGCGGAACTTTACACATTTCGAATAGTGAAACATTTTCCTTTACCTTCTTTAAAACCTCCATGACGTCATAATCCATCTGTTGTTCAATGGGATGAGGTTTATCAGCATTCATCTTATCTTCATTGGGCTTGGTCAGCGTATCATTCTGCTTCGGGTCTTGGCTGGTAATAGTGAATTCTGGAATTTTCTCGGCTGAGGCTCTGTTTTGAAGTCTCTTAACATTTCGTTGAAGCCTCTTAATCTTGGGGAGTATACAACTATTGTCTTTAACCGGCCCTTGGCTTCTTGTTGCTACGTTGGTTTCCATGATGTCCTTGTGGCCCCGATTCTTTTCTTCTTCAGCATCAAATAATGAAACAGAATCCCACAGAACCATGGCTTCCTCTTCTTGTTCCTTCATTGAAGTAGTATTTTCTTTTCTTTCTTCATCCCCATCTTCTGTTAATCTGGAATCCAACAGTTGATTCATGACCAATGTCACTGAGTTTATCCATTGAGGGCAATTTTTTTCAGAGTGTGGTTGTTGGTGAAAAGTGCAAAAATTGTCCATGCCTACCTCTGTCAAATTCATAGATGCAGAATTGTGTGGAGGAGGTTGAGACTGATTGTTATCGTCTCTTTTCCTGTAATAGGGCTTATAGAACTTTTCTGCTTCCTTTTCCTTCTCCAAGTCTATGATTTTATTAGAAAGCTTCTGCACCATTTTGGCCATACTTTCATAATCTGGTGATTTCTCTTCCTTAGGCTTAGTAAACAATAAGGCTTTCCTCCCCCCACCTTTCTCTCCTAACTGTTCGGGATAATCTTCGATACTTTCCCTTTCAACTCCCACTATTTCCGCCTCTTCATAGGTTTCCATCAAAGTAGGCTTGGCCCTACCTTTTGCAAACATGGCCAAATCAGGGCCTAGAGCTGATGTATAATACTCAATCAGGACCTTGTCTGAAGGTTTGTCAGTGTCAGAAAAATTCTTAAGGTATGCTGCAAATCTTTGAGTGAAACTGTGCACCTTCTCCTTTCTCTCTTTCTTCAAGGCGCATAGTCCTTTCATGAGGGCTGCATGAGTCTTTTGAATCGCATACTTACTTCTGAAAATTCTCTCGAAGGTACCCCAATCAGGGATAGAGTTAGCAGGAAACCCAAAATACCATGATGCTGCAGCTCCTTTTAAGGGTATGCGGGAATAGTCTGCAAACTACATCCTCATACTCCCCGGCCCTCAACCCTTCTACCACCAAGTAAAAACTTTGCAGGTGATCATCTACTAGTATCTTCTCATTGGGGTCGAATTTGGGCAGCATCTTTTCAAAAGATTGAGGTAAATCATGTAAAGGAGGGGTCAGGTTTAGAGGTGATTTGGCTCTCCATGCAGGTGGTGGATTCGGTGGGTTGGGTGGTTGATTGGCGTTTACGCCGGCCATGAGTTTGGGTGGAGAGTGAGGGGGTGAACCAACAGGAGTGTGAGTAGGAGAACTGTAAGGGGTATCTGGGCCTTCTTGATTCAAAGGTAGTACAACTTCCTGTAAGGCTGTTTCTACAAATTCTTCCCAGTCTCCAACCAGCATTGAGTCTTCTACTACAGGACGGTCTTTCCTCTTGTATTCTCTTCTGGGCAATTTAGGGATAATTGGAAACCCTCCAATCTTCTTCATATATGCCCTGGTGCGTCTTATCAGGTCATTAACAACTTCATTGCCAATAGAATATAGATGTTCTCTATTCCTTTCTTCCGGAATCAGGTTATGAAGTCCGCTGCTTTCAGAATTGTTACCGGTGGAATAATCTCGGGAAAATGGGTTTCCTCGGCCAACCATGCACTGGCGGCCCTCCTTCTAGCGCCAAAACTGTTGAGGCCTGGAAATTCGCAGGCAACAATAGCAAGGGATTCTCCCCAGTCAACATTCCCAACTAGCCCGTGACTGTTTGGTGTAGGGAATCCGTTTGGTTTGCGATCCGGCTACCATAGGTCAGGTAATAAAAACAAAGGTTTTACTAGTTACGACCCGGTCCACCCTGTATTTTTGAACTTAATGTATGAAATGCAAAAGCCTAATTAACCATGCAGGATGATCGAGATGCAGGGAGCAGACACAACGTGATGCGCAGGTTCTTACCTCTCGTCTTCGCATTCACAAGCATCTAAATCACATACAACGAAATAAACTAACTACCTAATCTATCCCTAGGGAGTAAGGTTATCATTTATTGGTGAGTAATACACTTTGTAAATGCATTATGAAAAGTTACAGATAGCTGATACTTCTTTCATGACACATGAACAATTACAGATATATGAACAACTAGACAACTGATTGTTTATGAATAGCATTTATTACCCACAGTGGAAAACATCACAGAATATACTGAAGAACATTCGAACAAGAACATAGGTTCAGGAAATTAGAACAATCTCACAGTTAATGAGACACAGCTGAAAATGAAATAGTTCCCCTTCAACACTGCTCATTTAATTACATTTGATGCATTCCATATCGCACTTTCTCCAACAGGCAAAATTGCAGTTTTTTATTGTAAAACGAAATAGTTCCTCTTACAAGCAAATCGTTTACAAGTTTTCCCAAGGAAAAATCCCTTTCTAAGTTCTAACTTTTCAATATTTAAACTACAACAGCCGATCGTTTGGGCTGCCCCCAAACGTGTGACTTTCCAGTCCCTCCAACCTTTCAGATCCGTCATTTTTGTCTTTTCTACGCACACCCATGATTGGGGGAGTAACGGATGGACCTTTCAGGTCTGAGTCCCTGTCACTATTCATTTGGTCTTCTACTCTGCTCGCGCCCTTTGAGATTATGTCTCCCATCTGTATCTTCGTGCCGTGGCAATATGAGCAGTCTTCCTGCAGTCAATCAACGTGCATCATACACTTGGATTATATTCTAAAATAAACGTCGAGTTAAATCAGCTAAAATGGCTAATTTACCAGAAAACGGTCAGGTGCACCTCTTGCTCTGAGAAATTTAACAAACACCGCCATCACTACCTCATCCACTTACAGCCTCAACAGACATCATTCATGACGGAAGACGGAAGACTCGACGACGGCTCAAAATACCCACCCACAGCCGCAACGGAGGACAAGAAACGGTTAAGGATAAGCGACCTGTGGGCGGGAAACTCTCGGTCGAAAGATGGACGGTATTGAAATCGGATGCGAAACAAATTTCCTAGCCACAACGGTGGAGGAAGAAAAGGATAAAGCCACGCGATGCACGTCAGAGAGCGGATCGCTTTACACTTCGGAGGCTTAACCACTTTGGGAGCCGCAACGGCGGAAAAGAAATGACTACGGGTAAGCGACTAAAAGACCAATACACATTGGCAGTTGGGCACTTTACACATCGGGCGCTTAGTTGGTTTGGGAGCCGCAACGGCGGAAAGCAAAAGGCTATCAAACGTCGATTTAACACAGTATGACGCCCGATTAACAGAAAAACTAAGTGCTTCGGCCAGCTCTTAAAATTCAACCACGGACACAAAACTGGCTTTACCTCTGAAACGGCGACCCACAACAAAGAAACTTGATCCAATCGACGAGCAAAACAAACTTAAAACTGCGACTCGCAACAAAAATCGAAAACCAGGGAGAGAGTTAAGCTTTTACACTCATCTCAAATTAAAACAAGCCCAAAAGACTCAAAGGATCCAACGATTAAAAACAATGCTAAATCATGAGGAGGGGCCCAAAATTTAAGAAATTTGGGGAGAACAGTTGCAGCTGCAACAAATCCATAAAACCATATCAAATTTTCCACATTATTACAATTGATTCTTCACAAAGAAACATGATATTTTCTCATAACATTTACCAAGCAAACCAACAGTTTTCTCATATGACTATGATAAAAAGCCAAACATTTCTTCTTACAATCGAGGCCGACTCTTGCAATGCATCCATGATTCTCCTTGAGTTTAGCGACAAATGCATATAGTACAGATACAACTCCATCACCAACATGCTTGACTAATACATTGATAATAACACGTTCTGATACAAATCTACCAGCAACATGTTTAACTAAGACAATAAAAAAAATGTATAAATTAGTTCGAAAATATTAAAATAAAATAAAATAAAATAAAATTTCAAAATTTTGGAAATTCAAATTATAGAACCAGTTTTATTAATCGGAATGACATTAGGTTTGTAATCCCCTCTGGCTTCAAGAATAAGACATTCGAGGACTGTGGGCTGTATAGGTCCGTGAAGATATAGATCGAATTCCTGGACACTAGAAGCATTTAGGTGGAAGCGTAAACATGAAAAAATCATTAAAAAAAATAAAAATTAAGATAAATCGATCAAATACAAATATAGAGCAGTTGCACGTGGTTAATCAAGGCAACACACCGTCTTGGATTAAAATGGATGAGAATGCTATTGATATGTATCTATTAAACCACTGCAGGAAAGCGCTATCTACCGCCTCATAAACTGTTTCCCAGACTTAATTACCCCCTCACAAACGATTTTCAAGCTCTAACTATATCCTTAACATTTAATCATTTATTTACATTATTTAGGTTGTTTAATTAATAGCTATTACTATGAATTTTTGAATTTTTGTTTTTGTTTTTTATTCTGGAAATCAATCTCTATTTCTAAAAGTGGAGAGAATAACATCGATAAATGTTAATTCTAACTCTTATCAACTTAAATATCAAATGAGAGGTAGGTACCCACATGAGCTAGTTGTTTTAGTTGTCTTTTATCCTAATCGCTATTTAACCATGGATTTGAAAGGAGAGGTAGGTACGACATGCCTAATGTGACTCTTCAATCATGTTATGATGGAATTTTGACATTTTTTCTTGAATAGATTAGTGTCATCCAAACTTCTTCTATATCCACATATTTATCATTGAATGCTAAATGCTTGGCAAGCTATCAACACCTATATTACACCCATTTCATGCAAAGGAAAGTTATATTTAATGGATTTTAGAGCCCTCCACAAATGGTGTCCTTTGGGTATTATCGTCTTACTGCACTTTGAATTCCAAAGGAACATGTGGAAATTAGTGAAAAATACTGGAAAGGGTTGATGTGGACATCACTTTTATTGGGATATTCATGGATTACCAGTGTAACCCAGAAATTAATGAACATGATATCAACCTCATTTTAAAATGTTAAATGTACCAAGAAATAAAATGTTTATTACATCTATAGGGGAGGGACCACGGAGGGACGCGAGTAATCATGTGACCTCCCTTTGCCATGCTAGATGAATACATGGCATCCACTAAGTGGTGTACACCACCAGTCCAACATGGGACACCACGTGTTATGGGTCATTTGGTCTTCAATACACCTTTATAGGCCTCTTTTTGTGCTCTCCACATGCCTTCTCTCATGGATTCTCTTAATGGCCATTCATTCTTGCTCGAGCTTGGTGTGTGGGAATTTGGGCACTCCGATAGTGGTCTAACCTATCAACAACCTCCACCCCTATGGGTGCTCTATTTGGTTGTGAGTTGTGCTCTTTGCACTCTTTGCCTTGTACCTCGACTCCTACCACAGTTGTTGTTGTTTTGTGGGTTGTTTAATTCATTGGGCATGGTGGTTCTTAGCGTCATGTTGATGGTTTCTTGACATTGGGGCCTCTTGATCCACTCAGTCTCTAATTTGGTGTGGCATTTCATGCTTGAAGGTTTTGCAAACCTAATTAGTTGTTACTTGGGATTGTTTTGGCGGGGGTGTTCATCACCTGTTATGATAAATAATTTCATCGAATTTCCTCCTTTTGTTCTGAAAGTTGCCCAAAATTATGCTCGTTGACCTTGTTCTTGGTTGTTTTGTAGTTAGTGTGGCATGGTATAGAGCCGACATGTAGAGCACTCAGCTGGAGAAGGGTGGTTTGGAGGCCAAGTTGAAGTTGATCTAGTAGGATTCCAATCCTACCAGCTTCTTCTTGTGTTTTTCAACAGATCAATCCTCCCACTGGAAATTTGTATGGTATTTTTGCACTGTGGGTTGTTGTGATGGGTTCTTATGTTGTGGGTTTAGTTTTCATCTGTTTTCTCTCATGGGTTTCTTCTAATTGGTTTTGAAAACCTCCTTCTATCTGCTAATGGGAAGATCATGTTGTCCTTACAATTTAATAATTATCGGATTTGAAGAATTTATTTTTTTTGGTAGTGTGCGTTGTTTTCATGGATTCTTTGGTTGCGGATTCAACTTTCATGTGTTTGGTCTCATAGGTTTCTTCTTATGGGTTTGGAAAACCACTCGTTATCTACTAATGGATAGGGCATGTTGTTCTTACAATGTAATAATTATGGGATCTGAAGAAATAAGAATTCAGGGTTTTTTTTGCATTGTGGGTTGTTTCAATAGATTCTACTATGGCGGGTAAAGTTTACATGTGTTTTCTCTCATGAGTTTCTTCTAATGGGTTTGGAAAACCTCATGCTATCTGCTAATGGACATAGCATATAGTCCATACAATGGTGATACAATGTAATCATGATGGGATATGAAGAAATAAGAATTAATGTTTTTTAAGGATGATTATGTGGTTGGTTTTTGTTCTCATGGGTATCTTTGGATGGGTAATATGCCTCTTTCTCTCTTCTAATGGACAAAGCATGCCATAAGAATGAACCTCCTTTAGCTTAGACCTTACACCTCTATAACGTTGTATCTAATATGCCAATTAGATACACATTACACCTTACACCATCTTGTTATGATCGTTCAACCAATTGATGTGTAATATATGTCAACAGAGCCTAGATTACGTGGTTGGGAGAACTGGTTGTGATACTCCCCACCCATGTTTAAATATATCTCACGACATGATATGTTTGGACCAAGGAAAATTTTAGGGGTGAAATTTATCCCAAGGGCTATTTTCGATCCATTTAATTTTTTTTTTGCCAATTTACATTGTTTTCAAAGATCATTCACCCAAATTCAATTACATAGTTTTTTAACTTTGAAAATCACCAAAATTGTCCAAAAACTATGTAAAGCCTTAGAATTTTTATTTTTTTTTAAACTGTCAAACATTTTATGGTTGCAAGTTTAAGAATTACTAAGATTCACCAAGGTTTCCACCCTTTGAGAAAATTATGGATCCTTAAAATTTTCCCTAGATTGGACATTGGGGATACCTTGATTCTTAGTGAATAGCAGGTGTTTGTTCTTTCCATGGATGTATCCCATGAAACAAGTGGACCACAGTTAAAAAAATGACGTGTAATTTATAGAGATTCTACTAGAAGTGGATTAGAGGCTAGCTTGTTCATTAATCTTTCTTTCATATGAAGCAATCTTCTCTTGGTCTCTACAACATATCCTTTGGAGACCTCCAGAACACTAATCCACTTAATACACAACTACAAGTGCTCTATCTTGGCCCTAGAATCCATACCATGAGTTTGAATATCTCCATGTCCATCGACCACCTTTTCATGTCCATTATGAGTAGCTAAATTGTTTGGTCCCACAAATATGACACTTTATTCATCTTTCATATACCATTTATCACCTTTATTCCTATTTTATCCTTCCATAAAACCATTAATTTCCACCACTTTGATCAAACATATGGGTTTATATTACCATTTTCCAAATTATTTGTTTTGAGTATTTCTAAGAGAATTCTTGATTAAATATTAGAAATTAATATATTTTTCATATATATCTCAAATATTTATGTGAGCTTTGTAATGTAGGGATATTTGAAGCTTTCAACCAAGGCGTATTCAAAAGCTTCTGCAATGTTTTCTCCATCTTTTCAAGATTTGAAAGAGATAATTCAAGCTAATTTCAAGGAGAGGATTATGGAAAAATGGAGATAATATCTCATCCAATATTTGTTGGAGGATTTAAAGGGATAAGTTGAGAGAAAAGTAAATATGTTGGAGGATTTGAAGGGATAAGTTGAGAGAAAAGAGGATTATAATTATGAGATGTTTATCTTGAATTCATGTATAAATAAGAGGGTTCTCTCCTCATTTGAGTGGAGGCCTCTCTAGTGGTGTAGAAGTAGAGAAATATTTATGTCTTTTGAGAGTTAGTCAGTGGATTTTGATTATTATGTAATGGAGATGATGCTTTAATGCAAATTCTTTTACTCTCTCTCGTGTTAATTTGGATTTCTTTCTTATAAATTGTTAATATAGATTTTTTTGGTGAGCTCACATCTATTTATAATTTGTCATTTGTTACATGTGTTTTGTTATAGATTATTTTTCCCTTGTTTAATTTCACTCTTTATTTACCAAGTTTAATTTATGCAATTTCATGCTTTCTAAGATTAGATTTATTTTCATACAATTTCCTGTTTTCATAAACTAGATTCAATTTCAGTTGTGTGTTTCATCACTAAGCATTAGAATAGGTTAGTATCACTCTGATCCTGCATATATTTGCTTGCGCTTCCAGGTTTACGATCTCTTTGGGTTGACAAATAAATCGTTGGATATGTTATAATTTGTTTAATATTTTTCACCAACATTTTGGCGCTGTTGCCGAGGAGGTGCTAAAAAGGGATCAAAGTTTAGATAGATAGATAGGTTGCTTTTTATATTACACAGCAAGGGGGAGGGGGAACGATAAGACACAAGGAAAAATTCACTATGGAATTTTCGTGGTGTAACAACCAGACACGTCCACTTTAGTGGGTCACCCCAAAGCCTTGTTGTTCCCTTTGCGTGCAAATAAGTTTCCTATTCGCAAGCCTGTTTATTTTTCTACAAAGTGTTTACTTTTCCTGCAAGAGTGTTCTTTCATTTTCTGCAAATGCGAGTTTGTTTTTATGCAAGTTTCCTTTTTCTTTTACATTTTTGTATTGTAAAGTTTGGATTATGAATTAGTTTCTGCTTTCTTACTAGTTTACTTTTGATTTTGTACCTATTCATCTTTAGTTTTGTACTGTTTTTACACTTCTCGTGTATTTGTTTTTCATTTTTTCAGAATTTGATTAGATTTCAGTAAGATGATTTTACGATGTGCATAAGTCTAGATCAGATCACTCAAATCCTAGCAAAAGTCGAGATTTTCTCTTCTCAATAAGAGGAGATATTGATAGCGGCTAAAGATGTAATTACTCTTCCTAACACAAACAAAGAAGAATTGAAATTCAAAGAATCATGCATATCAGATGAGGAACACCTATTCAAACTTGAGATTGAAGGGGAGGAAGAAGGGATCTCGGGTGATCACAATCAGGAAGAATATCATGCAAAAGAAAGCTGCATCAAACAATGTTTTCTTGTAAGTACTAGGGTAGATCCGTTTTGTTTTTGTTTCTACTTTGTTGAATTACATTTTCAGCAGTTAAATTTATATATTCTTGTACATCTTCGATTTCATTTTGTAAAATTGAATATGAATTTATGTTTACTTTTATTACATAGATTCAATTTCTTTTTTTTAACAAAAATGGTTATGTTATATTGAAAGCTTGGCAAAGAGGACGCTGAACCGAAAACTCATTACAACAATCATCCCAATCTCTACGTTCTCCAATCGGTTAACCTATAGAAGACCTAAGGAGGGATATCAATGCTTACAATCGAGTTGACAATAAGTTCATGGAGATCAACAGCTATAGATTTATTGGGTGCAAGATCCGCCAAGACATTTATCCCCCTAAGAATATGAAAAAATTTAACCTTCTTGAACGTTTTAGCCTTGGACCTAATTCTGTTAATCAGCCTTATTGTCCTTTCATTCTTGCCCCTTCTACCCCCATTCAGTGCCTGAATAATTACCTTGGAATCACCAAAAACCATGACCTCATCCACTCCTTTCTTTTGTAGCTGCTTGAGACCTTGCCAGAGCCCGTAAGCCTTAACCATATTATTAGAATCATAACCAATGTTCCAGTAGTATTCAATCTCGACCTTCCCATCTGGATCAATAACGATCCCCCCCCCCTTCCTCGGATTCCCTTTGGAAGCCCCATCAAAAAACAATTTAAAAATCTTCCTTTCTCTTAGCCCGTTCTCAAACTAAGATTTATCCATCCTAATATCCCAATCTTCCAACTTTTTAGCAGCTGCACTATTTACAGCCATGAAATTAAGGCTTTGCATCTAGTTTTTTTCCTTGTATGTCAGGTTTCCTTTGTTATTGGGGATCTTAGAGATGCTGACAACCTCCTTGAACAAAGCGTTAACTTTGATAGCTGTCATCCACGCTGGTTGAGTCTTTTCCTGGAATATTCTATGATTTCTTTCATTCCATATGCACCAGCAAATTATCTTAGGGAGTTTCAGCTAGCAAGCTCTTACTCCATTTTTCTGGTTCAAGTCACCTTGATACAGCTTTTCCCAATTAAGAAAACAGGCCTGAATTTTATCTGGCAAATGCACTCCATCTCCCCAATGCTTCAACACATCTTCCCAAACTGAAATGGCATAGGGGCACTTTAAAAATATGTCGCTGATATTTTCTGAGGCCGCAGTACATAAGGGACATTGAAAAGGGTCGGCAAGTCCTCTTTTCTCCAAATTCTCGTCAGTGAGCACTCTCTCATGCATCAGTGACCAAATGAACATTTCAATCTTCGGTAGCGTGCTGCATGTCCAAAGATAGTTCCAAACTTATGGATTGACATGCACATTATAGTTGGATTCAAATATTTGGTATCCTTCTGACGTTGATTAGTTTCCAGAGTGCCTTCCCCAGCCACGGTGGTCCTTCCTGGATTTGGCTATCGATGCTAGCCCAACCAAATGGTTGATTAACAACGTTATCTCAGCATTTAAATCAGCAAGACAATCTGGCACAGCCCAACGATTTGGCTCCACGGGATCCTAATTAGAGATGTCCTAGATCGTATTCAGCCCCATCGCAGCCATCCTCTACTACAATCGTGGAGTGTGAGGAGGTGTGTTCCATAGAATCATGTCATGCCTTAAATTGATCGATTTCCCATTGCTTAGGACCCAATACAGTTCCTCTTTAAACTGTGTCAGCGGCTTATCACAAAGATTGAAAATTGAGGAGCCATTCTAATTCACGTGGTCTCCATCAAGGAATCTAAGCCTCGGGCCTCTGAAGTATTTGGCTTTCAGCACACGATTGCACCAAGAGGGCTTGGAGCCAAGCAAGGTCCAGAGCAGCTTGGCTCCCATAGCCAGGTTTTGATTTCTAGGATCTCTGATATGGAGATCAACTTCTAACCTAGGCAATTTTATTATTTTTCAACTGACCAAGGCAAATTTTTTGCCTCCCCCAACACTGCCACCTTGCCAGAGAAAGGATCTAACCAGTCCTTTGATCTGGGTAATTATTTTGGTCGGAGCTAGGAAGAGAGAGATTTGATAGAGCAGGTAGTTGTTCAAGACAACTTTTATTAAGACTACCTTCCCAACCAAATTTAACCAAATTGACCCCCATCCTTTGATTTTTTATTTTTATTTTCTCCACAATTGAGTTCCAGGCTGAGCTCTTGGGTTTGGATTTGAAAATGGGGACCCCTAGATAATTGAAGGACTCCCATGCAACAACACCATCCATATTGAGAACCCAAGTTATATCTAGCATTTCCCTAGGATTTAGATTCCATCCATAGATCTGACTTTTCCTTAAATTGATTTTGCTTCTGGAGGCATGGCAGTAATGATTCAGTTCAGTCTTGAAACGACGGGCTATAATTTGACTGGATCCTCTAAGCAAGATAGTATCATCCGTGAATTGCGCATGATTGATATCTTTTGTGCCTCTAGCCATCCTAATGCTGGGTAGGTCCTGTTCATGCCTGGCATATTCCAGCTGAAAGCTTAGAACTAAAACCTGGATGGCATAAAGCAAAGGGGAGAGCGGGCAGCCTTGCCTCAGACCTCTCGAGGCTTGAAAGAAGGGGGCATCTCTTCCATTGACTAACGGGGCTATCCATGGCTTGCTAGTACAGGCCTTGACCCATGAGATAAAATCTGAAGCGAAACCAAATTTTTGCATTACCTGAAAGAGAAATGGATGGCTGACTCTATCGAAGGCATTAGTAAGGTCAATTTTTGCCACCATTCCTTTGTCGCCGTTCTTCAGGCTAGAGTGTATAGCCTCTTGGACTAATATAATATTTTCCCAAATCTTCCTGCCTTTAACAAATCCACCTTGATTCTCCGAGAGAAGGCTAGGCAGGATATGTTTTAGTCTGCTAGCCATTATCTTAGTTATGATTTTATAACCTATGTTGCACAAGGAAATAGGCCAGAACCTATCAAAAGATTTAGCCTCCTTTTCTTTGGGGATGAGAGCCAGAAAGGTAGAGTTTGTGCTACCACCAATTTTACTGCACCTATGAGATTTGATTACCATTTTGAATAAGTCATTTTTTATTATGTCCCAGCAAAGTTTGATGAAATTAGCATTATACCCATCGGGACCCGGAGCTCTGTCATCCTCCATACCATCGACGATCGTCTTGATTTCCTCCAGCGTGATACTCTGTGTTAGAGCTTCATTGTCACTATTATTTATAGCATTGGGAACCAGGTTCAGGAGCTCGTTGTCTTTCATGGTGGGCTGGGCATTGAACAGTTCACTGAAATGCCTCGACGCTTCAGTCTTTATGTCTTCAAAATTGTTGATAAGATTGTCCTGTGACTGAATTTCAAGCACACAGTTGAAACTTTTCCTTGCCTCGGCCTGCTTGTGGAAAAAACTGGTGTTCCTATCGCCATCTTTCAACCATTTGCATCTAGACTTTAATCTCCACCAATCATATTCAAGTCTGCATGCTGCATGGAGGTTCGATTGCAATTTGATCTCAATTTGGATGTCATTATGGTCCACGATTTTATCCTCCATGCTGGACTGGTGGTTCTCCAGTGCTAGAGCAGCGTGGGATTTTTTGTAAATGGGAGAGGGGGTCGACTTAGCCCAAGATTTTAGTGCTCTTTTGAGCCTTTTGAGTTTCTCTTCCCATACGAAGAAGGGTGATCCTGTAACGAGGGGAGACCAAGAATCAACAACAATCCTTAGAAACTCAAGTTGACTGGTCCACAGTGGATTGAATCTGAATGGAATAGGGCCCAAATTCTTATTATTAGCCATCTCAAGGAGAATAGGCTTGTGATCTGATCCTCCAAATGGTGAGATTTGGAAGACAAGTTCACACCTAACAGGAGGAAGGTGTCCTAGACCAGGAAACGATTGAGTCTGGCAGCAATATGCCCAGGCCCAATTCTCTTGTTATTCCAAGTGTACTTTCTAGTAGATGACTTAACATCCATGAGGTCCCATTCCAGGATGATCTCATCAACAGTTTCTCTGATGGGGTATCTGACCAAGGAGCCCCCTCTTTTTTCATCTTGGCTAAGGATGACATTAAGACCCCCCACAAGAATTACATTACCTTGCAGGTTGCTCTTTTCCTCGCGAAGAAGACTCCAGCAGACATTTTTTTCAGCATAAGAATTAGGTGCATAAATATTGAAAATTCTTACCAGGGTATTCGTGTCCTTTTGCCTCAGCAGGGTGAGGATCCAACTAGATTTGTGCTTGATGTCAACAGCCTCAAATTTCTTATCATCCCATAGAGTTCCAATGCCTCCAGATGCGCCCCTTGAACTAATTGTAGCTTTACCTCTTTTTTTTCAATTTTTTTTACTAACATGGAGAAATGCGGCTTCCTCCATCTTGGTCTCTTGGATCAGAAAGATGTCCGGTTGATGTAAAGAAACTAGATTTGTCATTGCTTCTTCCTTGATTTTTCTACTGAGACCTTTGCAATTCCAAGAGAGGACCTTCATTACTTACTTTTGATGAGTGAAGGCATCCCTTTCTGGGCATGCCACTGCTGGCGAGTGTTTCTAGTATTTTTCAGCAGCTTTTCCGGGGTTAGTTGGGAGCCTTGCAGCTTATCCTTGTAGGTAGCTTGCTCCCTAGCTTCTTTCTTGGATTTTCTTCCTTTGGTTTTAGTGATTCTTGGGGTAGTCAGTTCTATTTCCCCCTCCTCCTCTTCTTCTTCTTCCAATTCATATTCTTCCTCTAATTTCCCCAGGTTTTCCCCTAGTTTTATCACTGCTGTACCTTCATATTGATCCTTCATTTGATGGACTGATAGGTCTGCTTCGGGCTCCTTACTATCTCCATTGCTGGATTTCTCTTCGATTTCAAGGGGATCATCCCTTGCTTCAATAGTTTCTTTAGTCTTGGAAGTTTCTAGGGACCCTTCAAGATGGATGACCCTTGCTTCTTTGTTCCCCTCACCCTTCGATGGATCCATTCCGAATTGATTTTTGGTTTTAGATCTGTTCACCTTTTGCCATCCTTCCGCGTTGTCATGCTGGATCTCGGGCTTTTCGGGGCAATTGCGGATGAAGTGTTCGTATTCGTGGCAGCCTCGGCACTTGAAAGGAAGTTGTTCATAGTCGAGCTTTTGGTAATGGGACCGATTCCCCACTGTTAATTTAATAGCTTCTGGCAATCCTGCTTCGAGATCCACCTCAACGCATATGCGGGCATAGGCATATTGGTCCTTTGGACTAGCCATGTCAATGTATTTCCCTGGGACAGTCCCTATCAAATGGAGAGCTTTAGGGTTCCAGCAGTGCATGGGGAGGTTGGGGAGTTTGACCCAAACTGGTATGGCTTTAGGGGTGTCAGCCTCGGGATCGAAATCCGGGGTCCACCCATTGAGGTAGAGACCTTGCGGCCCCATGAAATAAGGTTTGTTCCTGAATATTAGATCTATGTCTTCTTTGGATTCGAAGTCAAACAGAAAGTAACCCCTTCCGACAGAGTATGATGCAACATTTTTGGAGATTAGGGGTCTCCAGTTTCTTTGGACCCAACTATCAGTAGTTTTTGGCAAGGGCCAGAGCCCCGTGAATTGCCCGATCGGGGCTTTATCTGCCAGGGAGAGAGCAACCCGCATAGTTTCTTTCGGAGGGAGGGAAACTTCCGGTACATCTTCAATTCTCTTGACAAAATTCAGGGGATCTCTTATGCCCGATCTCCTGTTCTGAGGACCAATTAGCCAATCAAAGGCATCAGATCTCGGATCCGGAGGCGAACCTCCCACCCCAACCATCAGACTACCCCAAGCGATCCAGACCAGCCACTGAGCTCATGAGTCTGTCAACCACGATTTCAGCTAATCCGAGGAGAAAGTAGAAGATCTGCCTCCTAGCCCGAGGCCTGGTAGGCGTAGCCCACGATGGTCCCTTCAGAACTCCTCAGCGTCAGCGTCTCAACAGCGTGCAACATGCAGTGTCTACATAGATGCAATTTCACTACACATAATTAATTTTAAATTTTTCCGTTAGAATATAGTAGGTAGGTTTTAGTTTTTTTTTTTTTTTTTTTTTTAGTCTTTTTAAAAATTAAAAATTTTGTAGTCTGAATAATTAGAAATAAAAAAAAATTATGAAAAAACAAAAATATTTTTCATTGTTTCACATTAATTTCTAGTTTTAGTTTTAAGTTTTATAAGAATTTTAAGAAATAAATTATAAATAAAAACTCTAATTTTAGATTTCCTTACATTTTAGATTTTATATAAAAAACTTTAAAATAAATTTTCATTAGGAATTAAATTTTTTTATTAAAACTTATTTTCTAGGAATAATTTAAAATATAAAAATAATAAAATAAAATAAATTCTTATCATAAAAATTATTTTAAATCTTTTACTAAGAATAATGTAAAAAAAAAATCTTTATTTTACATTTTATTTTTTTTTTAAATAAAAAAATTAATTTTTCTTAAAAAACAAAAATTATAAAATTTACCACCCATTGATCGAAACTTGCCAAAAAAAAAATTTAAACAAACATTAAAAAGGAAATAATATAAAAAAAATAAAAATAACAAAAAAATTCTTTGATGTCCATTTCTTCTCTCCACTTATTTATATTCCCAAAATAAACATTAATATATATAATAATAAAACTTTAATCTGCAAACATAAACAAAATAAACATTAATATATAATAATAATAAAAATAAAAAACTTAAAAAAATAAAACAATGCAATATAATAATAATAATAATAAATAAAAACTTTAAAAATAAAATAAAACAAACATTAATATATAATAATAATAAAAATAAAAAACTTTGAAAAATAAAACAATGCAATATAATAATTTTATAAATAAAAACTTTAAAAATAAAATAACAAATTGTTTTTGTCCACACCAAAACGTGCAAAGATAAAATAAAAAATTATATTGAATAAAATTAATCTAAAATAAAACATATATGTATATATTACTTTCTAAACCTTCCTGGTCTATTTTACTTTCTAAACCTTCCTGGTATATATTACTTTCTAAACCTTCCTGGTAAATTAAAACTTGCAACAAAAAAAACCAATAAAAAAATAAACAGAAATTGAAAAAAATGAGGGTTGGCTTGGAAATCTTTTGCAAGAAAGAAATGCAACATAGATTATTTAGGTGGATCCATTGAATTGGTATTGTTGTTTCCCTTGAATCCATGGCTAATTTGGGGTTTTCCTGATTATGGATGGCACTTCCTTTTATTGTTGAGGAATCCGTAATTGGCACTGTAGTCGGTGAATTATGCATTCCATTCTAACATTGAATTGGGGTTTTCACCCCGGAGTTAGCAATTGTTGTTGGTTGTCTATCGTCAATTCCCACTGACAGAGGTATGTAGTTTCTACATTCTACCTATTTTTTCCCTTTCTATTTCAAACAGATTCTGTACAATTTATATTCAAGGTTTCCAAATTGTAAAATTCGAGTTTCTGTTTTTCGGAAAGCAAAAGAAAATCGCTTATAAATTAAAACATTCATGCTACAATTTTGAATTCTATCCGCGTCTTAATGCTTAATTAATTAGCAAACCACTATACCACTATGCCGCTCCAGAACCATTATAACGGTAATAGGAGTCAATAACTTCGATGGAGCAGATTGCATATGGATCTGATTATATTTGGCAGCAGTTACATTGTTTACCAAATCAAGGGTGCTTGCGAGGTTTGACTCTGAATTTCTTGCCACCGATTCCAACAACATTGCCACTACGCTAGTGGATCGATGCTTGATACAACAACCCAGACATAGGATTCTAGCCAATATCTCGTTGACGAGATCTCCTCCATAATTTCACACCTTTCATAACAGATTTACATGTGTCTCATTTCGTGGAGCAGTTTCAATGTCTTAAAAGAGGGAGTTCACCTAAAATCTGAAACAAATTGAGATCCCAGGCGAGGGAATCAAATCGTATTACAACACTTCAACTAACCTTATCTCTTTGAATGGTTTTCATCTTCATGAGTAGTTTCTCTCAGTAATAGCTTGTCATCTCATCTTCTAGGTTATGTATCAATATTTCCATCTCCTCTACGATTGATTGGTGCATTAAATCTATATACCAAGCTGTCCATCTTTCCTTCATGCAGTAATCTACCTTCGAGTGAGGCGAGACGAAGTAGAATATGACAGAAATGGTGAAAGAAGTTGTAGCCGATCCAACCAACAAATGCTCGTATGTGAGAACGCTTATGTACTCTTTATTGAACAATTATTTTGAAAACTTACTCCCTAAAACTACTGAGAGGAAATCCATTCACGTTTCGTTGCCCACTGCATCTTTCTTTCTTTTTCTCTACAACCGTGTTCAATATATTGGTCAATCTGCGACTATTATTGCAGACTTTCCAGTCACCTGTTCTAGGTATGCGGCTCGGGATCTGTCTAAAAGTCTCTTGTGTGATCGGAAAGAAAATTCCCACCAGGATAATGAATGTCCCGTTCAGATCCATCTTCAACGCACTTGTGGAGTAGACATGTTGTTTGATGAATTCTGAAACGTCGGTGGGATTTGAACTCGTTTCTGTAGGATTCTCTTCAGTGAGACCAAACATTTCTCCTCAAAAGCTGCTTCTCTGATGATGTATGTGGAGAATCTGAGGAGAAGCTCAGAGAAGTCGATATCTTTGCTTTGTATGCTAACTTTTCCTTCAAAATATCGATGACACGTTCCATCACAGGAAGCAATTCGATATCTATCATATCTGATACAAAGGTTGAATGGCTCCGTGCATGGTCTCAAATCAAGATATGGTGCCATGATTATCGATTAGTGCAGTTAGTTATTCTATTAATCTATTCCATTGATCTCTGTTTGGGCTTAAAGTGGTAAAATTTCGATGTCTCAATTCTGCTAGCAGTCTTAGTTTATCCAATTGTAGAATAAATTTCACTTGAAGCAATACCTTTTCTTTTTCATTGTAATATCTATCGCGGCATAACTGCGTTTAACATCATAGTTGTTTCAATCAGAATTCTTACATGGAGTGGAGTGAGTGCACTTTCAAATAGTGTTTTGGGAGACAAACAGATGTGCCTGTATAACCACCAAATCAAATTGTTGATAACTAATATTAAAAGCTTTGGTTCTTTATTAACCACACAACTAAGGATTAAACATTAGTTACACTATCTCTGTGTTGTTATGTGCTTCTAAACCTAATTAACTTCCCAATTTTAGTTTTAGTTTTAACTAGTTTTCTACAAATTTGAACCCAATGATTGCCAGTTTGAAAGATAACTTGCTATTTCATAACATAGTTCTTGATATAAGTTTTTGTTCGAAAATAGCTCTTTTAATCTTCTTAATCTTCTTAATTCAACAATTACAAATTTTCAAAGACATGTAGATCGGCTTCGGAGGGCGAAGCTCATCACTACAAACTCACAATACTCAACAAACATACAAACGTTTACAGACTTGAAGATTTCTGATGCGATGTTATACTCCTGAGAGCAACTCACAGAGCATATTACTTTAGACTCGACTAAGCTCAACACATGAGCAACCCAAAAAATATGCTCCCTACAATGAGGCCCGAGCCCCTTATTTATACAAACTTAGTCGGTTACCCGGTGACTCAATACTGGCACTAATGAGTCAAAAGGAAAGCATCCGGGGCGACAAGTGGGGACAGCCACTGCCATTATCTCATCCCTTGGAGTCCGTAGACATGTGGGGACCCAAAATCTTCATTATGACTTACTACTCCTAAACGACAGAACAAAGTGGAGCATAATCGACCCACGATGGTCTTCAAAGGCCCAACGCAGCTTTCACTTTAGTCGTATGGGTCTCTCCCTTGTCAGCAAATGCAGACTTCACGTCCGTCTCCAAGGTCTATTCCACCGCAAGGGCAGTCAAATCTTGGAATATCTGAGTCATAGTCCTTGAAGTCATCAATGTTTGGTGGGTCCTCTTTAGGCTGGGTTGGCGGGTACAAATCTAGACTCAAGCATCTTTCAATATCTGATCCGTGAAAGATTGCATTGGATTAGCAAAGGAATTCACCCTGGAATAATGACTCTACTCGAAAGTTTAAGGGGATTCTCCTTGTATGCACCTTTGAGTCAAAACTCTGTCCTTGAGCATCGCGCTTGATGTACTTTTGAGAGGTATACATCGTATGCTCTAGCCGCTTGTAACGTCCGCCATTATGATGGAGCATAAACTTAAACCATTGATGCTCTCTGTCTGCCACTTCAATGTCAAATTTCATATGGAGTATGAAATTTGCGTGTCGGTTCACCCAATCCAATCTTGGACAAAACTTATCTAGTAAGACTTCCATCCAACTAGACCATGCATTATGTCTGAGGTTTGTTGGGTCTGCACAGATGATAATTTTCATTGTTCTCTACAAAATTGAAGAATCAAATAGTAGGATGTCCATGTTAAATTTCCATCTCCAATATCCACATCCTAGATCGGAGCATCTTTCTCTTCATTGCAATCTATCCACAATTCTCTACAAGCCTTTAGCTTTTCTTGAGCATTCTCAAAATTTCGGAATGCATCTCTCTCCCATCATTCCATTATTTGTATTTTTAATGGAGAGGCTTCAATTTGCTTGATAAGAGTGAGGTCGAAATACCTTCAGCTTCTCCTCTTGATGCATAATCAAGGAGTTGTCTTCGATCTACCTCTGAAAGCGATTCATCCCAAGGCTTCAGGAATAGGCCATTTCTCGGTTGATAAAGCGGTGCTTTACCATGATCTATACCCGAACTAGAGGCATCAGCTGTGAACATACTGAGCATAGGAGTAGTTTCTTTAGGATGTTCTCATGTGAGCATGTCTGCAAGACAATTGAGATAACCTAGCTTATACACAATGTCAAAATCAAAATTACTAAGACAAATAAACCATTTTAAAATGAGACTACTATTTTCTGCCATTAAATTCTCATTCTTAAAAATACTAGGCACTATTTTCAGATTTGTTCTGATAACAAATCTAACTAGTTTCAGAAATAAGATAAAATGCTGGACTGTCTTCTTAATAGCCAAGATCTCTTTGTGGCTGGAACGGTAGTTGAGTTCTGCTGCTTTAAAGGAACCCGAACCATAACCACACACATGTTCTTTGCCTTCTATGGCCTCAATCAAAACTCCACCCCAAGTGTGGGAAGAAGCATCTGTCTCAATGATGAGCTATCCTGAACCCTGAGGTAAGGAAAGAGGAGGAAAATCCAACACTTTGGCTTTGATATGCTGAACAACCAAAGTCATCTCTGGTGACCATTTTACAGGGTTCTTCTTTAACCTTTGTTGGAGAAGATGAATATCAATTGCCTGTCCTTGGTAAAAAGGTCGGATGTAATTGAGACTACCAAGGAATCTCTGCAACTGAGTTTTATCAAGGATTTGGTCAGGGAAATGGCTAAAGGTGATAAGGACATGTTTTTGCAGGATGACTTGTCCTCTTTGGATTTTGAATCCAAGAAACTCCATTTCGGTCTTACCTATCTCCATCTTGCTTTGAGACAGGACTAACCCATGTTTAAAAACCAAATCATAAAACATTTGTAAATGCTTTAAGTGTTCTTGCAGGTTTTTGGAACAGATCAGAATATCATCAATGAACACAAGTGGCCACTGTTTTCTCTAAAAATATCTTCCATGCGCTTCTGAAATTCTGATGGAGCATTGTTGATTCCAAATGGTAAAACCTTCCACTGGTATTGACCATGTGGAACTACAAATGCTATTTTAAAACGATCCTTTGCATCAATACCAATTTGGTAAAATCTTGATTTCAAATCAAATTTGCTAAATATTGTGCAACCATCAATTCTTTACAGTAAGCTAGCCTTATCTAGCAGAGGGTACCGAACTTTCTGGAGTACAACATTGAGAGGCTATAATTCACAACAAGCCTCGGCTTTCCCTGCTTGATCTCAGAGTGTTTGTTTACGACAAAGGCTCGGCAAGCCCAAGGGCTCTTAGATGGTTCTATCAGGCCTTTGGCTAAGAGTTATTTAATCTCTGAGGCACCGAACTCTCTTTCTGAGGGGGACATGAGATGAGTAGAAGCCTTCATTGGTTTGATCTTCTGCAATGGATCAAATGGCAAGGAGACAAAATATTTCTCTCTTGTCCAGAAAGCATTTGGGATTTCTAAGCAACAGTCTTTGATCAATTTTGTAGTGATATCTGCAAGGGATTTTTCTCCATGGATGTCTGAAAAGGCTATGCAACGATCCATATTCATCAACTAAGCAAGATTGTTTTTCTGTACAGGCTTTTGTACAAAATATTGGCATTTTGGACTAAAACTAAAAGAGAGAGGAAGCTCAACTGTAAAATTATTAATGACACAAGAAAATAACATTTTTTGGAGATGAAAAGAAAAAGGACTAACTCTGGACATAAATTCTGAACCTAGAATGCAGTCTTCTTTAATGTCATCTAACTTGTACCAAGTTACTGCATTAGATGTTTTATTGAACTTCATCGGGAAATTTTCAACTTTTGCATCAAGGGGAACTGGAGTTCCTTCAATGGCTATCCCACGGTCTGTAGTGTTCTCCCAATAAAATGAGGGAAGTGCTGAACCTTTTGCTAAGTTCACCTGGAAACCAGAATCAAGCATACAGTCTAGAAAATATGGTTTATACTCACTAGGGAAAAACTGGATTCGAATAAACATTTGAGGACCAGTGAGCATTCCTAAAGTAAGATCATGAGACTGTTCTTTCTTTCCTGGACTTTCCAAAGCTTGATCATACTGCTTGCTTAGTTCTTCATTTGATGATTGATCCCTTTCAATCTGTATGATTTTAACCATACTCTTCAAATCCTCAATTTCTGTTACTAGGCTTCTGAGCTGCTACTGCTTTTCTTTGATTTGCAGTCGAATCATTTGCTCTTTATCTCTCCTATAACACTACCTGCTTTCATGACCATCTGGGTGACTTTTGTAGAGTTCAACAGGATTATACTGGATAGGAGTTACAAAACTTACCTTACCTTTACCCTTCTCTTGCTCCAGCATTTTGACCAATTTCTTCTCTTCATCTTTCAAAGATGCTCTCAGCATATATTCAAAGGCATGAGTTTCAGACAATTGTACATTTATGGCTGCGATTTGTTTTTCAATATTTTGTGGCTTATTTGCATAAAACATATACAATGAGAAATCATACTCTGGAGGCTCGAACCCTCCCAAATTTGGTTCGGAATCGGACTCTGAAGAGGAAGAATAAGAAGCAAATGTTTTAAGAGCAGCTGGGTCATTATCAGACTTAGAGTCATCGGATGTAGTTGATGCATCTTAGGGAAAGAATATTATTTCACCAGAGGGTGACTCTGTGTCTGAACTGGAATGTAGATCCCACCATCGAGGATCTAACTAGGCACACAAGGCAGCAAGCCTTGGTTTTGACTTCTTTTTCAGACATTTATTTGCCCAATGGCCCTTTTGGCCGTAGATGAAGCATGTTTCCTTATCATTTCTGTCTGTTCTCCTTTTAACAAACTTCTTATAAGGTTGTTTGATGTATCTCTTGGAAACTTGATAATCATGCTTTCTTTTATGCTTATAGGGATTTCTTGAATCCAGACTATATCTAAGAGCACTAGAATATAAGTCTTTCTTATGTTTAGATTTATGGCATTTGCAATCTTGTGCTAGGTGACCTCTATTGTATGCACCGCATCCCCAATCTGGCATCTTAGCAACATTCTTACAAAAGGATGATGAATCCATACTTTGATGACGCTTGAAGTCTTTACTGACTCTTTTCACCAAGTAGTTCTCTTGCCATGTCTCTAGTATGTAACTATGCAACTGGGTTAGAGAGAGGCCTCGATAATTGATATTCTTATCTTTCATATATTGTTCCACAGCATCTAGAACATGACCAGGGAAACTTCTGTTATAATGCTTTAAATAAGCAGGATCTCCTGACTTTCCTGAGGAAATCAAGAGTTGTTGCATATAACAAAAATATTCTTCACTTTATGCAAGATTACAAAGTCGGGCTGACATAAATAAAGAAGCAAGATGTTCATAATCTTCTCTTTCATCGGGTCCATAGAACTCTTTACCCAATGCTTTGAGTATCTACTGATCAACATCCTCAGTAGAGAGCATTTCATTTCTGGCTTCTTGTGGGAGCCATCTCCACCACTCATTAGCAAGTCCTGAAAGACCTGCGATTATTTGTCCAGTCAGTTGTTAACCTGAAAGGGTATTATCTTGAGTTATTTTGTAAAGGGTCCATTATCCTAACATTTGTATCATAGTTTTAATATCATTACGGGATTAACACTGGATATTTAAGACAGGTTGGTCAGGAATTTGGGACAACAGATTGTTCATGGTGTTGATTCCAAATTGGAATCTGGGGTTTGGGGCTTTCGATGCTTCAGGCATCTGGAGGTCAAAGGTATTTTCACGAGGAGGTGGATTATGGATGGATGAATATTCTGCCCTATCATGGACAGACATCATATTCAAATATTTAGTATCTAAGGCAGGAGGAAAAGATTTAAAGTGACCAATCCATTCCTTGATTTCATCACATTCTTCTTCATCTCTTCCAAAATTAAATTCTGGTTTCTCATCCTTTGAAATGCTTAACATGCTAAAAGAAATACTCAGATGATGCTTATTTTCTTTCTTTGGAGTTTCTTTTCTTTTATGACCTTGTGATGCTAAGGAAAAGACTGAAGGATTGACTCCTGGGACTTTCTTTGTAAGCTCTTGAGTTTGGGTCAAAAGCTCTTCTAACTTGGCCAATCTTCTTTCAGTTTTATCTGCAGCTTTTTCAACTGCTTCTTTCATCTCTGCAGAATCTTTCAAGAGATGATCTAACTAACCTAGATTAGTCTCAACTAGGGAAATCTTTTCTTTTCCTTCTACTGCCATCTTTTTAAGAACAAGGAGATCAAAGGCCATGTCATCAAGGTTCTGTGCAGTCATCTTCTGCTGCATATTGCTCCAGCTAGCAAGCTTGATGTCATTAGAGACAGATTCTTCAGGTCCTGAAGATTTATATGGTAGAAATTGCTTTTTGATTTGGTCGTCTATTGAGTATTTCCGAAAGGGAACCTCAGGTAGATTCCTACCTGGAAAATAGGACTTACGTCCTTGGTTATTTACTTCCATAGCATCAGTAGATCTAGGTAAACTCATCATACCTAGTGTTGGGGGATCTCTATTTTTTTGGTGTTGGATCCTCTGAAGTATTTTTCTACATGTTGAGCAATCTTTATGTTGGCCACGGTGTTCTGTTTCATACAAACTAGTAAAAGAAGTAGAAGTGGACTGGGATGCAGAGACAGAGTCAGATTCGACTTATCGTCGAGCATTATTATTGGAAGCCACAGAGGTAGATATGATAAGAGGAGGTGTAAATCTGGGAGCAGGAGTTTGTGTTGGTAATCTGAAAGAATTAGTATGTTGATCAAAAGTCAGGGGTTGGTTCAGGATGGAACGTTGAATAAACTCAGCATTTCTAAGTTCTTGGTATTTGACTTCCCATTCATGGGGGTAGTTTGTACCAGTCCAATCAAAAGTAATAGGGGTAGCTTGTCTAGATTTGTCAGACTCCACCATGATTTGTAAGAGCGAATTCTGATGGACACAAGATTGGAGTGGAGGCAGGGTATCATTTCCAAAATGGATACAGACAACCCCTTTTAACTGGATAATTTTAGACCCTTGCATCATTTTGAACCCTTGAGGTTGGATATAGGCTTTCAACAGATCATAGATATGAGGATCCTTTAGGCTAACATAGTATTTAGGAAAGACAGTGCCATAAACAGGACCATCATGTAAAGGAGCGGTAAAACCACCAATAATAGCATCAACAAAGTTTCGATGACGAGTATCTATAGCAACACAAAGAGAAGACACAAGGAGGTAAGGTCAGACAAGCGGACCTAAACCAAGTTTTATTGTGCCTAGATGCGCATAACAATAACCTTCTTTGATAGCCCAATCGATTTGTGATTTATCGATTAAGTTGATATGAACAGTCTCATTAGAATCAGTAAAAGAAACATCAATAGAAGAAACTTTAATTTGTGTAGCAGACTTATATTGCCACCAGTTTAGCTTATAGACATTAGAAGGAAGTATTTTTGGTAACTACCAATCCTCAGAAGGATTAAAATCTTGTATGTTGATTATAGTAGAATTAGACGAAGATGGTTCATTTAAAAAAGATGATATTCTTTCTGCAAGACAAACTTCTGTGTTATTATCAGACTGACAATCTGATGTAGCGAGCGAAACTGCATCCATTGAAGGGTCCATGACTAAAATGGGATTTTTAGCTCACACTGGTCTCTGGTAAAACAAGGACTTACGACGCTTCACAATAGCTATGGCCTTTCCTCAAACAACCCAAAATTAAATCCCTCACGCCCAACAATTTACTCAGCTCTTTTAATAGCTCTTTTGATAAGAAAAAATTATATAGTCAAATTATTATGATAAATTATATAAATTTACTCCATTCCATTTTTATTAAAAAAAAAGAAATATTCCATTTTTATTATAAAAAAAGGAAATATTGAAATTTGAAAATACAGTAAATTTATTTTATCAAAGTTTGATCAAAGTTCATGAGTAATAATACATACACAACTCCATGCTTTCACTTGTAATAACAAGATCCACGAGGTGGCAATGTCCTTGACATTGTTACTTGCGGCTGCAAGAGAAAGGAGAGAAAGGTTGTAGTTGTGATTGTAGTCTAAAAATAAAAACCTAGAACGTTAAAACTACTTTATTAGCAAAGATGCTACCAATAACTATGTAAAAATGTGTCGTATAATCTCCCTACGAATATAACATTGGCAGTGAATAGATACACTACCAACATGGTAGACACATCAAACACCTAACCCTAACCTTCACATGGAAGCAAAAAAAACATAGCAGTCCGAGGCATATGCAAAACCTGATAGTGAGGAAAATGCATTGGGAAGAGGGGAACTCTAGCACCATAACTACAAAATGTGGAGTAGAGACATCGAGAAAACTTCATGACACCCACTAATCCTAGAACAGTAAACACCCCTCTCTCGATTGCTTACTAGTCTTTAAACACATATGTAAGGAATAAGAAATGCACCATGCCAATCACACTACATGAGGCAGTTTGCAGATAGCGACAGGAATCTAAAATCAAAGGTAATTAAGAAGGAAATTATTAATCATGTCTCTAGTACTTTTATAAACACATGATATAATATAATGTTGTTAATATTGTTTTGTGAAATCTAGAAAAAAGTACATAAATATATATAACAAAGAAAGAAAATTGGTACATCTTTAACAAAAATAACATTAGATAAAGAAAGAAGTATAAGAACATAGAAATACAAGGTATGAAAATAGAAATACAAAAAGAAAAAAAATAAAGCATTCTGATTCCAAAATATTATTTAAACTATATAAAAATATACTTAATATAATTTTTTTTTTAAAAAGACATATTAAAATATAGAATTGCAAAAAAGAGAAAAATAAAAACAATTTAGTATTCCAAAATATTTTAAGTAATTAAAAAAACTAATAAAAAGAAATCATAACAACCAAGAAAGAAGTATGAGAACATAGAAATACAGAAAAAAAGAAGTATGAGAACATAGAAGTACAAAAAAGAGAAATAAATATTAGAACATAGAAATACAAAAAGGAGAAATATAAGAACATTATAATAAATATTATTAACTCCAAATTGTTATAAGTAATTAAATATGATAAAAGAGACTAGAAAAATAGAAACACTATTATAATGGTAAAGATAGGTAGTAAAACAAGTTATAAGCAATTAAAGACATAATAAATCAAATTGGGTCCTACATATCTAATTATTCATTTAAAGTATTGTTTTTCAAATTTTAATTAAATCATAAAATTAAGACCAAGTACAAGTTTAATTACTACAATTAAAAAATAAATTAAAAGTTCTAATTAGTTGATTTATAGTGAAGTTCATCAATAATAAAAACAATTTTGTACCCATTTTTACTATATATTTTTGTCAAAATATTAGGAAAAGAGGTAAAGATTATTAATAAAAATTTGAGAAATTTATGCAGGAATGCCAAAACCTGATAAATACATAATTCTAAAAGCACAAAAAATATTTAATTTAATTGTTTGTGCACAACGTATGATGTATGTAGGTAGGTTTAACAGAAACCAAGAAATAATTAGATTTTAAAAATAAAAATATTTATAATAAGTCAATATTATAGTTGAACTTTAGCATTGAACAACATTTTGCCCACCGTATTTTTGTCTACACAAGGTAGGATGTCAAGAACGTGATAATTAAGGCCATAAGTTATTTAAAGGGCAACAACAGTTGTACGTGGAACTTTACATAGATTTATCATTCTTCCTTGAAAAGTGACAAGTAACAGAACGTGACTGCCAGTAAATTTGTAAGATTCATTATTTTATTTGACTTTGCTTATTCACTTTTTAAAGAAAATAACAATAAAAAATTAGTACCCATATTTACTAAATGACAAATAATAGTCCAAAGACGATCTAGTCGACTATTCAAGAAGAGAATTTAATGTATGCATAAACCTAGTCCACAATTCAAGAAAAACTAGTTTCTCGTAGACATTTTGTTTAAAAATATTTCAAACACTATCACAAATATCTCACAAATGGCTGCTTTCGTGTGACAATTGTCTCGTTGGTTTATAGCTGCAACTTGCGATAAGGAAACTTGATACATATGTTATTTACAGCGAGCAAGACCCATTGGTGGTTTAGACCTAAAATTTTGAAAATAACATTGGTGCCATTGTCATCTAGCAACAACCTAGTCTTAAGTTGCAAGAGCACTCTCTTATTGTGTGTTGGATAAAGGACAAATTAAAAGAGGTAGAGGAGACACTGCGAGGGAACATTCGCGATTTAGTGCTGCTCTATACAGAACCATTCCGCAAGGTAAATAAGGCTCACCTATATTCTCACCTGTTTTGACTCCACCTTTGGTAACAACATTGATGGTTGAGCTTTGTCTGTCTGTCCAATGCCTGAATTCAGAGTTTATGAAATTGGTACCTTGGTGTCGATTGCGCTCCTCCCATTTAGCAATTGGGTCAGGAAAACCACATTCCACATTTTGAAACCAAGCAGATCATATTGAAACCACATTTTGAAATCATGTAGACCATATTGTTCACAATAGACATTGAAATCATGCATCTATTATCTTCTTAAGCAGTATCCTCGTCTTCTAGCACGACAACACTGTATCGGTAATTTTGCTTTGCAGAAGCTGCTTATCATATTCAATAAAGCTCATTAATGGAGCCGTTTGTTCCTAAACATAGGTTTTTTAAAAGAATAAACTCTTATATATTTTTTCAAGGATTCATTTTAAAAGAAGGAAAAGCCGCACTCTCAGGTTTTCTCAGTATAAAAATAAGTTTTTAAATTTGCAATGTACCAAAGTTGTATAGCATGTGCCATAAACATAGGTTTTCAAAAAAAAATGCATCATAAATTTCTAAGGATTTAAACTAATGACAAGAAAAAAAGAATAGGAAAAAATGTCACGTAAATTTTGAAGACAAACTTGTACTAGTTACAGGAAAAAATGTCAGCAAGCCCTGGATTGCCCCCCTCATTAATGGACGAGCTGCCCCCTTCTTTCAAGCTACGAGAGGGCTGAGGCAAGGTTGCCCGCTTTCCCCCCTTCTCTATGCCATTCAGGCCTCGGTACTCAACTACCAATTGGAGAAAGCCAGACTAGAGCAGGACCTCCCAGGCATAAGGCTGGCCAGAGGAATCAAAGACATCAATCACGCTCAGTTCACCGATGATACCATCTTAATGGGGGGAGCTAGCCAGATTATAGCTGGCCGTTTCAAGACTGAACTGAATCGCTACTGCCAGGCCTCTGGAAGTAAAATCAATTATAGGAAGAGTCAGATCTTCGGATGGAACATTACTCCGAGGGAAATGATTGCTATATCCTGAACTCTGAATATAAAAGGAGTTGTAAGCTGGGACTCTTTCAACTACCTAGGGGTGCCTATCGTCAAAACCAAATCCAAATCCTCGGACTGGATTCCCATAGTGGAAAAAATTCAGAGGAAAATAGCGGGCTGGGGGACTGCTTGGCTGAACCTGGCCGGGAAGGTTGTCTTAATCAAAGCTGTCTTGAACAGCTACGTGCTCTACCAATGTTCCCTTCTCCTTGCACCTGTCAGAATCATAAATCAAATTGAAGGATTATTGAAAACATTTCTCTGGAATGGAGGGAACAATGGAGGGGGGAAAAAGTATGCTCTGGTAAGTTGGAAAACCATTAAGAAGTCAAGAGCAGAGGGAGGCCTTTAGCTGAGGGATCTTAAACTTCAAAATTTAGCCATCGGGGCTAAATTACTCTGGAATATGCTGGCTCCTAAGCCTACCTGGTGTAGTCTGGTGCTTAAAACCAAGTACTTCCCAGGTCCAAGGCTCAGATGCCTGGAAAGAGAACAAGTGAAATCAAAAGGAACACATATCTTCCTCCTCTGCAAGAAATCGCTGCCTTCGTTTATAGGAAACTTATATTGGATACCGGGTAACGGGAAAGACATTAAAATCTGGAAGGATCCGATATTAGGCAATTATCCTCCACGCCTCCCTCGACTGCAAACTTGGATGGAGGCAAAAGGCACGCTCACGATCAGGAGCATCTCTGCGTGGGAGGAGATCTACCCTTATCGCTGGAAAGAATGGAAACTGACAGACTGCCCTGCCGAGCTGGAGATGGATAAAAAGCAGTTGCTCTTACACCTCGCAGGGAGAGCCCCGATTTCTTCCAAGCTGAAGGATCGGCGTGGCTGGGGTAAGAGATCAGGGAATTATTCAACTGCCGATGGGTACAGGGAGCTAGCTGCAAACTTCAACATGCCTGAGAATCCAGCGATCTGGAATAATAATTGGAACAACAGAACGTTGCCCAAAATTGATGTGTTTATCTGGACATTAATTCATCAAAGGCTGTTAACCGGAGAAAATCTGGAGAAAAGGGGGATAGCAGGCCCATTCCGCTGCCCCCTCTGCGCTGTAAATTCAGAAACCATTTCTCACCTTTTTTTTAAATGCCCATACTCCATATTAATCTGGAAAGAAGCAACGCAGGAAATAACGCAGAATGGGGGAGATGGGCTTCAATGGAATGGAAGGAGTCAGGATTTCTTCATCAACTGAGAAAAATTGTATAAGGGAGAGCTGGCTATGAAGAATGGTGTTAGAGCCTGTTGGCTAAAACTGCCTAAAATAGTCTGCTGGTGTATCTGGCTTGAAAGAAATAAGAGAATTTTCCAGAACAATCCTCAACCAGCGTGGAAGGTAAATGTGAAAATCAAGGCTCTATTTGGGGAAGTGATAAGTAGTAACAAGATTCCGGCCAATAAAGCCGAGTTGACACTAAAAGAAAAGAGTTGGATGCTAAGTCTTAATATCCAGGAATTTAAAAGTATAGCTATTAATAAATTGGAGGATTGGGAAATTCGACTGGACAAATCTCAATTCGAGAATTGGTTAAGAGAGCAGAAGATTTTCAAACTATTTTTTGATGGAGCTTCAAAAGGAAATCCGGGAAAAGCGGGAGGAGGTGGAGTTGTCTTAAATTCCAATGGGAAAGTTGAAATCGAATACTCTTGGAGTATTGGTCATGAATCTAACAATATGGCAGAAGCTTATGGGCTTTGGCAAGGCCTTAAGCAGGTCCATCAAGTTGGAGCAGCGGATGTTGTGGTTATCGGAGACTCAAGACTGCTTATCCAAGCAATGAGAGGGGGAAGAAGAGCTAAAAGTGAGCGGGTGGAAAGGCTGTTACAAAGAATTAGATATATGGCTAAAAGGTTCAGGAAAATTGAATTCTTTCATGTTCTCAGGGAGCTCAATATAAGGGCTGATAGAGCAGCGAATAAATTCATAGATTTAGGGTGTTTTGATCTCAATGTCAACTCGATAATAAGTAGGGAAATCCCTCCATAATCTGGCCTTTGATTAAGGATGGGGAAATGTGGATTTCTGTAAACTCGTTCAGTACCTTTCTACTGATCCTTTCATTTTAAATATAACCGTTTTTGATAAAAATAAATAAAAATAAAAATAAAAAATAAATCTTATAATATCTAAAAAAAAATATTATTTAATTTAAGAAATTAATTCTTAACAATTTATTATTATTATTTAATTTAAGAAATTAAATTTTAACAATTTATTATTATTATTTAATTTAAGAAATTAAATCTTATTGGCTAGCCATTTTTTATAAATAATTATTATATCCAATATGTAAATTTGTGTAGCCATTTTTTATAAATAATTATTATATCCAATATGTATTTAATTAAATTAACAGTAATTTTCATACAAATATATTATTTTCTAATTAAGAAAATAATATCTTTACTATTTAATTAAACTCTCTAGTCATAAAAGTAACAAACTTTAAAAAGACATCTCACTAACAAAAATAAATAAAAAACTAAAAAATTGTAAAGAAAATAAATAAAATCAATCTTAAAATATCTAAAAATTTATTATTTAATCTGAAAAAATAAATTTTAACAATTGATTATTTGATTGAGAGAATGAATCTTAAATTCAAGATTACAAAATAAATTAACAATATCAAATATTAGCTTCTAACGGAATGAAAATACTAACAAACAAGGGCATCACAAATTGGCAATCCATATCATTTGATGTTGTTTGAACAAGATAATTTAACTTAAATTCAAGATCAACCTTTAACAAACAATACTCTTTTGTCTATGACTTTGCCACTTAACTTATTACAATCACACTTTATTTTTGGGATATTTATACCATAAATACTCAATCGAAATTAAATTAATTTTATATTGTGTTATTGTTTTAAATTTTATGTTGTTGATATGATGTTTATAATAAATCTTTAATTTTTAAATTATGATCTAGCAAAACATTGAATACCATAACTAAACTATGAATTGGTGTATAGATTTTTTGTGATATAAATAATCATCATAACTAAAGTGTGAATTGGTGTATAGATTTTTTGTAATATAAATAATCATCATAACTAAACTGTGAATTAGTGTATAAAATTTTTGTAATATAAATGTTCACCATCAAATGCACAAATTTATAAAAATAAATATAGTAATTAAAAATATTTATTAATATTGAATTATTCTCCTGTATGATGATAATATGATTATCCTAGTAGAATATTCAGAGAGCAGTGGTCATTGGGATTAAATGTTACTAACATGTTATGATGTCTGCTCCCCACAACAGAACCAGTGAACATTCAAATAAATAATTTTTTAAAAATTAAATTTAATATAAAAAACCTACAACTTTTCAAAACTTCAGAAAACAGAAAGAAAAAAAATTAACCTATATACATTAAATTTAATACAATTTACCAATTTATATATGTCACTTAATTTAATACAATTTACCCATTTATGTATATGAGCTCCTCTTGCTTCTCTTGCTACTGGTGCTAGATCATCTGGTTTTGGCACTATAACTTCTTAACCTCGACCTGGAACCGTATGAAGGGATGGCTTTGCAACTCGAAGGGATGCTTTCTCTGCTCGATCAACTGAATAAACCCTTTCTTTATTCCCACCCACAACCACTGCTCTCACTGGTAAACTGCAATAGGTACTCTTTAAACACATATGTAAGGAATAAGAAATGCACCATGCCAATCACACTACATGAGGCAGTTTGCAGATAGCGTCAGGAATCTAAAATCAAAGGTAATTAAGCAGGAAATTATTAATCATGTTTCTAGTACTTTTATAAACACATGATATAATATAATGTTGTTAATATTGTTTTGTGAAATCTAGAAAAAAGTACATAAATATATATAACAAAGAAAGAAAATTGGTACATCTTTAACAAAAATAACATTAGATAAAGAAAGAAGTATAAGAACATAGAAATACAAGGTAAAGAAAGAAGTATAAGAACATAGAATTAATAATCGAAGGGATGCTTTCTCTGCTCGATCAACTAACTGAATAAACCCTTTCTTTATTCCCACTGCTCGATCAACTGAATAAACCCTTTCTTTATTCCCACCCACAACCACTGCTCTCACTGGTAAACTGCAATAGGTACTCATGTTACTGATTATATAGGGAAACAAAACTATACTTTTTTTTACAATTTTTTCAAAAATAAAAATTTTTTATCTTTATTTTTATAATTTTTTTCAAAAATAAAAAAATTCTTATCTTTATTTTTATACAATTTGGATTTTTTATATCATAAAAATAAAACCAAATATTTACAATTTTATACCAAAAGCTTCACCAATAAAAGTTCATCTCTATATTGCTATAAATTTTTTAAAATATATATATTATTATCATAAAACATATTTAAAATAATAAACAAATTTAATGATACAAATTATTAGAATCCCCATCAAATATATTTAAAATAAAAAACAAATTTAATGATAAAAATTATTGCCATCCCCCACCCTCATTTCATATTGAATTGACTTTCCTCCATATTTGAAATTATTGCCATCCCATCAAATATATTTAAAATAATAAACAAATTTAATGATAAAAATTATTGCCATCCCCCACCCTCATTTCATAATGAATTGACTTTCCTTTACATTGTGTATAAAGCCATATTTGAAATGTTGGAATTATAGTCATAATAGTCATTGCTTATGGAATTAAACAATGTTCAATCCGTTTTTCATTCGCTGTAACACTTTATTCATCATCCATCGTGCACGAGATTTCTTACTAAGCTTTTATATTTTTATTCAATACATCACAAGTAATAAAAGACATTACATAAAAATAACAAAAGCTCCAAATTCAATGTAACAAGTCATGGATATATAATTCAATGAGAAGTGTAGAAAATCATATCTATATATTCAATTGTTATTCAACACTGTATGTTTCAATTTACACAAAATTATTATATTATTGTAAAACGCATGTTATTTACTCACAACTTTTGATATACATTTCAGAAATAAAATTTCACAGAAATCCAAACATCGATAGGTTGTGTGTTCATAAAGAAACATCAAATGGATCAACCAAAATTTGACCTTCAAAGTTAAAAAATACAGTGCATAAATTCAACCTTAACTTACATCGTTTTGCTACTTCCTTGAAAAGGAAATAATTATTGATAAAGATCTACAAATTACTCTAAATCACACATCCATCTTTGGAAAATTAATCATGTTTGGTAATTGAATCTTAAAAGAAATCCACAGCTTAATTATTCATCCTACCACTGTGTCACTCACCTAAAGAAAAAGAAAATTTGAGGAAACCATCAAAGGTTGAATACCCTTATGCTTATAGTAAATCATGACTACTGTTTCAAAAAAAAGAATGTGATTGATAAACTACTAGTTATATTCCCATGGCATGATAAGGGTTGCATCATTTGCTAGCCTCCTCGGATGAGATTAAACGACCCAAGTCTGTCAAATATCCTCGCTTATCAAAGCAACATGGACCTGCGAAATTGAATGAATTAATAAACCTCTTACAAAAATTCCCCAACCCCTACAAAAATACTTGCATCAATAGCGAAATCTCACAAATCCAACCAAATAAATTTAAACTCTGGCTACAGGAAAGATGTGTAACCATAATACTTATACTTGAATATAGTTGCAATAGTGAATAGCACAGAAACCTTAACTACTCCCTGATACATTCATCACAAAACAATGTGCAGAGTATATGCCGTTTTCTTTAACTATTCTTCTGTGGAATAATGTGAACAAATGCACTGAACAACAAAGAGAAGTACATTCAAATTTTAATTTTTTATTTAGATACTATTGCTATAAGATTTGAGACTTTTAGTTTTGTGTTATGAGATGTTGAGAAAACTTTGTACTGCTAAACCATACTACTGGTAAGAGATTGCAATTTATGCAGATTAGATTAAGTTTTCTTACCTCAATGAGGTCTCTGGCCAAATACTCATGGTTTTCTGTAATATAGCTCAACCAAAATTGTTTTAGATAATTCAGATCTGAAAACATATATGACTCACCAACAATTAGTCATTTCACAAACCAGTTGCTAGAAAAAAATGCATTCAAACTCTCAACGCACTTGTTTTCTGGAAATAAGGTCAAGAAGGTAGGAGTGCAACCTCTAAGGATATCATTGAATGAAACTTAATGGTGTTTCAAAATGAAGATGAGATGATGAGAAGCATGAAAACCAATATAACTAATTAGGACCTCTGGTTCTTCCGTTCTCTGAAAGGATCCTCTCTTATCCACACTGGTCACACAAAGAGTTCTACTACAACTGCAGAATATATAGGATTACATCGCAGACCGCAAACTTGCTTTGAACATTTCTATATTAATACATATAGAAGGATCATCCTGGATAATTTTCCAAATAACTTGGCCCTCGCCAGCTGGCACATGGATCCATCTAGCATGACACTATGCCATTGTGAGAATACTTTCAGATGTATAGGGAGCGATCGGATGCATGAGCCTTTGCATGGCCTTGCAAGTGGCAAGACGGAGCGATCGCATGCATGAGCCGCCCCTTTGCATGGCCTTGCATGTGGCAAGAAGGCCACTGCATTACTTGTAGGAGGTGTTTAAGGCTATCAGATGTACATGGTGTCAACAACAGTCTGCGCGCCGTATTTTCGTCCACACAGGGTAGGATGTCAGGAACAAAATGATCATTTTATGCTTACGCAAGCTCACCGCCGGGTCTTGGGGCACAAAGTCCCAGGCCTACGTCACCTATATAAACCAATAAGAAGTAAGATAAATCAAGATTTAATAATTCCCCCCAAAAAATTGATGCAAACTATAGCAAAAATTATATGTTTTTATTGAAGTCGCTACAAATTAGTCCAAATAATCGGCCTAACCGATTCATATATATCTTCTTATCGAGAAAATAATAATAGTTAAATCCAAATTGTAAATTAACATGGAAAAAGGTTTAACATTTAATTGGTTTATAATGCTAATGAAAGTTGTAGGTTTATAATAATAGTAAAGGTTAAATTTTTGTTAATTCATAATTTGAACTTTATCATTGAAGCACTTAAATGGAGGTCAAACGAGACTTTATTTTATAACACAAAAAACAATGATAATAAAATTTAAATATATATACAGACACGGTAAAACAAAACAAAAATCAAATTAAAAATAATGATAATAAAAAGACACTTAAAAAACATTAGTTTGTTTTTGTTTTGAAAAGTTTTTAATTAAAAAAAAAAAAGATAATAAAAATTTATAAAATTGCGATTTTTTTTTTTATTCGCTGAGGAATCGACGGCGACCAGGATTGCTGAAGGTGGATCCTCTTCGATTGCTGGACAGGAGATCACAGCTGCTCGAAGGTCGAGGGCTTTTTGGCCAGCGTTGAGGGAGTTCAGTTAGATCCAAGGCGTGACAGGCTGGATCTTCTCGAGGCTGCATGCACGCTTTGTATGAAGATCCTCTCTTCGATCAGCTGCTTGAATTGCTGGGTTGGCTGGTGGATAGTATTAGAGGCTGAATCCATGCTCTGAAGCTGGCCCGGGGTGGGGCAGCAAGATGGTGGAGGAGGCAGGCGGTGACCCACCGCCTAACCGATCGGAAACCTTCGATAGGCTAATCTCCAATCACGTCAACAGATCAGGCAAAAGAGAATTACCGAAGTTCGTCAAAAGAATAGAAGATGTGCCGGTGGTAGCTCTCCCCCCGGAAGAAACGATACGGGTTTCCCTGTCATTGGCAGACCGAGCTTTGATCGGGCAGTTCACAGGGCTATGGCCCTCACCTAAAACCAATGATAGTTGGGTTCAAAGGAACCAGCGACCGCTAATATCCAAAAACGTTGCCTCCTATTCCGTCGGAAGGGGATACTTCCTCTTTGATTTCGAATCTAAAGAAGACAATGATTTAATCTTCAGGAATGGGCCCTACTTCATGGGGCCGCAAGGTCTTTACATCAATGGTTGGACGCTGGACTTCGATCCTGAAGCTGATACCCCTAAAGATGTCCCAGTCTGGGTCAAACTGCCCAACCTACCTATGCACTGTTGGAATCCCAAATCCCTACATACTATAGGGAACGCATTGGGAAAATATATTGACATGGCCAGTCCAAAGGACCAATATGTCTGCGCCCACATCTGCGTGGAGGTTGACCTCGAAGCTGGGCTGCCAGAAGCAATAAATCTCACGATGGGGAACTGGTCTCATATTCAAAAACTGGACTATGAGCAACTCCCCTTCAAATGCAGAGGATGCCACGAGTACAGGCACTTCATCCGAAACTGCCCCAAAACACCGGAAAGCCAGCAGGAGAAGGGGGAAGGATGGCACAGGGTGAATAGATCCCGATCTAAAACTCAAGTAGGAGGGGGCCCCAAGAAAGGTGAGGGAAGTGGAGCAAGTCCACCCGAAAAACCCCAAGATCCCTCAAGGTCTGCAAAATCAGTGGAAGCAAGGGATGAACCTACTGAAACAGAAGATAGATCCAGCCATTAAAAAAGCAAAGAACCGAAAACAGCCATCTCAGATCAAGGGAGAGACAACGAGGAAGAAATAACAGAAACTAAAGTAGGTGAAAGTCATGGGAAATCGGATGAAGATCCGGATTCAGAAGAGGAAGAGGAAGAAGAAGGGGAAATTGAAATAACAACCCCAAGAATGACCAAAACAAAAGGAAGGAAGTCTAGAAAAGAAGAACGGGAGCAAGCAACATACAAGGATAAGCTGCAAGGATCCCAGCTAACTTTGGAAAAGCTGTTGAAAAACCCAAGAAACACTAGCCAGCAACTTTGGAAAAGCTGTTGAAAAACCCAAGAAACACCCGCCAGCACAGGCATGCCCCAAAAGGGATGCCCACGGCCTCCAAAAGTAAGTAATGAAGGCAATTTCCTGGAACTGTAGAGGGCTCGGTAGCAAAGGCAAGGAAGAAGCTATGCTAGATATAATATCCCTTCACTAACCGGACATCTTGCTGATCCAGGAAACCAAGCTAGAGGAGACTGCATTCCTCCAAATTAGTAAAAAGTTTTGGAAAAAAAAAGGCATTGTTGCTTTAAGCTCTAGGGGAGCATCTGGGGGTATAGGAACCCTATGGGATGACAGAAAATACGAAGCCATGGTCATCAAAATCAGCACCCACTGGATCCTCACCGTGCTGAGACAAAAAGACACCAACTCCCTGGTAAGTATTTTTAACATCTATGCACCTATCTCTTATGGCGAAAAAATAAACTGTTGGAATCTTCTTCGTGAAGAACAAACTAATCTGCAAGGTGATGTCATTCTGGCGGGGGACCTAAATCTCACCCTCGGTCAGAATGAAAAAAGAGGGGGCTCTAGATCCAGAGACCTCATCACTGACATGGTGGAAGATATCATTATGACCTGGGATCTCATTGACATCAAGCCTACTATAGGGAAATATACCTGGAACAATAGGAGGTTCGGCCCTGGGCACATTGCGTCCAGACTTGACCGATTCCTAATTCAGGACAATTTCCTCCTGCTAGGCCTGATTATTTCATCTAAAATCCTTCCTTTCGGAGGCTCTGACCATAAGCCCATCCTTCTGGAAATGGAGCAAGAAAAAAACTTGGGCCCAATTCCGTTCAGATTTAACTCCATGTGGGCCAAGCATGATGATTTCTTAAAAATTGTAGCTGGATCATGGGCCCATCCGGTCATAGGCTCCCCCTTCTTTGTCTGAGAGGAGAAGTTGAGGAGGCTCAAGAAAACATTGAAGAGCTGGGCCAAAATGCTCCCAAAACCAAATGACACCAAGCTTTAAGCTGCCCAAGCACTGGAGACGCACCAGGCTGCTATGGAGGATAAAATTGTGACTATTACTGATATTCAAAAGGAGACAAATCTGCATTTGAACCTCCACGTGGCCTGTAGAAAAGAGGTTGAATGGTGGCGCCTCAAATCCAAAATTAAATGGTTGAAGGATGGTGATACAAATTCCAGCTTCTTCCACAAGCTGACAGAGGCCAAGAAAAGAAAGAACAACGTCTTTGAAATTCAGGTCAACGATAGGGTATTTAGCCAATTCGAAGAAATAAAGGTAGAAGGTTCCAAATACTTCAGTGAGTTGTTCACTGATCAACCCACTACCAGCGACGCCCAACTTCTTGATCTAGTCCCCAGCGCAATTAAGAGCAATGACAATGATCATTTGAATAGAATCATCACACTAGATGAGCTCAAAGAAACCATCGCTGTCATGGAGGAGGACTGAGCCCCCGGTCCTGACGGGTATAATGTGAACTTCATCTCAATCTGTTGGGACATTGTTAAAAAAGATTTGCTAAAAATGGTCAAAAAGTCTCAGAATTGTAGCAAGATCGAAAGAAGTACGAACTCAGCCTTCTTGGCCCTCATCCCTAAGGAGAAAGAAGCCAAGACCTTTGATAGGTTCCGGCCAATATCTCTGTGTAACATAGGTTACAAAATCATCACTAAGATCATGGCCACCAGATTAAAGCTTATTCTGCCAGGCATTATCCCGGAGAACCAAGGGGGGTTCATCAAAGGAAGGAAGATTTGGGATAATATTATCTTAGTGCAAGAAGCCATACATTCTAGCCTAAAGAATGGAGACAAAGGAATGGCGGTGAAACTAGATCTGGCAAATGCGTTTGACAGAGTCAGCCATCCATTCCTCCTCCAAGTAATGCTGAGATTTAGGTTTGCCCCCAAATTTGTCTCCTGGGTCAAGGCCTGCATCAGCAAGCCTTGGATAGCCCCCCTCATTAATGGAAGAGCTTCCCCTTTCTTTCAAGCTATGAGAGGTTTTAGGCAAGGATGTCCTCTCTCACCTCTTCTCTACGCTATTCAGGCCTCGGTACTCAGTTTCCAATTGGAATACGCCAGACTAGAGCAGGAGCTTCCCGGCATAAGGCTGGCGAGAGGAACCAAAGATACTAACCACTCACAGTTTGCTGATGATACCATCTTAATGGGAGGGGCCAGTCAGATTATTGCTTGCCGATTCAAGACGGAATTGAATCGTTACTGCCAGGCCTCCGGAAGCAAAATCAATCTCAGGAAGAGCCAGATCTTCGGATGGAACATTAATCTGAGGGAAATGTTAGCTATATCTCGAATCCTAAACATGAGTGGAGCTGTAAATTGGGACTCCTTCAAATACCTAGGGGTGCCTATTGTCAAAATTAAATCCAAGTCCTCGGATTGGACCCCCATAGTGGAAAAAATTAAAAGGAAAATAACAGGCTGGGGGACTGTTTGGTTGAATCTGGCGGGGAAGGTTGTATTAGTTAAAGCTGTCCTGAACAACTACTTACTCTACCAATGCTCCCTACTCCTAGCTCCTTTCAAAATCATAAATCAAATTGAAGGATTACTGAAAGCCTTTCTCTGGAATGGTGGGAACAACGGAGGAGGCAAAAAGTATGCTCTGGTCAGTTGGAATACTATTAAGCTTCCAAGAAATGAGGGAGGACTTCAAATTAGAGACCTCAAATCTCAAAACTTGGCCATTGGGGCCAAACTACTCTGGAACATTCTTGACTCAAAGCCAACCTAGTGTAGCAGAGTCCTCAAAAGCAAATACTTTCCAGGAGATAGACTCAGATGCTTGGAAGGAGAGAACGTGAGAACAAAGGGGTCCTCCATCTTCAATCTCTGTAAAAAAACGCTGCCCCACTTCATTGAAAGGTTACACTGGATACCGGGTAACGGGAAAGCCATAAATTTTTGGCAGGATTCGATACTTAGAAAACTCCCTCCTCATCTACCGCGTCTGCAATCATGGATGGAGGAGAGAGGGCTGCTCACGCTATGGAGCATTTCCAAGTGGGAAGTGATTTATCCATATCGCTGGACAGAGTGGGTTCTGCTGGACTGTCCATCTGCGTTGGAGAATGAGAAAAAATTGTTGAGCTCTCATCTGGCCGGGATAGCACCAATTACCATCAATTTGAAAGATAGACATCACTGGGGCAAAAGATCAGGCACCTACACGACTGCTGAAGGGTACAGTGAGTATGCTGCAACATACAACGTGCCAGTGAACCCTGCGATCTGGAATAATAACTAGAATAATAGAACGTTGCCAAAAATAGATGTGTTTATATGGACTTTAATTCATCAACTATTGTTAACAGGAGAGAATCTGGAGAGAAGGGGATAGCAGGCCCATTCTGTTGCCCCCTCTGCGCTGCAAATTCAGATACTATTTCTCATATCTTTTTTAAATGCTCATATACCATTTCAATCTGGAAGGAAGTAATGCAGAATGAAGGTGCCGGGTTTCAATGGAATGGAAGTAATCAGGACTTCTTCATTAACTGGGAAAAAATGTATAAAGGCGAGCTGGCTAAGAAGAATGGTGTGAGAGCCTGCTAGCTGAAACTAGCTAAAATTGTCTGCTGGTGCATCTGGATAGAAAGAAATCAAAGAATTTTCCAGAATAGGAACCAACCAGCGTGGAAATTAAATGTGAAAATCAACGCTCTTCTTGGTGAGGTGGTAAGTAGCACCACGATACCGAATAATAAAGTTGAGCTGACAGAAAAAGAAAAAAAATGGATGCAAAGTCTTAATGTTCAGGAAAATAATAGTATAGCTGCCAATAAAATGGAGGAATGGGAAATCAGAATGGATAATTCTCAGTTTGAGAATTGGTTAAGAGAACGGAAGATTTTCAAATTATTCTTTGATGGAGCTTCAAAAGGGAACCCGGGGAAAGCGGGAGGGGGTGGAGTTGTAATAAATCCAAGAGGGAAAGTTGAAACTGAATACTCTTGGAGCATCGGACATGACTCTAATAATATGGCAGAAGCTTATGGGCTATGGCAAGGCCTCAAGCAGGTACAGAAAGTAGGAGCAGATGAAGTTGTGGTTATCGGAGACTCTAGGCTAATTATTCAAGCAATGAGCAGGGGAAGAAGAGGGAAAAATGAGCGGATGGAAAGACTATTAAAAAGAATCAGATATATGGCTAAAAGCTTCAGGAAGATTGAATTCTTTCACGTTCTTAGGGAGCTTAATATGAGGGCGGACGAAGCAGCTAACAAGTTCATAGATATAGGGTGCTATGAACTCAAAGTTAATTCGAAGATAAGCCTGGAAATCCCTCCATAATTGGCCTTCTGTCTAAAGATGGAGACTTTTAGTGGATTTTTGTATTCTTGATCAGTGTCCTTTAGCTGAATCTTTCATAATAATATAACCGTTTTTGTAAAAAAAAAAAATTATAAAATTGAAAAATATATAAATAAATAATAGAGTAACACAGTTTTTTTTGTAGAATATGTTTTATTGTTGCTTTGAAGCTATTTTGCAGGATAGGGTTGGTTAGAAATTTCTTTTTGTTATAATTACAAAACAATTAAAAAACATTAGGTAAACAAACAAAATAAAAAGAAAGAGAGAATAAAATAAAATTAAAAAATTAAAAAAAAAAAACCATAAAAATACAATATAAAAATTTGCAAATAAACTTGGAATTTTCTCAAGCGTAAAAACTCCATGCTTTGATACATGTTTTCTGCTCACTTGTTTTTTTTGAGTCACTCTAAAAAGGTATTTACGAAGAGGATTGTCAAATATGCGCTGCGACCAATTAATAAAAATGCATTTTATTTTTTTAATATGATTTGCTAAGCACTTATTTTAATTCCTGCACTATGTTTTTCAATGCTCTCACCATTTTCCTGCAGGATTTGTGCTAACCTTTTTACAGGTTCGAAGACCATCCAATTTCTTACAGAAGTAATCTTCAAAAATCACAATAAAACATGCATCATTGAAAACCATTTATGCCATGATCTGTTTCAAAGCTCGTTAGTCATCCACGTTGGAGTCTACTGTTTCATTGTGTTACACATCATGACTTCCCGCATGTCTACCTTTATGAGTCACATACATTCCTTTCTTATTTTTTAGTTCTTCTTTTGCCTTATGAATAAAACCATTCAACCTCCTTTCCATGACTACATTGCTTTGTTTCCCTTTCCATAAAACTTATTACTTGGTCATTGATTATCGATTAGTGCAGTTAGTTATCCTATTAATCTATTCCATTCATCTCCGTTTGGGCTTAAAGTGCTAAAATTTTGATGTCTCAATTCTGCTAACAGTCTTAGTTTATCCAATTGTAGAATAAATTTCCCTTGAAGCAATACCTTCATGGAATTTCACCGATGGTGTTTTGAGGGAAAAAATGGAGCTTCGAGACCCTTCTCGAAGGTGCATGAGGTGGAGGTATATCCCTATCATTTAGATGAGGTGGAATTTGGTTCCTAAGCTATGGGGAAGATCCCTTAGACTCCTCCTCCTAGTCCTCAAACTACTCTATCCCTTTAGCCTTATAAATTAAACCCTCTCTCCATTGTGAAAGGAGAAAAGACTATGGTACTATTATGCTAGTGGAATTTCTAGGTGATCCCTATCATCCTTTGGGAGGCTTACTAGTTTGCTTTGGAGGCTTGGCTTGGATTGTTGGATGGAATATTGCAGCATTAAGGCTAGGTTGTAATGTTCTTTCCCATATAATTATATGTATCTATTGATTACATTAATACAAATCTCTTTCCATAAATATTATTGTGTTGATAATGTTTATAGCTTTCTTCCTTAACTGTTAGCTTAGATCAATTCATGTTTGGATACACATGTACTGTTTGCTTGTTCCACTTGCTCTACAGGGTTTTGTAGTTGGAGATCTGAATATTCTGGAGCTTGGACCAACAAAGAGAGAAGAGGATTTGGATATTGCAGGTAAGCAATCTATCTGTTAACTTGCATATTCTATTTGATCTAGGAAAGTAGATTTTATTGTGTACTTGATTTGTTCTAGATCCACTTGGACTAGGGAGATCTGGCTTGAGTCCGCTCGAGTAGATTTATCCGATAACAACGACATGTATACATTTGATATTGTTTAATGGTATAATGTAGGCATATGATTGCTTAAGTGTTAATCATATTGGTTGGAAGTACCAATCTCATTATGCCATGACATGAATACTTGGGTAATCCAATGTAAAATTATAAATAGAGATATGATGAACACACAAAGTTATGATATATATTATGGTACTAACAGATAATGCAGGTGCAAAAGGATGTGATGCCTTGGGAGTGTTTTCCCCAAAAGGTGTGTTCATGTATATTATTTTTAAACTAATATGTTTAAACATGATGTGAAAAGCTTTAAGAGTAAAGTTGGCCTAAAAAATTGCTATCAGATGGTAAAGACAAACAAGATGAAGCGTAATTCATCTAATAAAATCTTGAAAACAAATTATACATAAATACTTAAAGAATAGGATGGTAGTTCCTAGTGATTAGCAATTTCATTTAAGCACTAATTTTTTCTATCATTTTATTTTATATGAGTATATGCTTTCATGATTAAAAAAAAAAACTTGCGATAGTTTAATGCAAAGTATAGGTATGGAAATACCTACCTTTAATACTTTGTAAGAGATGCATGACATGTGATCATATTGGATCGACAGAGTTCAATGAAATTTGAACTATAGATATGTGCAAGCAACAGGAAGTTGAAAGCAAACACCAAAGTTTGGAAAGATTAAGAACACCTAGCCTATGAACTTACTCCTAGCCTTTAAACATCGCAAGGTTCATGTGTGTTAGATGATAAATAAGTTATTATTCACTTGCTAGCGTTTGGCGAGCTATAATTACATTGATAAACTTATGCTCTATAGGATAGGTAAAACACCATGAGCTCAATACAAAGGTTAGGATAGGTAAAACACCATGAGCTCAATACAAAGGTTAGTTGGCAATAATTGAAAATACAAATCGCTGATGTGTGTTTGACATAATTGAAAGGTTAGTTATTCGACGATCTCCAAGATGAAGAGTAGAACCATATCCAAAAAAAGATCCGCAATGATCTTTTAGTGTTTATTGGGAAACCATATCCCAAAAAAAAATCCGCGGTGGTCTTTTAAATTGTTTAAGTTATGGATATGGAGCGGTCTCGGCCAAGCGAGTCGGTTCCTCTTCACGGTTTTTCTCCTTTTGTGCTTCTGCCTTAAGGAGAGAGGGCGTAGTCCATTTGTGGCTTAAAGACTCATACCACCATTTATTCTATTATGGGTAGGAGGGAATCTTGAGATGAAGGCTGAATTCCTCTTTGTTATCCATAAAGAATGTTTTGAGAATATTCCGAGGAATGAAATCTATTTACATATCATGCCTCTAGAACGAAGCTCGACTAGTCTATTGAGCACTAAAAGGTTTCATATATTGAGCAATAAAAAGAGTTTTAAATACGTAGGGTCAAATTCTTCTTTAGATATCCAAAGTTGAGGTTTAATTGTTTGTTAATAATAGACTTATGTTTTAATTAAAGAGTTCATCCTTAGCATAATGTTGGGCTTTATTTATGGAGGGTCGAATCCCTTGCTCAATGATTATTGTGCTTGAAGTGAATAACTCTTAAGCTAAGGACTAAGTTGATTTTAAGTTGTTACCAGGTTGAGTTTGTTACTCAATCAAACTTATTACTTGGTCATTGATATTGGTTGAGAGTGTATTCATAGATCATGTTGAGGAATCCTTCAATAATGTTCTTAAAATCTCTTTCATCCTAGTGGATACTATACTCGGCTTGGGGTGACCTCTTAAGTTGAAATAGAACAAATAATAGAGTGCCTATTGTTGGGTCGAATTCCTTGCTCAATGATTATTGTGCTTTAAGTGAATAACTCTTAAGCTAAGGACTAAGTTGATTTTAAGTTGTTACAATGTTGAGTTTGTTACTCAATCAAACTTATTACTTGGTCATTGATATTGGTTGAGAGTGTATTCATAGATCATGTTGAGGAATCCTTCAATAATGTTCTTAAAATCTCTTTCGTCCTAGTGGATACTAAACTCAACTTGGGGTGACCTCTTAAGTTGAAATAGAACAAATAATAGAGTGCCTGTTGTTGGGTGGAAAGTTGAAATTGCAGTTTCAGTCACCAGGTAAACTACTTTACTTGAGTTAAATTTTATTTTGTAGCATCTTTAATTATTTTCTCAAATTCACATGTAAAAATAATTTTTTTTTATGATGATTATGCTTGATTTGGTTCATTTTATAATGAGGTAGTTTAGATTAACAAATTAATGTGCTTCATATAATTGAATTTGAGTATAATTAAGTAAGCCATAATGCATTGAGCCGTGAGATAATATTTAGTTAAGAGAGTAGATTCTTAACATATAAGTAATTACTAAGAATCTATATTATCCCTTACGTGGCTTTTATACTATGAATGAATTGGGTGAAAGTATGATAATTAATTTGAACCAATGTATTGTTGCATAAGAAAGATTGCTATATATTGTTAAGAGACTTGGGTAATTTGACTAATGTTAGGATTAATGCTTCTATCCAGTTTAGTTCAAGAATTTTTTTATACCCCATATCCCTATTTGAAATGAGGGTATTGGGTGTGTTACGCAACTGATCAAGTTGAAGGACATTGATGAAGAAATAAGTACGCGGATAAAGTTCAAGAAGTGTTTATGGAAAGAGTACCTCTCACAACATTATTATAACAAGAAGATGGAAGACTTCTTTGAACTCAAACTAGGTAGCATGACCATGGAGTCCTATGAGAAGAGGTTCTTAGAACATTTGAAGTATGCATATTTTGTGAATGATGAAAAGGTGAAATATAGAGATTCCTCAGTGGTTTACCACATTTCTATAGGGACAAGATTAAGTATGACGGATCGAAGAACCTTAAAGAACGCTACAAGAAAAAATGCCTACAATGATGGGCAAAAAATATCACCATAACCTCATTGGTGACGGTCAAAAGGGCCTTCGTCACCAAAAATTGAACGTCATCAAAGGCACTATAGGGTGAGTGCATGAAGTTGGTGGACCTTTTAGATGCAACTGGATTTTTAGAAAACCGATCATGTTCATGCCATCACTTTTTCGTTTCTCAACCAATTCATGAAAAATTATATGTCGCACTAATATACACTGACCTCTACACACTATAAAAAAACCAATTTATCAGCATTACATTAAGACCTTGAAAAGATGCACTAAGGTATTTAATCTAGTTTCTGAAGAATCCCGTGTTTACCCACTGGTTGCAGTATGCTACAGACAATCACTTTTTATTAAATCTTAAACATAAACAAGATTTATTTATTTTTATTTTTTTTTAATTTCTGCAGATTCTAAATCTATAATTTTTATTTCAAAATATTA
>LPNX010262872.1:60426-88387 GCA_001517045.1 Pseudotsuga menziesii
GCGTCAAGCCATTGAAGATTGCCGTGGAATTAATAGTCGGTAAAGATATCCAAATTCAATAAATACTGGATTATCTGAGAACAAAGTTGGTAGGATGCTTCTACGGTAAGAATCCAAGAAGGGAAGCTATTCAGGGGTGGATGGACATAAACTAGGAAGGAGAATTAGGATATAAGCCCAATTTTCATGTCTTGCCATGCGACTGGTTTTTATTAAAGTTGTGACAGGAGGAGGGCAGGCGTAAGCTGCTAGATAGGAAATGGTAGTGGGGACCTTCGAGTCTCATTCTAAAGAAATGGCGAATAGACTTCAATGTCAGGAAAGAGCCACATAACCAACATCAAATTTGGGTTATCTTACTAGGTTTGCCCATGGTTAGCAAGATAAGATTCTTGAAGTAATAGAAAATAAGCTCAGGAAATTTGTGGCAATGGAGGATGACTGGGAGTCCAAAATAGATCGTAGGTGTGTAAGAATATTGGTGGAAATGAACTTGAGAGTTTGGTTGTTTTAAGAACTAGTAATCAAGATGCATGGTAGTTTGTGGAGGCAGCGACTAGACTATTGGAAAATCCCATTTCGATGTTTTGGGTGTCGTGAGGTTGGGCATATGCAAAAGAATTGCACAAAAAGCAAGGAGGAAGCTCTATACAAAAAAAATTGGGTGAAGAAGGAAGAGAAGTTAGGGCAAGAGGATGACGCAGAGGGCGGTAGAGAAAAAAAAGGTGGAGAGTTAAGAACATAGAAGGGCAAAAGGCAGATCAAAGATAACGGAAAGAAACAGATAGGAGAAGAGCGATCGAACAACAAAGCAAGCACAGGAGGTGGAAACTGTAACAGCAGTGAATCAAGTGGTCCTCAATAGGAAGGTGGCAGAGTGGAAAAAGGTGGTGAGTCTAGAATAGAGAAGGACGAAAGGGAGCTCAATGATAAAGGAGAGAAATGGATAGGAGAAGAGCGATCAGACAACAGAGCAAGCACATGAGGTGGACACCTCAACAATGACGAATCAAGCGGGGACCAAAAAGTAATAACGAAAAAAAAATTAGTGATAGCCCTGTGTTTTTAGTTTTTAATGGTTTAAAAGAGGACACTTTACACGTAGATGAATTGACCCTTAAGACTGAAACAAAGGAATATCCCCGAAAGGATCAGAGAAATGAATACAACTTGCGACCTAGGGTCTTCAAAAATATGGAAGAAGATTGTGTATCTACGGGAGAGTTAGCTCTTAATCTATCTACTAAACCGTGGTTAGGAATAAAAACCTTTCTTTCTAAGGATAACAAAAAATGTATATAGATGTAAAGCAGGGAAGGCATACAACAATAACATGAGTGCTTAGAGACAAATCCCTAGGCTGGGTTATCAAATGAAAATTCTATTCCTGAACAGAAGGGGGATAGGGAGGGGGGTAAAAAAAATGCCCTAAAATGGCTACTAGCCAATACAAGACCAATGATATTACTTTTGCAAGAAACAATGACGAGAGGACATAAGGCTGAGGAGATGATTAGAGATTGTGTTAAGGATTGGGAAATGAAAAGCACTAATGCAAATGGCCACTCAAGAGGAACCTTAATAGCTTGGAGTTTTCATTAATAATGATCTCAGTCAATCGATACATAATGATTTTGGGGATAGATTTGGAAGATGGTGAGACTAGGAAGCAATTCATAGTCCTAAACATTTACGAACCCTTTTATGATAGAAAATCTTTTTGGGAGAAGGTGGCAGAATCAGGAGCCCGGGATCGTCCAAATGTGATCATTGGGTGAGATTTAAACATAACCCTATCCACTAGTGAAATTTGGGGCAAAAGTGTGAGAGGTGATGCTTTAGGGCCTTTCTTCAGTCATCTCTTTGAGTAAAAAGGTTTAATTTACTTGGCTCCAATAAAATTGTTTCCCACTTGGAGGAATAGGAGGTGGGGGGGGGGGTGGAAGTAGGCCATTTAAAAAAGACTAGACAAGTTTTTGATAACGAGAAACCTAATAAGTGATGACCTAATTTTGAAATCCACGATAGAAACGGGTGGAAACTCGGACCATCGACTAATAGTCCTAACAATTAGGACACAAAAGGTCAAACCTCCTTCCCCCTTTAAATTAAAACCTCAGTGGTTGGTAGAGGAGGAGTATCAAAACCTAATTCAAGAAGCCTGGGAACCTTTGCAGGAAGTACAAAACCATTTTTAATGCAACAATTCGCAAACAACTTGGCCAAAGCTAAGAGGATTTCAAAAGAATGGGATAAGAAGTTTAGAAAGAGGCAACGCAGAGAAATGAGGCACGTTGAACTTCAAATCAAAGAGTTATATGAAAACAACAAAGAAGGGGTGTTCACAGAAGTAGAATTAGGTTTGCTAAAAATGTTGGAAGGTAAGAAGGACTCACTACTTTTACAGGAAGAGAAGAGCCCTATGGTTGGAGGAAGGGGACCAGAATACAAAGTATTTTCATAGATATGCCTCCCAATGGAAGAGCACTAATACCAGCCATGAAATCGGGACAAATCAAGGCTCGTGGGTTAGGTCTTTCTCAGAAAATACCCAAGCAGTAGTAGAACATTTTCATGGAATGTTCAAAGAGCTAGAAGGCTGCCCAATAGCTGAGATCCTTGATGTTTTAGACTTGTTTCCAAGATCAATCGTAGAAGAAATGAATGAATATTTAACCAAAGATATGTTGGACGAGGAGATACAATAGGTTTTACATTCCTTTCAAAAAGGAAAAATCTCTAGTGGGCCTGATGGGTTTACCTTGGAATTCTTCCTGGGTTTTTACGACAAGATAAATGAAGACCTACTGGAAGTAGTCAAAGAATATCAAAAAGTTGGAAAGGTGCTTGGGAGCTTATTTCCCACCTTCATAACATTGATCCCAAAGAAGCAGAAGGCAGAACCCTTTGAAGACTTTAGACCTATATCATGCTATAACATGATCTACAAAGTGATAGCGAAGGTGAATGCATAAAGAATTAAACTAATTTTGAGGAAGGTAATATTATAAGAACAATTCAGCTTCTTGCATAACAGGAAAATTCACGATGCGGTCTATTTGGCCCAGGAAACAATACATACCATCAAGAAGGAGCAGCAGAGTGCCTTTTCCTTGAAATTAGAATTGTCCAAGGCATACGATAGAGTGAGCTGGACCTTTGTCTGATTTATCCTTATTCAATTAGGGATGGACATGGAAATGGTAGAATGGATAATGGGTTGTATTCAATCCACTTCATTTGCAGTTCTTATCAATGGTTCACCCTCTGGCTTCTTCAGACCTACTAAGGGAATACGACAGGGTTGTACGTTATTCCCCTTTATTTTTCTTCTTGTGGCTGATGCACTAACTAGGCTAATCCTTAAAGCAAAAAGGGAAGAAAAAATTGAAGTAGTTAAGGTGTCAAGTTCGAAAGAAATTACACACACTCTATTTGTGGATGATGCTTTGTTATTCGGAATAGGAGCAGAGGATAATCTGAAGGAATATGCCTCCTTGGTAGAGAAGTACAAGAAGGCCACATGAATGCTGATTAAAATAGAAAAATCATTGTTGGCTCACAATGAATTCACAGAAGAACTAGCTCAACAATCAAAAGAGATACTTTCCTATCCTACAAATTCGATATCCACAGTGTTTAAGTATCTAGGTTTTTTTCTTAAACCCAACAGTTATGCTTTTCAAAACTGGGTATGGATTTATAAAAATGTAGAATCCTGAGTCTCAGCTTGGACAAATTGGTTCCTGTCCAGAGGGGGAAGATTGGTCCTAATAAAGGCAGTTCTGCAGAGCATGCCAGTCTACTGGGAATCCATAGCGTATATCCCCAAGAGAATACTAACAAAAATCAGGAAAAAGTATTTCTCCTTCTTATGGATAGCAAGCAAGCAAAGTGAGGGCACCCCATTGGCTAAATGGACAACCATTGCTCTACCAAAGGAACTTGGAGGATGGGGAATCAAGAACCCAATGCTATTTTGCAGAGCTCTGGCAGACAAATTGTTATGGAGACTTGTTCAAAACATAGGCACTCTGTGGGGAAGGGTGTTATTCTCTTTGTCTGGACATTACCTTGATTGAATGGTTCAGAAACTCTAATAAGTCTTTCAAAAATGGGTTTGTGGGATGAAAAGCTATGGCATTGCCCTTCCCACTCATTGGTAATTGGACATCTTGGAAAATAAGAAATGGAAGGAGTGTCAGGATAGGAGAGGATCCTTGGTCAAGGGTTGGGGAGAACTACAAGCTGCCCATCTCTGTCATAACCCAACTAAGAGAACAAAGATGTTTTAAGTTCGAGGATATGCAAATACAACAACTCATTCCTCTAGGCAGAACAAGATGGAAAGATGACCAAGAGCTATGAATGGAGGGAGATCATGATTTTGTGAGATGGAACAATTACGTAAATTTGTTGGAGACAAACTTTGTTTAACTTGACTAAGAGAACCAAGATAAATTGATTTGGACCAGGAATGCTATAAATGGAGACTACACAACAAAAAAGGGATACGAAGTGGAAATCATGGAATAGTTTGAAGGAGAAAAATCCTAGCGGTGGGGGGATTTGTGGGCCTCCAACAGTCCTCTGAAAACCATTCTCACTTTCTAGTTGGCAATAAATAACAAGATCTTGACATGGGAAAACTTGAGGAAAAGGGGCTTTTGAGGCCCAAGTATTTGCATTATGTGCAAATCAGGGGAAGAACTTACCTCACATTTGTTTGGTTCTTGTCTCTATGCAGGACAAGTATGGACCAGTGCATCTAGGGCCATTACCCAAGTTAGGATGAACAACATGGAAGAGACTTTGGAGTAGAGAACTCACACATGGTGGAATAACACAAGGGTATGTAATTTTGTTACCTTCCCTGTACTCTTTGTCTACACCATATGGGAGGCTTGCAATAGAGCGATTTTTAAAAATCTTTGGACCCCTTCTAACATCACATTAGCCCTGCTGGTACAGAAGGCCCAAGAAAACAAATCCTCCTCTAAACAAAGAAAAACAAGAGCTACGACAACACTAGAGTTCAACAAAAGCTATCCATGGGCGTTCGTTGATGGTTCCAGCCAGGGAGACCCACCCATATGTGGTGCTGGAGGAGTCATTTTTCTAAATGAGACAAAAAAATATCTTTCAAACTTGGACTAGGAAGGGCTACAAACAACAAATCAGAGCTCTCAGCACTTTGGCAAACTATGAAGATTGCAAAGGATAAACATATAACAAGATTGCACATCTATGGAGACCCTAAATCTGTAATAGACTGGGAAACAGGGAAAAATAACTTTAGAGCTCCACAACTTGCTAAAGGAAATAAGTGCACTACAAATAGCCTTTGAAGCAGTCCTCTTCAATCACATTTACAGAGAGCATAATATAGGAGTCGATACCCTGTCTAAGAAGGCCTTAGCCATACAGTCATGGATCATTCAAGGAGAGGTCATCGTAGAAGGCAAAGCCACTCTGTTTCACACTCTAATCTGACAAGAAGAGTGACGAATTGTTTTTTTGTATAACAACACACACAATTCTATGCAAAGGATGTAGTCATGCAAGACGGTTTGAATGTGACTACACACCCCAAAATTGACAGAAGCAGAACAATTAGGCAGAGATTTTGAATGATAGAAGCAACGTTCAGGCATAACATTTTTTTTTGAATAAATGAATTTATGCAGAACATTTTTGTTCTTATGAAAAGCACAATGAGATAAGGAAATCCGAATAGGCGGATCAATGATTTAAGCTCTCTAAGCAACGTAATGATGTACGCTCTCCTGAGCAGTTAATGATGTAAGCTCTATGAGTAATGCAATAATGTAAGCTCTTTTGAGCAGTCCAAGTTATTCAATGAATAAAGGATTTTCTCTCTCTCTCTCTCTCTCTCTATATATAATTGCTTATCTTAAAACTAATGTTAAGATTAACCCTTTTTTAGATGGAATTTTTTTTTAATGAAACTAATGTTAAAATTAGCTTATTTGAAAGGAATCTCAAGTTTATTAATTTTTTAGTGACTCAATGGTAATGGTAGGTAAATGAAGAGATGCAATATATGTATATATATTAAAAAAACCTCCAATCTCATTTTAATTTTATGTGGTTGCAATAAGAGAACTCAACTTTGTACTTAAGGTCCTTTTCAAATAAGGTTTCTAGTAAGATTATGGAGTTGCTACATATGGTCGACAAATGAAAGGCTTCCTTAATACCATTTATGAAATTGCTACAAATAAACAAATGAAAGGATTCCTTTATTAGTCCCTGCCTTCGGCTAGCAGGGACTCTTGTAATCGACATGCCACCATTTATATTATTATTTAAGTGTTGAATATATATATGAAATGAAATAAAATGTTTTTTTTACAATTGATGTGTTGAACACATTTATACATGTTTGATTATACATTTTTGGGTTTATGATGTTTATATATATGATTTATGAATTTTTTATGGTTATTATTTATTATAATTAGATATAATTTTTTGGATTATCTTTTGAAACTTTCTTTTAAGTTTTATTGTGATCTTTTCTTTTAATTCTTATTGTGATCTTTTAAAGTAATATTATTTTTAAATATGTATCAATCCAATTAAGTATTCATGGTTTTTGAAGTATGTATGAGCTTCTTCTTTTTTTCCACAGAAAAAGAATTGTAACTTTATTAAAAAGTTACATTCATCAGATAGATCACTATCTTTATCAGATCAGTGTCCATTTCCTCAAAATGTACAACTCAAAAAATGCTTGTTACAATAGGTAATATTTGATTTGAAAATCAAATTATATCGCCCCACATATTCAATAGATAGTTACACTACCTTAAAAAAGAAAGTAGTATAAACCTATTCATTACAACCAATTAGCATGCATCAAAAACTATGATAGATTTGTATATCATTTAATTCAGTTTTTATATAAAAAACATTCAAAAAACTGTCAAACAAAAACTTATGACTGTCATATAAACTGTCATATAACTGTAACCATAAACAGAAACCATTAATATGAGCCTGTCCAGAAAATCTATATGAAACTGTCACTGTCCACGCTATCCACACTGTTCAGTAAGAACTTACCTGTCCCAAAAGTATTGTCCAAAAACTAGCATCAATAAACGGACTCAAAACATAGTAAGAAAAAACATCATTAACTGTCAAGAAAAACAAACGGATCTATGAAGTGCACTGATATTCCATAGTATTGTGAAAACCCCTCCTCCAGACAGAGAAAAAAAACTAAAAAATTTGAAAAGTTTCATAAGTATCAGCTCCTCTATATTCTAGGATTTTCCAGTGGCCTTCAATCATGTTAGCACCTGCATTAGCTAATGCATTAGCTTTAGTATTCTGTTCCCGGTAAATATGATTGTAATCAATTTTGACAAGAAAATTAGATATTCTAATCACCTCCTGAAGGACCTGAGTAAGAACAATATTATTGATCATGAACTTACCGGTTACCCTATTGATCACCAACTGAGAATCCCCAAAAATCTGCAAAGATTGAACACCCTGCTTTAAAGCCAAAATGATGAGCAATTTTAAAGCTAAAAGTTCGGCATAATTATTGGTTCCCAGCCCCAAACCAGCAGAGAAAGCAAAATAGTGCTTATCAGATATATACAGAATGCCTCCTGCCCCACAAATCTGAGGGATTCCAGCTGTCGAACCATCAAAGAACCCCCAAGGAGTTGATTTGTCAATTTGTTCCATAGTAAACATACTTAAATTCATAACTCTGTTATCCAAGGGATATGCATTCAGTAAACTCAAACATAAAGACATGACCAAATAAGACTTAGGTTGAATATCTTCATGACCAAATAACCTTCATTATGAAGTTTAACAATCATGGACACTGGTAAATTATGTCTCCATTTGCATCCAAGCCATGGGTCAATACCAATACATACCTCAGTACCAGTCCCTATTCTCCACACAAGTGACTGTCCAATGAGATCAAAAGACCAAAGCACTACTTTCCAACAAATGGAAATGCCTTTTTTTTTCTTTACATCTCTCCTTATCCAGTCAAGTAAAGATAAAGGTGAAATGCACTTCTGGATAGCAATTTGCACCCAAAATCCTGTGCCATTAATCAAATTCCACACATTCTTAGCAGCAAGGGATTTTGCAAAAAAGGCAGGTATTTTCAGACCCCATCCTCCCAAAGACTTGGGATTGGCCAGATCCTTCCATGAAGACCATGGTAGTCCAGAAGCCTCTCCATTACCAGACCATAAGAATTTGAAACATAACTTTCTGATTCTTTCAAGAATTCCCACAAGTATCCAAAAATGCATCCAGTAAACTGGAATGACCTCAAGAACAGCCTTAACCAAAATAAGTTTTCCGCCCTTGGATAACCATCTAAAACTCCAATTCTTAATTCTCTTTTCCACTTTGGTAATGAGCCAATCCCAATCTTTCAACAGATATTTGTAGGGTTTTAAATAAAAACCAAGATATTTCATACCCATCTCAATTTTTTCAACATTAAAAGAGAAAATATTCTGAATAGAAATCAACTCGAATTCTTGCAACCCAGAAAAATAAAAAGAAGATTTATCCTCGTTTATAATCATTCCAGAAGCTAAACAAAATACCATCAAAACCTCATATAAAGTTGATAAAGACTGTTCAGAACCATCTGTGACCAATATAATTTCATCCACAAATAATATATGGGACAGAGTAATATTGTTGCCAAAAGAGATACCATGTAGGGCCCCACTAAAATGTACTTTATGAATGTACCTGCTCAATCCTTCTACCACAATCAAAAAAAGTAAAGGAGCCAAAGGGCATCCTTGTCTGAGCCCCCTTTCAGATCTAAAAAAAGTAGATGCCACCCCATTTATAAGAACAATAAAAGAAACAGAAGTAATACTGCTCATCACCCATGTAATAAAAGGTATAGAAAATCCCATTTTAGCCATGATTACCCGTAAATATGTCCAATTTACCTGATCGTATGCCTTTGATAAATCAATTTTAAGTATAACAGATTTCAAGCCCTTACAATGGATTGAATGTAAGCCTTCTTGAATAATTCCAACTGCTTCATGAATCTGTCCACCAGGCAAAAACCCAAACTGTTCCTTGGATATAACTCTTCCCAAAATCTTTTTAATTCGAGTAGAAATGATTTTACCAATAATCTTATATATAAAATTACATAAAGATATTGGTCTAAAGTCATCAAATGACTTAGGACAATCAGTCTTGGGAATCAAAGCAATAAAGGTGGTATTAAATACAACAAGGATCTTCCCACTAATTCTGGAAACATCAACAACTCTTAACAAATCCCTTCCCAATACCTCAAAAAGAGCCCTATACACTTCCACAGGGATCCCATCAGGACTAGGACTCTTATCATTTTTACTGATAGACATAATAGAATGAATTTCCTCAATAGTAACAAGGATCATAAGATCTAGATTTTCACTATCAGTAATATCAGAAGGAAAATTATCAGCAATATCCAGAATTTCAAGCAGATGTAGATTTGCCTCTTCTTTAAACAAAGTTTCAAAGTGATGTACACCCGCCCCAGCAATAGACTCAAAACCCTCAACGATATTGCCCTGAGTATATGCAATCTTCCATATAGAGTTTGTATATTTCTTGTGATTCACAAATTTATGAAAGAAAGGGGTGTTATCATCACCATAAAGCAACCAAACAGCCCTACTTTTCTGTCTAGCCTCTTTTTCTCTATATAACAAAATCTTTCTCTTTCTAGATTCCAATACATAAAGAGAAGCCTTATCCTCATCAGTGGAAAAACCAAATCCTAACTTGGAGCAAGCTTCCTCTAATAAAAACTCAATCTCTACTAAATCTTTAGTGTCTTGTTCTTTCCTTTTAATAGACCAACAAATAGAAACATTCTTAATCTTTTAAAATTAGCAGAAAATTGAGAAGCAGGAGACAAAACAGAATTCACATCAAACACCTTCCAAGTATTTTTTAATAGCAAAACTAGATCCTCATGCTCCAACCAATGTGGGTTAAACTTGAAAGGAGAATGCAATTTTTTATCATGACCCAAAATCTGCAAAAATATAGGATGATGATCAGATTCTCCCCCACATCCCACCCATTATCGAAAGTAAAGCTGATGTTCCAGTAGGTCAACAAAAATCAACAATCTATCAAGTCTTTTACTAACATTCTCACTACCAACTCTCCTATTATTACAAGTAGGAAGATTCACATTAGGCAAGATATCCACCAGACCATAATCATCCAAAATTTTTGAAAAAAAATTAGATAGATAATCAATCCTGGCCCTATCTCCCCAAATTTCAGAAATCCCCATGGAAAAATTCAGATCCCCACCAAAAATAATCTTAGTACTAATAAAATCCAAAAGATTGTACCAGAATCCTTCCCTATTAACATATGGTCCATATATGTTAATAAAACAAAGGGAAACACATAATCTCGATTCCATTGCCCAGAAAATCAAGAAAAGAAGAAAACGATTCCTCCATCCTACTAGCAAACCCCCCGACTTCCCTTTGGCATCCATAGAACAAAAATTCCATGCAGGCAATAATAATTCCATATTACCAGCAAACAGAACCCCATCACCCATAGTTTATTGTAAAAACAGTACATCCATAGACTGATCAGCAACCAACCTACAAATAGCTAGTTTTTTAGGTTTACTAGCTAAACCCCTATAATTAAGGGTCATAACTATCGTAGTGAAACCCTACACTGGGCATCCAAAACTCCATCATCAGAAGAAACAAACCCCTTTATAGACTCAATTAACTTAGTAGGAGTTAATAAAATCTTAAATCCCAGAGCTAAATCCAATACCTTGGAACTAGATCTCAAAAAGTAACCTGAACCATGTCCTTTGGTATCCTTTTTAGGTGAAGTAAACCCTAAATCCTTAAGGTTGGACTTGCCCAAAATAAAATTATCTAGATTATCCAAACCTGGCTTCAGGACATAATTGATAAGGTTACCCTCCTCAAAATCAACCAAAGTAGTCAGACTCAAAGGTTTTAAAGTCAAATCGAAATGCCTGACATCTTCAACCAACTCAGCACAAGTAACAGACATCACAGGTGACAAATAGTTATTTTCACAATTAACTGAAATCAAAGGTATACCCTTATGAACATCAATGGATAAGTCTAAATCAGCAAGTAAATTAATAGGAAAATCAACTGGAAGAACAGCCGAAGATGCTTCAGGAATTTTAACAGGAAAAGTATCAGAAAGATTTACAGGTAAATCAACAGGAATATCATCTTTGTTAATATGCCAAACACTTTTGGACTTGGGTAAAGAGGACAATTGACTTTTCAAAAAAGGTAAGTGACAGTGAGCTAACAAATGTCCATATTTATGACAACGATTGCACCTAAAGGGCAATCCAACATAGTCTAGAGTCTGGGTAAAAACAGTATCTCCTTTCTTAATGACAATGTCTTCAGCAAGACCATTGCGCATATCAATAAGGACCAATACTTTCCCCAAACAGCATATACCATTTAAAAAAAAAGACATATCTGCCTCAAGAAATGTCCCAATAGAATTTCCAATCATCTTAAAAAATTCCAAAGACCAATATTCGAATGGCAAATTAGGCAATTTAACCCAGATGGGTAAAGAGTCATACCTCTCTATTCGCGAATCAAATAGAGGTGTCCAACACTTGAGAAAAAGTCATGTATTCTCCCATTTCCAATTCCCTTTGAGAATGACTTCCACATCATCTGGATCCTGAAATTTAAAGGCCAGCCAACCCCTGGGGAGAATAAATATTTTCGGACAGATTCTAACGTCTCGTGACCAAGAAGCAGAAACGCATCTATGTAAATTGTCAGAACTAAATTTCCTTCCTCCAAAATGGCCCACAAGGGTAAGGGCATTGGTAAGTACAATTTCATTTAAAGAAACATCCTCTCCCACAACCAGAAGCAAAGGTTTATCCAATTTACGCACACATTTGCTAGCTTTCTTACCAAATCCCTTCATTGAACCAGTATGCAGAAACGGGTCAACCCTAACATCATAAGAACCCTCATAAATGTCTGACAGAGTGGTCTTAATACAGACAGAAGGGATCAAGGGTTCATCAAGCTCTGTTGTTTTCAGTTCAGGAAAATCAAACAGTCCACTTAAAGGAGGAACAACCGGAAAGGAGCCAATATTCATATCTAATTTACTCCCATTCACCAACAGTATACTCCCAAAACAATCCTCCTCCAAATGAAGACCCAAATCCTTCACATTCGCCCCAGATAAATTATTAAAAGAAAAATCAAAATTCTTCTTGACACCAGACACCCTATCCACCACAAATGGCTGCGAACACTGCAAATCCTCAGAAATCCCCTTAGGGAGCACCCTCGAGGAATTGAATGCCCAGGTGTTCTGAGGCGAACGGGCTAACGCTTTAGCCTCACGTAAAGTCATCCCACCACTGACAGAGATAAAAAGAACCCTACTCCCAAAAACCACAGTTGAAACCAGAAACCAAACAAACGGCCCCACCGCTTAAACCAGAAATATACTAGCTCAAAAACAGAGCGAGCAAACCCCGGGAATATGAAATGCACCCTCCACCCAAAGTACAGTGCATAACAAGAAAGATCGACAAAGTTAAACTGCTACCACCAACAGCAGAAAACTCAAATAAACTCCAAAATAGAAGCCCAATGTAGAACCCAAGACATAAAAACCACTAGAACCAGTAAAACCAGAACTACAGCCAACCCACGACAAGATATACACAGGAAAGTATATACCCAAATTGAAACTATAATAACAATCATAACATTGTAAGCATATACATACCGATACATATGTCCAACATTGGCATCAGTTATCCACTGCAAAGTACCATACAAACCGCCACCTTCCTCCAAAAATCCAAAACTACAGAAGTACCATCCAATCCGCCATAGTATATCAAATGTCCAAACACGAATGCACCATGCAAACCGCCCCACTCCTTCAACAAACCAAGCAGCAATCACCAAGAAATCACCGGCAGGAAAGGGATTTTCCACCACCCAATAGGAAAGGGATTTTCCACCACCACAAGTGCACCACAGTCCTTCAATATACCAAACGAATGCACCTTACAAACCTCCACAGTCCTTCAGCAACGAAAGAACCTCCACAGTCCTTCAGCAACGAAAGGAGCAATCACCACGTAATTACCGACAGTAAGGGGTTTTCCACCACCGAAACACCCCAACGAAAAACTAACAGAAAACCTGTCAGCAAAGTCAACTCCAAAGACAAAACAAACCCAAGCCGAAAGACTAGAAATCTGCACTGGTAAATCTCATAACAATCAGAAATACTCCATAAAAACCACACCACTCCTCCTAGAGATCATCTAAGGAATCAACACGTGCCAAGAAAACATCGATAGAACAGGGTTTTCCACCACCCTATCACCCACAACAAGAAAAAAAAACAACAGGAAATTTGCAGACGAAAATTCCGCCAGAAAACAGAAATGCAATACGTGAAATCCCAAGGAAAAAACCCGACGCCAGTATCAAAAGGGACTATTAAAAGCAACCCTGCACAAATCCCTGACCAAATCCTCTAGTATACGTGTCCACGAATGGCAACCACCAAGTGTGGCCCGTACCTGATACAAAATCACATCCAAAAGTCAAAATAAAAGCCCTCCTATGCCTGTACCATGCCACATGTTCAGCCTTCAACACCTTCAATCAAATGGAGTACGATCAGTCATAGTAGCCATAAATCCTCGCCTGCAGAAGTACGTTCTGTCGCCATAATCCGAGTCTATCAGATATCTTCATAAAAACATCTTCAAAGTATGTATGAGCTATATGTAGAGAATAGATAGATACCATAGATGGATTTTTTTTTCAAACTTAGAAAGAGGTCTGTACTATTGGATGTATATAAAAAAATACAAAATGTAACTTAAAAAAATTTATACAAATAAATACAAAATGTAACCTAAAAAAGTAAGTGCACAATTGGAAGCTTATATGTATATATATAAAGAAATAAAGAGAAAGGTAGAGCTAGTGTATTTGAAAAACAAAATTAAGTGTATTATGATTTTTACTTTGGCTAATTTTAAAAAACAATTCAAAAAATTGTAGGTGTTTGGTGACGGAAAGTGATCAAATGGATTATTGGTGAGAATGGATGACATCATGTGTATGTAAAATCTTTATTGAGGAAAAAGAAGTAAGTGCACAATTGAAGCTTTTATATTTATATATAAAGAAATAAAGAAAAAGGCAGAGCTAGTGTATTTGAAAAAGCATGAATAAGAATAGTTGCAAATAACATGTGAAGCTAAGTGTACTATGACTTCTACTTTGGATAGCCATGAGAAAATGCATCAATAGGTGAGGATTGGAACATGGGCCTCAGTCTATTGTTGCTTCCAGAGCCTCCTCATGTTTTTGGTAACTCAATGATGACCTTTATATAAATTATCGATGGCACATTATTAATTTGGAAAGAAAAAATAAAAAATCTCAACACAAAGTTGAAAGTGATTTCCTTCAAACACATTTATTGTAAAAAAGAAATATGCAAAAGAAAAAAAATAAGAGAAACAAGAAGATACTATCATAGACCCTTTTTGTTACAAAGGATAAAATGCTTTAACGCTGTAATCTTTTTATGAACTTTTTCGTTACAAAGGAAAAAACTAAAATGAAATGCAATTTGGATATTTTTTTAGTAAGCTACTTTTATCTAAAATGCTTTAATACCGTAATCTTTTTATGAGCTTTTTGAAAAAACTGAATTGAAATGCACTCTGGGTCTTTTTTTAGTAAACTACCTTTTTCATAACCTTTTTATGAAAAAGGTAAGTGCTAAATATACACTTCCGTGTGTGCGTGCTACTTGGAGAGATTAAAGACTATACTTATACTTAAAATAGCATAAAAAGGTAAGTGCTGAATATATATATATATACTTCCGTGTGTGCTACTTGGAGAGATTATACTTGGAGAGATTAAAAGACTACTTAAAATAGCATCCGAAAAATTAGTAAACCCTAAGACTCATGCTTTTCCTCTCTTGGAGCCTGGAGTTGTATGCGTATGATAAGATAAAAATTAGTTATAGAGAGAGGGTGACAGGAGGGAAATACCCATTGAGGTCATGAGAGAAGAGATCCTGCCCCTTTTATATTTAGTCTCAAATTCTATAAAGGCGAGCTTCATTTGTAATTGTTATCATAATCTAATATAATATTATTATTTATCATTCAAAATGATAGTTAGATTCGACTAATACTCTCCAACCGGATACTGTTGCTCCAAAGTTTTATACATATATAAATAAACAAGGTAAATAGTTGCAAAGCAGCTAGTCCCTGCTTTGATATTATGTTTAGAAGTAGGTCACTATAACAATAAAGAGTGCAACAATCAATATAATAGACAACATATTTGTAGAGTTTAATATTGAGTGGGTTATATAGCGTCAATTTAATAAAGCAAAATGGATTATTTGTTAACATAATTTAATTTGAAATGGATTATCTGTTAACATAATTTAATTTGAAATAGAGAAAACAATAGATGTAATACAAAATTCAAATTCTAAAGAACTTGATAGCTACAATAATTATAAAGATACTAAAGGGAATCTATTTGAAAATATATACGCTCCTTGAAAAAAAGATTTTTCATATTAAGTTAACTAGAGCCATTAGAAAAATGAAACACATTGAAGACTTAACATGTGAGACTAGATTAGACAGTTTCGAAAATGACCATGTTATTGTTCATAAATCTTATCCATTTATTAGATATCTAATATAGAACATTTGAATGGTTTCATTATTTGAAGTAGAACATTCAAATTTTCTTTTTATTTATTGCATTTAATGCTACGTTGCACACTTAGCTAATGCGACTTAGTTTTATATTGGCGGAATATAACTAATTCTCATGCTTACAAACTATTTTATAACAAACTAATGGTGACTCTTCCTGTATTGTATTATAACCTTGTTTATAAATGTTTTCATCCTTAGCTTAGCCTCTGTATGTTGTATAGCATGATTCCTAACCTTGTTTGGCACAAAGAAATGTATTATAGTTGTTTCGCATAATTGATGCATCGCAAGTCGTTAAGGTTTATTTATCATACATGTGAGCATCATATTTAATATGTGTGTAAGTGTTCCAATGGCTTTATAGCTAAGACTGTTGGATTACTTAACACCCTTTCAACAAATAATTGTTCCATTTACAGAGATATGACACCATTTGGACACCATTTCTATTAACTCCTCATGTAGTATTTATTTAATGCATAATCATGTATATGGTTCGAGTGTTAATATAATTTATGGTTGGGGTGGAGCCCTAGCATAGTCTCTTAATGAAAATCGAGGTCAACACTTTGGTGGTGGCATATGGTAACTTTGGTTTCCTAACAACCATGTCTTTGTTTTGATGGTGACTTTATGGAACTTCCACCATGTCTGCACTGCTCCATGTGATGGCATTAACTTACGCCAATCGTCAGCAGAGTGGGGACACGTGTTTAACATGCACGTTGGATTCCAAGATGGATACTATATTTCATTTTTTCTACTTTCCTCGATTAGGAACAATCAAGACTTCGCTTTTCAATTGTTAATGGGACTACGAAACTGATTATCGAGTTTTTCTTTGGCTTAGCCATGCCGCATCTTGTCTCTTTGGGTTTCAGTTTGTTACAACTGGTTTGGCAGCTAAGAAAGGACCCTAGTGAAAGTTTTTTTGAGAGCGTGATGTGAACTCAGAAAGGACTTACCCCTTCAGAGTTCGACTTACCTTTTTTCTGTTAGTGTTTTCTAGTTACCACTGTACAGTTGGGTTCCTCTTCTCTGCGAGGTTGTGAACACGAAGGCAGAAGCATTGAACCCCATTAGTTCTATGCTCAATGCTACTAAGGTTAAATTAGTTTGAGTTTCATTATTAGTGTTGATTATGCATCATTTGTTTATTGATTACAGTTTCTAACTCTGAATCATTTTCAAAGTGTGAAGGTCTTACCCAGTTTCGAAATGTGGTCGCTTTCTTGGTGGGAGGTTTTGGGCTTCAACTTTCGTTGGTAAGCAACCAAACTCGGTTCTAATCCCAAGGAATTGTGTGTCATGCAGTGTGCCTCTCTCCACTAGGTACCATCCGGCCAAGGTCTATGTCATAGAATTCAGACGAATTTCGGTTTTTCATTTTCGGTTTGGAAAGCTCCATGAGTTAACCCTCTTATGTGGACTCTGCGTTCCCCATTTTACCCTCTCTTTTTCCGATGGAAAATCCCACTATTGCAGTGGTAGCAGCTGTGTTGTGCATAGCTTTATTTCAAATATCTAATAACATCTTCAAATAGTTTATTTTGCCCGGTCACATGAGTGCCGTCCAGTTTAATTTAGATTTAGTTATGGGTTTTGTATAATAAATGGATGACGTTAACAAAAACCATTTTATCATAAGCCATGAGAGATTTTGGACAGAGAATGAACCTCCCCAATTGACAAATACATCTAGTAAGCAGGCAATCCTTGAATGTATATATGTACTATGTATAATGTATACAGAGACGTTTGCTCTGGAATGTCAAACTGTAGATGAAATAAAATGAGATACTTGGAGAAAGGACTCAAAATTGGCACCGTTGGATATACAGGGGATAGGCTTAGACGAAGCTTCGCTTACGTTTCATTTAGAAACAAATTTGACTAATAAGTTAGTCAAAATCGTTAGCAGCCGGGGGTAGGTTAAGATCCAGCATAAGCGGGTGCGGAGAGTAGTCCTTTTGTTCTCCTAATCATGTTACTCTGTTTATTGAATTAGAGGTCTTTCCATCTTTTAGTTTAATTTAAAGCATTATGGGACACCATTGACATGTTCCTTGACAGATACAGGGACAAGAAAATTCCAGTTACAGGCGTGGCAAGCCTGAATATGAGGGTTTCTTAGCCCGAAGAGGATTTTCTCCGGTTCAAATCCCCGTGTTTAATACTATGTGCAAAAGATTTTGCTTTGCACAAAGAAGTTGTTAGCTTGTAGTATAATTCCAGTGGTACAAATAGATTTCAGAGCAGATTTGAGCCATGAAAACACACAACAAGATTTAAAAAACTGAGGCTAAAGAACTGTAAGTGATAGCTCAATAGCTTCTGAATTGAATTTGCGAATAATCAAACTTGGGAAAACTAACTTTTGGGTAACAAAAAAGACTCTCTCTATCATCCATGGTTAGCTGAACAACAATCCAATAAGAATTCCGTTACTAAACAGAGGCTAACAAAACATGTCTTTAAGACATGGTATCGCACATAAGGGGGAACATATTTGAGACTTTTGTTCAGTCACTCTATAGAAACATAAATAGAAGCCATGGCCTCTGTGCACAAGACATGCCTTTAAGACAGGGTATGTATCGCACAAGAAATGGCTTCTGTTACCGAACTCTGGTGTATTTAAATTATAAACCAAGCGATTCCATTTACTACTCTAAAAACATACTGGAGTTGCATCTTACATACCTCGCCTTAGATTCTGATCTCGAGAAGTTTAACCTACAACTTGTATGAGGGAGACTGGCTCTAATACCATCAATATGCAGGCAGAATGACAGGGCGCAGAATACTTTTTTGAACTCCTGCAGAACTTTGATGCAGTCCTATTTATAAGAAATTTTAAAAAATAAATAAAGGAAAAGACATATTTGACATGTCCTTCATATTAAGGAGTTCACTGTAGAAATTTCAAAAATTATTTATCCGAAATTTACCATAAAATAAAGAGAGAGACATTTTTCGTATGTTCTTTACACTAAGCACTTAAGAATATTACAAAATTTTAGAAATACGAAAGTCTATCACAAAATTCAAAAGTTTGAACTCTAGTCACTCATAAAAGCATGAAAAGTTTGAACAGTGTTAAGTAATAATCAGTTCACTATCATGTTTAGGCCATTACAAAATTTTAGAAATACAAAAGTCCATTACAAAATTCAAAAGTTTGAACTCTATCCAGTTTAGTGTTCTTGCACCTCTCTGATGTGTTTTTTCAACTACTTTTTCATCTGCAATGCAAGATAAAGGTATATGTAAGAATGCATCGAGTAAATTATGAAATTGAAAGTCTAATTTTTTTGGAAAAAAAATGGCTTTAAACATACCTTTTAAGTAGTTTATCATTATGTAAGTTATGTCTTCACATCAACAATTGTATTTTCATGATTGAGTATAAACTTCCCATAAAAAAAGAAGTCACGCAACATGTAGATGACAGTAGATTTGTTCTTCAGATAATCTTGATATGATAGTGCTATCAAATCTGGCAATAATTTTGCTAATATGTCACCTCTTAGTGTACATGGTACTTTTGCATTTGCTGTGTTAATTATGGTACAATTTAACCGATCCAAATAGTTGACTGACAGGAGTTTCAGCACTACATTTTGCACAATGTAGCATTGTCCCTTGTATTGTTCCAAAATTTTCTATTGCTAAATTGCAGTTAGAGCATGTTGGCTGAAAAGGATTGGAGTATATGTTTGATACATGCAATGTTCCTTGAACCTATTTGACATTGTTGAATGTTAAATGTTAGTCATAATCTATTTATAAAAAGTATGTTATATATGAAAAAAAAAGGTATGTTATGTATAAAATATTTTCATATGGTTGTTGTTTCTCACCTCGCTCGTGGAATTTAGTACTATTTTTAGATCATTCAATGCCTTCTGTGTCCTTAATGGCATGATGAATATTGATTGTCCTGTTCGTAGTATATTTGGTTGAAATTTTTTCGTCTGACCAGATTCATGAATAGGCGCAAGATAGGAAACTCTTTTTTTGAAAGTTGATCTTCAATCTCAGCGAACTGTTCCTCAAATTTTGAAAATAACTGTACCTACATTATAACAAGATACATTTTTTTTTTTTATAGAAAATAAATAAATAAAACTAATATTTTGTGAACTACATGCATGGGTAGGAATATGCTTACCGTTGCCTTGTCATTTTCAGAGTTTCCATCCTTGATTTCGAGGACATGTTGCATGCCTAATTTCTTGGCACTTGTCACAATAGCAGCAATTGTTCCAAGTGTGTACGATTCTGTTGACAGTATAAGTCTTCTTATGGTTGTGTTGGGTACAAAGTAGTATTCGTGGCAAATAGATGTTATATTTTCTATGGTAGTATGATGGTCCACTACCAATATACAATCAGATTCACCATGGTCATAATTGGTTTTGGGTGCGATCTTGAATTTTTTTATACGAACCGCTTTTCCTAGAAGAAGTTTTTGTTCATATTGCTGAATGAAACTGCCTCGTACATTCAAGGTAACTGTCATTTCTCCTTTTGAATCTGTTAAGTCTGATCGCATAATCTCAGTTGACTTATTTGTTTTGTCAAGCATTGCTTCATATGTAACAATCACATTACCATCGAAGACATCTCCTATCTTGTAACTGGTCAATTCTTCAATAGTTATTGGGTTGCATGTGTTTTGTTTTTGCCTATAAAGAGCAACCAAGCATAAGCTAGTTGAAGAAGAATCAAATATTTTGCATATAAAGACAAACCAAGCAAAAGTTAGATAAAGAAGAATCAAAGGTAATTTTTTCAGAAATTTGCTTAACATAAAGGTAATTTTTTCAAAGGTAATATTTTTGAGAAATTTGCTTCAACAATGTTTACCTTTTGACTTCTGCTTGTAATACTTCTTTTTTCTGTTCACCTTTAATCTGTCTTTTCATGTTGCTGTGGATGGGAAATAATAATTGAATACCTGCATTAGGACAGACTTGATTGGTCATATAAAACGAATGTAGTGATTTCTGTTCATAGTTCTATGATACAATCTACACTAAAAAACAACAAATAATAGAATTGATGGTCTGGGCTCACAACAATCCTAAGATATATTCATTTCAACAAAACATTGCTTTTTCACATTTCTTTAATTTAACTTATCCAAGTATATAACAGTGAAGATATTTACTGTGCAAGATTCAAATGATGATTTATGTTACCTACATGCATTCATCCTTAATATCTAAATAAATATGCAGTATAATTTACATAGAAATCATTTCTAAATATAGGATCTGTGAAACATTTAAGAGTAGCACAAGCTATTAAAAAAAAATGTTTCTTAACATGTTGAACGCTCAATTTCATTTCCCTTGGACATCGATGTTGCACTGGAAGAAGGCGACCAAAGGAAATGAGGAAAGCAAGTCTGTATGAAATTATTTATGCTAAGTTAAACTGATAAACTGAATCATAGAAGATCCCGCCATCTCCATCTTACCGATAGACAAATGATTCATAGACAAATAAAGACAAAGTTACATAACTGTACATGAGACTCTTAATAGCAATCAAAAGATAAAATGCAATATTGATTAGTTCCCTATGACGGCCTTCTACATCTCACACCTTGTTGCAATATGGCATTATTATAGAACTCAATATTTCATACTATTAAGCTTAATTCCCAACCTATTAACCAAGGTGTAGCCGCTCATTGATGACGATGGTGGATGAATTTATTGTGCTAATACATGAAATTCTTGAAGATACCTTATCAAATTTGCATGATAGGAAAAAGAACTACACTTTTGGAAATATCTGGCAAAGGGAACATATCCATGAAATGTAAATTTTATGGTTTTGAAAGAGGGCCATTGGCATTTATGCAATGTACCATACAACTGGTGTGTGAATTCATTACCAACGGTTCTCCATGCAGTGTCTCGCTAATAATGTCACTTTTGGAGTTTCTAAAAGGTTGAAGTGCTGACAAGTTTACAGAGGCTTATTGCAACAATTCTTGTTGATATTCACCAGGAGATTGATACTTTTTGAGAAGAGGTTTTTAAAGAATTTGAATGGAAGGAGATTTCCTCTATGCTGGTTTCTATTCACAAGTTATGTTTGGATTACAAAATACATATGAACTTCTAGGGTTTTTTATCTGCAAATTTAAGGCGTTGCTCTAGGAACTTGAGCACAAATCTGAGTGGAAAGATAGATATAGACCGTACGCCTGGACCTTGTACTGCAATGAATCACCCTGGCGGTCACCCCCACTTAGAATAAACCTGAGCTTCGAACAATGAACTTGGAAGAACAGATTGAAACCCCTAATCACTATCCGCTTGCCTCTTGATTGGGAGGAGCACTATTGATCGCTACCGCTTGGGAATGAGAACCTGATGATGATTATTATGATGATGAAGAAGGATCACTATCACTTGGCTTATTATTTAATCTTGCCTTCCCGCAGGAGGATATGATATATTTCAAATGCTTATTTTGCAGATGTAGCTTTAAAAACAAAGCTTGGACACTGTAGAAGTGGAGTTGAGAGGCAAGGTATTGATGAAATAAAAAATGTAGCCCTATCGGCTAATAAGTCAGACTCTACGTTGAAGGTGAGAAGTGCCTTGTTATTCATTCATTCTGTCAAAATCTCATCATCCATATAAACAAAAATACATTGCTTACTCTACACGTTACTTCCGCACACACAGAAAAACTAGTTTATCGGTGAATCCTTTATACCTTAAATTTAGAGAATAAAGGTCTGAGAAATATTCAATCACGCAATACATAAATATTGAATATTCGAAATATTAAGATATTATTAAATATTAGATATTGACCCTAGGAGGTCAATATATATAAATTAACAGTATATATTTATATATATATATATATATTTCTAACCCTGCATGAATGAGAATAAAGAAAAAATTATTTAGAATCATGGAAGCTGAAAAACAAATGAAAAGAGAATGCAGAACATATGTTGCGGTGGGTGGGGTTTGAGTTGAGGGATAACCCCTCCCATGTAGAAAACAAAAACAAAATTTGGCTGCAAGCAAAGGCCGAAGGCCACACTATAGCAACAAACCCCACAGCGGGCCTGCCATGACTTCGGCTTTGGCCTAACCCCAAAACTTATCTTCTTTACAAGTCGACTGAATGACCTTCTATGCCAAGCTAGAAATCAAACTAATTTTGTATTCGAGCGGTCGAAGGATACTATGAAGCACTACCATTTGGAGCATGTTGTGTGTGTGTCATTCTCGCCGAAGGTACCAATGTTTCGATACTCGGCAAATCTCTGAATGCTCCATGCTACGTCGTGAGCAACATTAGATATGATAGAAGTCGTGACGTTTGCAATAGCTACCTATGGATAAAACCACATGGAGATCTCCTGTTAATGAACCCCAAGGCGCTCATCAATTAGAGCTTGGATTTGAAAAATGCTTCGCATAAACCCCGGGATAAGCGTCTACAGACCCAGGAAAATATTTCTATGGCTAAAATGATTCAAATCATAAGACCACAATGAATAAAATTAGACCAATGGAGCTTAGTGGTGGTGGTGCAGATCATACAACCGAGTTCATAGGCAGGTTGTTCTCTCGGCTGTATCACAATACTTTTCATAGATATATTGTGGAACATTTAAGTGGCCTCTTTAAAGAATACCTTCTGTTGTGCTGGGTTTGGCTTCATTCTCTCTCTAATATGTACATTATAAGCATAGACCCAAGGTATGACCTGAGAAATACATGTGGCTCTCACAGTACGTGTCGATGATCAACTTTAATCATGTATTATTGGTTTAAAGGATACGTTTTATGGCCACAATGTGAACATTGTCTGCCAGCCAAAGGAAAGGAAACGAAACGACAAGTATAGATGATCTGAACGCATTAGGGACGCTGAGGGCAGTGCACCTTCTGCGTGGCAGCCTTCAGGACTTTTGGTGGAATTCCCTTCACCGCTCTCCTTGACGGGTGGTCTTCCATGGCAGGACTTTTGGTGAAATTCCCTTCTTCCATCCATATTCCGCAGCATTATCATTACGAACAACACAATTCACGAGGTTTGAGATTAGCTTAATCGAAGGGATTCAAGGGAATTCCGCCCAAAGTCTTGCAGTGGAGAAGGGCCCGCAATTGACACATGTTGGAAAAGAAAAATAGCTTGGTTGGCAATAGCTCGTGGTCCATTTGCCCGAAATCTTGAAAGGACATGTCACATGAAGACTTGGTGCCAACTGCCAATAATGGTGTGTGGTGTGTTTCTATACCAGCTATCACATCTCCTATCATTTAGCCATGCAAAGGGGAAGGAAACAAAATGACACGTACAGTTATCACTAAGTTCTTTTAAAATAATATTGACGTTGAGGGCGATGCACGATAATAATATTGAATTTCGCGTCCACGCTAGCGCGACCTTCTCCGTGGGAAGAATTCCCTTCATCCATCCACAATCTGCGTCCTTTGCTAAATTGCCGTGGACTTCTCCCGACTCATGAACCGCAGGTTACATAATTTTGAAGATTTGGTGGAGATTACGAATGGTAAATGTTTAAGATCCATTTTGTTCAGCACCTAACCCAAAGAAAGAATAAGGAAATTCCTTCATGTATGATGATGCTTAGTGGAAATAGTAAATCTCTGATGTTTAGTGGAAATAGTAAATCTCTTTGTATGCAAGGTTAGTAAATCTCTTTCCCTTTTCCCTTTTCATTGATATGTTTTATGTATGCAATTTGATTCACATGTTCAAATGATATATACTAGCAATTGTCCTATAAGGTGTAAAGGAACTTCGATAGAAATAACAAATAGAAAGTGCAAAACAAGTATGTCCATCCACCTTGAAACGAAAGTGTATGGACATAAATACAATCTACTCAAATAGTCAATACTTATTTCATTACAACAATAGATAGTCAATTTTTACTCGCAAGGATCAGGATCACGTGTAAGATATGAACCTAGGTGGGGAGGATAACAAAATTGTTGTCTTTATCATTTTGAGATGATATTCCCACTATAGTAATATAGAAATTATGTATGCCACTCAATGATCATAACCCATCACATTAAAAAGAGTACAGGATAATTGTGAATAAATAGTATTCAAGGTAAGCTACTGGTGCTCTAGCTGCTGCTTATGCCAGTGAATCCCGTTACAGTATTAGATTGGATGGAAGGAAGCAAGGGGTTTAACATAGAGTTGTTGGACAACAGAATGGGTTAGGAAATAGTCTTTATACGACAAAAGATGGAAATTCCAATCATTAGTAAACATTTTTGCTTGTATTATATAACAAGAGACATTGGTTACAATTGAAGCAACAAAAAATCTAAGGATACTTCTACTATCATAGTAGAAAAATATTGCATGGAATACATGGCAAAGTACAAGTACAATGATATTGTTCTATGTAAAAGCTAATTTAAAAAAATGAATAAATATTGTTAGCGTACCTTTAATTCATTTACTGGGGAGATTTAATGAAGCCAACTGGTACACAATTTAAAGAAACTGTAGCAAAGCATAAATACCTTCATGGTCACTCCAATATGCTTCTAATATGTTGACTTCACAATGTTGAGAAGGCAAATTTGTCCAAATGTGATCAATGTGACTTTTTGTTTCTGGTGTAGATTTGTTTGTTATTTCATGTAAGTGTTGTGAGTGCATGTATTCTGTTAGTTGTTTACTTCTTTGATTATTTGCGTGTATGTTGATATTGAAATCACCGATTATCAAAACGATGTTGTTGCTATGAAGCATTTCAGCCTTCGCAGATGAGATTGTTTCAATGATTGTTGAAGCAGATGAAAATGGAGCAGCATATATGTTCATTATGCAAATATGTTGTTGGATATATAGCTCTGACATAGCAAGTTCGACTTTCTCATTGCAAAAGTTTTTGTTTGCAATTATGTCTATGTTCTTTTCTATACAAGAGAGCACACCATGAACATAGTATGATGTATTGAAGTTGTATCTTGAAAATTTGGTTTTGCTTGGTGGGAAATTTGTTGTTGTTTCTTGAAAACAAAGAATCATATTGTTCATGAGATCCTCATCTTGTAGTATGTCATCAATATGTGCATGCAAACTTCGTGTGTTCAATGTTGCAATTGAAAGTCTAGTGGAACACGAAGTTGATTTTTGAATGTAGTCTAATTTCCATGCTTTATCTTCAGTTAGTCGTTTCATTTCTATTGATACTTTTTTGTTTACATTGAAGTTTTCTTGTGTTAATCTTTTAACTAGAAACAGTGAGTCCATGGATTTCACTCGCGATAAAGCTGTGTACACTAATCCATGTGTTTTAATGTTACTTGGATCAAATGCAAGTCTATCTAAAGTCAATCCCTGTGCTCTGTGTATTGTTCTAGCACATGCTAATTGTATTGGGAATTGTTTTTGTATAATTGTTTGATTTCTTCCTTTAGACCAAGACAATGGCTTCACAATACGAAATATTGGTGTCCAAGTGTGAAATTTTTTCGTCAAAGAATTTAGAAAACTTTTCTCGTTGCAATTTTCCAACAGTTGGATCAATAAATTCTACCCAGACAACATCCAACTGTTTTTTATGCACTGAGTAACCCTTGAATGCTCCATCAGCACCATTGACAAGCCCATCTTCTATGTTGTAGTTTCCAGCATATAATTCAACTAGGACATTTTTTTTTACTAGTATTCTGGGTGGTAAATTTGTTGTCTTGTCATAAGTGTGAAAGTTCTGTTGGCTATTCTCAGCTTCATCGATTGCTTCAAGACTTATTAGTTCTTCATCTAGTTCTGAAAGCATTTTTTCATTATGGCTTTGGACATCCTTGTTTCTATAAAATAAGTATGGAAATAATGGATCAGTAGGTGCTGGTTTATAACAATGGTGATTTATATACTCTATGTCCTCATTAGATTGCTCATTCAATCTCATTTTGTTTAATATTCTAATAAAGTCTTCATCTTTTTGACGCATAGTTAGGTGTAATTGATAGCATTTGACTTTTTCTTGCCAAAAAGTATATGATAATTTTTCTTTGTTCAATATTGGGTTTTCAAAGATAAAAGAATCTTTGACAGGTTGTGCTTGATATAGATCACCTACAAAAATAACATCGACATTTCCGAAGTATGTTGTTGGCATATGCTTTATTTCGCGTAACCGTTTGTCAATTTGGTACAAGAATGTCGAGCCAACAAGGGATGCCTCATCAATTAGCAAAACACAAAGTTGTTGAAAGTGTTTTGTCAATGTGTCCAATTTTTCACTATTTAGGGGTAGGTATTCTGATTTGTTGAAGGGCATGAAAAGCGCGGAGTGTAATGTGACACCTCCTGCATTGAATGCTGCTTTTCCTGTGTAAGCTGTTATGAGTCCCTTTATTTTTTGTGGGTCATACTCAGCTATATTATTATACATGCGTACAAGTGACTGGAATAATGCTTTTGCAAGAAATGTTTTGCCTGTTCCTGCGCTTCCTATCAAGAACAAGTAAATTGGTTCATTTGGTGCATTTTTCTTTTTAGTCAATATATCTTTCACTATAGCTGATTGCTCTTTGTTCAATTGTCTCCTGATGTTGTAAAATGTTTTGTTTTCTAATATATGTGGTTGCTTTACAATGTGATAGGGTTTGTCAAGTGATGTTTTTATGTTTTTAATGTCTTTGTAGTATTTGACATCAGCATCAATGTTACATTCTTCATATTTCTCATAATCATTGTGGAATTTATCAATACTAATTGTTTGGTTATCTTTAATTATGTCTCTATTAAACACCTCATAATCTTTAGTTTCTAGTGTGATTGATGCATCGTCAATGTCACCCCATGCTTCAGCCATTCTATATGTGAACATTTGTTCATTTTTTTTAATGGTACTTTTCAGGCTCATGTATGCATTATTCCAAGTTGAATATTGTTCCTTGAAAATGATTTCATCATGTCGATAAGGAACATACAACATTAATTGTTCTCTGTAGTAATTATCGGGATCTTTATGTTCACTATATCTCACATATCTAATCACATATGGCATATCACTTTTTTTTCGTTTATTCCCTTTTTTTGTATAACTTGATGCAAATTCTGCTA
>LPNX010262872.1:91352-114836 GCA_001517045.1 Pseudotsuga menziesii
AGGGGTAACAATTGAACAAATTTAATAGTAAGATCAAATTACAATAATTAATCATATATAAATGCATTGGGGAGAGAAAGCTTTAAAATTAATAACCACCACCATAAAATAAATACAATTAAAATTTTTAAATCATAGCCAATACCAAATATATTCACCTATTAAATTTCCCATACATAATATCATATATAATTTCATATACAAAGTAAATATATCACCAAACGATATTGAATACAGCTATGTATAAATAATTATAAAAAATAAAAAACATTTGAAATTATGAAACAATGTAGCCATTCTCTTATGACAATTATTATTAGTTATGAGTCACATATGTAATCTCATGTACTGAGAAAAATTATTACAAAATAGCATTTAACACTATCTAAAATTTTTTAGTAAAAATTTGTTTTGTTCTAGATTATTCTTCCTCCATATGCAAAAAAAACTTATTTTCATTAAATACTTTATGGATTCCTCTAATATATATAAAAACGTATTTTTAATGCATTTATTTAAAACATTATCACCTAATGTATAATTTATTTTTTTAAAGGAAGTTCCTTTGCCACTGCCAACAATGTTTGAAGGAAATTTATTTATTGAGGAAGGTTCTCCTAATTCGCTATCTTTACTTTCTAGATATTCATAGAATTCCTATTTATTTTCGTCAATTTCAGGCGTTGACCTTGATTTCTGTTTAGGGTATTTTGTCCTAGTTTTTTTTGTAATTTTTACAAATCATAGGTATGTCCCTTTTCCTTGTTGTTTATCTTTCTTGGTTTTGTGTCTTGGAGTTTTATAAATTTCATGGTTTTTAGTTTTATATTTAGATATATTTCTTGACATGTCTTCTACAACATTCCATGTTACCTCTTCAGTTTCTTCAAATTCATTTGCTTCCAAAACTCATCACCATTCCACTCCTTGTTTTAGGAGTTCATGCTCAACTACCATTTTGATACTGCCATGATGATATAAAGAACTTTCAATGTTTTTAGTTCGTATTTGAATGGATTTGCACATCTTGGTTAAACTACTCAACAAGTAATAAGGCATATTCAATGGTTTTTATTTTTGAGGTGCATCAATAGTATTATAAGGTAGAGGAAAATCAAACTAAATCTCCCTTCACAAGTAACATATATTTGAATGAGAAAGGAAAGGTATTTCCATGGATCCTTTTGCAAACCCTTGGAACTCCTGCATCCCAATATAACTTTTGTGTATTCCTTAAAATATATGGATTCATTGCTTTTAAATCCATATATTTATTTCTAAGATAGTATTTTTTAGAGATATTAAGAGTGATATTTCCTACCTATGCACACTCCCCATCAAATGATTAAGCAAGTTCTCTAGTCACCTCCAAATTGTGCCCTTCAAATTTTCCAAAGAATTCAAGCAACCATATTGTTTTAAAAATTTCATTACATTATGCATGTACTCCTAGCAAGGAAAATCCATGGGGTTCGAACTTGACTTCCATATTCTTTTCCAAAACCCTTTTTAATGTGTTATATTTTATATGGTCTGTTTCTCAAGAAATTTTGAAATTTTTTCTTCTATTAATAGAATTATCTCAATTCGTTGCCTGACTTCATTTGAATCCTTGTATTTTATTAACCGTGTTCAGGATCTTGGTCGCAAGTCTTTTAAAACCATTCATTCAACATAAATTTTCCCTACATACTTCAATTTTTGTAATATGTCTCAAACTCATGTTTAAGTTGTCAATGTCCCAAATTCAAATGCCTACATTGTTACTTCAACCCTAGGGTAATGCCTTGTAATGCCTTGTATTGATTCCCAGGAATTTTGAGTTGCAATTTCAGTGCAATTAATAGAGGAGACAATTTCTTTACATTATTGAATATTATTGAGTTCTTGTAAGGTAGAAGTGGAAATGACATATGGGTGACAATATGACCATGTAGTCATGGGTTATATGGAAACATGAAAATAGCAGGTGGGTAAATGGTAGGATACAAAATTAACCAGAAATGTTATTTTGATAATTAGTGAAGGTGTAGGACAATATATAATAGGAAATAAATGTAGGATGGAAGGATTAATGTAATAAGGTATAGGATAAAATGGATTATAATGTCGTATAGGATAGTTTATGAAAGGTATGATAGAATAATAGAATAGGATTGATTGATAAAAGGCAAAGAGAATCACATATGTATTCTAGTTTTATTCTAATTTCTTTATTAACAAACTACAATACCAAACCTTGATTTACCAAATACTTGAAATTGATGTATGCAGTGATCGCTACACTACAGAACGAACACAGCTTAGCAATGATCGCTTTTGTTTCATTGCGGGATGTGTGCAGATTTGTGCAATGTGGTTTATCATAAGATCTTAATGGATGACAAACTGTACAAATTAAATGCAAATCAGTAATCTCTACATCTGATTTTATCATAAGATCTTTATGATTACAATGATCTTAATGAATGACATACTGTAGAAATTAAATGCAAATCAGTAATCAAAGGCAAAGCAAAGCTGCTTATACCTGCCTCTTAGAAATATTTTAATGTAATAGTAGTACATGATTAAAAATTAAAAGTTTAAATAATTATGTAACATTTTAACAATGTATTAATGTTGGATAGAAATAATTTTGTCATCATCTTTATCATATGATCTATTTACACCTTTACCATCATCACTTTGACAAGGTGTTAGTTCAGGCCTTCCATTCCCATAGATAACACCCCTAGCAAGAGTCAAGAGGTCTAAAACATTTGTTAATGCTAACCTTTCAGTCTTGACACTTGTATCTGCATAAAATCATGGATTGTATTGATATGCTTTCACAACAAAGTACTCATTTTTTTCACCTCTAGGGGACTCCATATCCCACCCACTTACATCCAAGCCATTAAGTTGTTGTGCCCTACTAGTAGGAAATCATCTTGTAGGTTGAGGTTTGAAATGATTATGCTCACATAGCTATGTTTCTTGATTTTTGCAGGAGAATGCACACTTACAAATTGCATTGACACGTCTTATTTGTGATATCTTTGTATGTTTTTGCAAGATAGTGCACAGTCTTCAATGCAGATTGCATTAATTTATTGAATTAATTCAATAGCTCGTGATGGAGTGCATGGGAGAAAGCATGTTGTTTATGGAAGCCGATGCGAATTTTTCTTTGGAGGAATTCATAAACCTTTAGTCGGCCTTTCCTCATTGGCAATATCTACTAGAATGTTTAAATGCGCAATGAAGTAAGCATTGGCATAGAATATAACTAATGCTCATGCTTACAAACTATTTTATATTGGCGGAATATAACTAATGCTCATGCTTACAAACTATTTTATAACAAACTAATGGTGACTCTTCCTCTATTGTATTATAACCTTGTTTATAAATGTTTTCATCCTTAGCTTAGCCTCTGTATGTTGTATAGCATGATTCCTAACCTTGTTTGGAACAAAGAAATGTATTATAGTTGTTTCGCATAATTGATGCATCGTAAGTCGTTAAGGTTTATTTATCATATATGTGAGCATCATATTTAATATGTGTGTAAGTGTTCCAATGGCTTTATAGCTAAGACTGTTGGATTACTTAACACCCTTTCAACAAATAAGTGTTCCATTACAGAGATATGACACCATTTGGATACCATTTCTATTAACTCCTCATGTAGTATTTATTTAATGCATAATCATGTATATGGTTCGAGTGTTAATATAATTTATTGTTGGGGTGGAGCCCTAGCATAGTCTCTTAATGAAAATCGAGGTCAACACTTTGGTGGTGGCATATTGTAACTTTGGTTTCCTAACAACCATGTCTTTGTTTTGATGGTGACTTTATGGAACTTCCACCATGTCTGCACTGCTCCATGTGATGGCATTAACTTACGCCAACCGTCAGCAGAGTGGGGACACGTGTTTAACATGCACGTTGGATTCCAAGATGGATACTGTATTTCATTTTTTCTACCTTCCTCAATTAGGAACAATCAGGATTTCGCTTTTCAATTGTTAATGGGACTACCAAATTGATTATCGAGTTTTTCTTTGGCTCAGCCCTGCCCCATCTTGTCTCTTTGGGTTTCAGTTTGTTACAGCTGGTTTGGCAACTAAGTGTGAACTCAGAAAGGACTTATCCCTTCAGAGTTCGACTTACCTTTTTTCTGTTAGTGTTTTCTAGTTACCACTGTACAGTTGGGTTCCTCTTCTCTGCGAGGTTGTGAACACGAAGGCAAAAGCATTGAACCCCATTAGTGCTATGCTCAATGCTACTAAGGTTAAATTAGTTTGAGTTTCATTATTAGTGTTCATTATGCATCATTTGTTTATTGATTACAGTTTCTAACTCTGAATCATTTTCAAAGTGTGAAGGTCTTACCCAGTTTCGAAATGTGGTCGCTTGCTTGGTGGGAGGTTTTGGGCTTCAACTTCGTTGGTAAGCAACCAACCTCGGTTCTAATCCCAAGGAATTGTGTGTCATGCAGTGTGCCTCTCTCCACTAGGTACCATCCAGCCAAGGTCTATGTCATAGAATTCAGACGAATTTCGGTTTGGCAAGCTCCATGAGTTAACCCTCTTATGTGGACTCTGCGTTCCCCATTTTACCCTCTCTTTCTCCGATGACAAATCTCACTATTGCAGTGGTAGCAGCTGTGCTGTGCATAGCTTTATTTCAAAGATCTAATAACATCTTCAAATAGTTTATTTTGCCCGGTCACATGAGTGCTGTTCAGTTTAATTTAGATTTAGTTATGGGTTTTGTATAATAAATGGATGACGTTAACAAAAACCATCTTATCATAAGCCATGAGAGATTTTGGACAGAGGATGAACCGCCCCAATTGACAAATACATCTAGTAAGCAGGCAATCCCTGAATGTATATATGTACTATGTATAATGTATACAGAGACGTTTGCTCTGGAATGTCAAACTGTAGATGAAATAAAATGAGAAACTTCGAGAAAGGACTCAAAATTGGCACCGTTGGATATACAGGGGATAGGCTTAGACGAAGCTTCGCTTACGTTTCATTTAGAAACAAATTTGACTAAGGCACAGGTGAGACCGTTTTCAATCTTCTCACAATCAGTTATTCCACAGGCAATCTAGGTTTATCATGGCATGTATTGGCTTTGTCCTGTATTGTGTGTGTAACCAGGTTGCCCAAGTAGCTGAGGAGCATGTGCAATGTGGTGCTAAGAAGCGAAACCGAACAATGGGATCCAAAAGGGAGAAACCCAACAAAAAACTAGTGCTGGAATTTATATGCATATTGACAACAAAGACAATAGTAGTTGAACGATAGTGCTCACACTAATATGAAGATTAACAACAAGACAATAGTAGTTGAACGGTGGATATAATAGTGGACATCTTTAATCAATCTTCCGATACAGGTATGTCCTGATGTTCGAGCTCTAGCTCCACTAATTGGAAACAGGCTCTCTGGAAATAATTGGAAATAGACTCTAGAAGTAGGGCATGCAAAATATACATCATATGAAATACCAATACATTTGGATAATTAAATCAAAACATTATATGTATTTACAAAGTTGGTGTTCAAATAGAATGAAACTATTGTAGCCGTGAGAGCTTAGTTTATATGCTAAACCTATTACAACCATGAAGGTATCACCCAAGCTAACTTTGTACATATTTTGTCTTATATCACGCTATTTATTCCTAGCTTTCTAGCTATGGACGACTGTGGCATCGTCCATCAGAGAGGTCGTCCTTCTCTAAACATACGCTAAATGCTTCCCCTTAAATATATTAGTTTCCTTGGAAGTTGGAATTACTCACTAACTTATTCCTATGGAACTTTGATTTTTTAAACTTTAATTTGGATCCACAACGTTGATAGCTCATTTTCTCGAAGCTGAAGCTCATGATAACTAAAATCTTAAGTCTAATAGCACACAAACTGAAAACCTGGCAATAAAAGTTTGAATTTTCTGATCCTCCTAAAAACTCGGCTCCAGTAGGTTAAATATTAGCTTAAAATCACCTATTAGCCTAAATCTTGGCATTTTTACTGACCAGATGAGCTGTTGATACTCAAATGTCCTCCTGACCACTTCGAACTCGGCATCTAAGTTTCCAAAAAGACATATTGGAGTGCCTAGAACGTTAGAAAGATCAATTGGTCTCAATTCTGCAGTACGCTTTCAGGAATCAAAAATCATTTGCGTAGACAATCACGGAATTATGTAAAAATCTTCTTCCCGAGAGTAATCTTAAAATCTCCAACATCTCTAACTGGTTATAATTCTCGGCACTTCAAGTTGCGAAAAATAGATCTTAGTCTAAAAGTACTCTTTCATTGTGCATGACGGCCTGAACCTCCAGAATGTAAAACATGTACACACAATAATAATAAATAATAACAACGGCTTCATACAGATAATAATAAAGATCTGTTAGCTTCAAAAGAGAATTTTACAAAAGCTTTTAATTTCGGATAAATTGACTTACAGACTCGATTCTTGAACTTCAAAGAGCTATTACTTTCAAGAATCTCTAGAAATAAAAAAATTATGTAAATTTAAAGGCAATAATAACAATCATAGACATAACACTATTATTAGTTTGCAGAAAATAATAAATGGTTTCTTTTTACATACCTTTAGCGTAGAACTGAGTCGATCCCGGGCTTGCTTCACAATCAAAGTCAAGTTTGCTTCATAATCAAAGTCACGCTTGTCACTCCTTCTTCAGACCCTTCACTCTTCAGAATCAAAGTGGTTCTAGTTACGGTTCTTGTTGCTCCAGCTTCACACCCAAAGTAAACAGCTAATAAAACTCTCTTCCTTCACATCGAAAAATGATTGATAACCTTCACTGTCTGTAACTTCTCTCCTTCTAGCACCTTCATCTTCCTCTGCCACTGTATCTAGAAAGCTTCCTTGACGGAAATCATTGGTGCACTTGAGATATTAAACCACATCCATATGTAGCGCTAGTTACTATTCACATTAATGTAGACAATATCTAAAAACACAGGTGGATCATGGTATTTGGTGTGACAAGGTTGGGTTGAAAAGACAATTTACCAAATCGATTTTTCATTTAATGTGGATTCAAGTTTAAAAAAAAAATGCAAACTATGTTAACATAGATACGAAGAAATATTTCAACAAGGACTCATGGCGAATTCTTTAAAATAAGCATATATTGTAATAAATAATGTACTGAGGGATACATCATTCGCAGGCCAGGTGTTATCGGTCGTACACTCCAAATTAAAATCACATTTGAGGATTAACTTCGTAAACTCTAGAGTTTGCTTATGCATCGTGGTTTAATCCTTCGATAATAAATTAAATATGTATATTATAGTGTTTAATATAGAATATATGACGTCATTAGGACGATGGGCTTGAATGAAAGCCATTACATTTCTACCTCTGGACACGAAATGACAGCAAACTTAATAAATAATGTACTGAGGGATACATCATTCGCAGGCCAGGTGTTATCGGTCGTACACTCCAAATTAAAATCACATTTGAGGATTAACTTCGTAAACTCTAGAGTTTGCTTATGCATTGTGGTTTAATCCTTCGATAATAAATTAAATATGTATATTATAGTGTTTAATATAGAATATATGACGTCATTAGGACGATGGGCTTGAATGAAAGCCATTACATTTCTACCTCTGGACACGAAATGACAGCAAACTTAATAAATAATGTACTGAGGGATACATCATTCGCAGGCCAGGTGTTATCGGTTGTACACTCCAAATTAAAATCACATTTGAGGATTAACATCGTAAACTATAGAGTTTGCTTATGCATTGTGGTTTAATCCTTCGATAATAAATTAAATATGTATATTATAGTGTTTAATATAGAATATATGACGTCATTAGGACGATGGGCTTGAATGAAAGCCATTACATTTCTACCTCTGGACACGAAATGACAGCAAACTTAATGCAATGATTATAAAATAAGAACCTATCCAATAAACTGTTAAATAAATATTTCATATTTTTAATTATTTTTATAATTCAATTAATATTTTGCACAGAAAAGAAAATTTGTCAAACCTTTGCACTGCACCAATCAAAAAACAGTTAATTTAATTTTGAAAATTTATAAAAATATTTTTAATATTTAGTAAATTCATTTTAATAATATAAATTTGAAAAACTTTAATAAACATTAGTTAAATTTTTGGGAACAAATATTGGTCAACAGAATTTGGCGACTAATCTATCGCTATAATCCCTACGGAGCAAGGACTAACAAAAAAATAAAGAGAAAGGGAGAGCTAATGTATGTGAAAAAGCAAAATTAAGTATACTATGGATAATTTTAAAAAAGAAATCAAGAGATGGTAGGTGTTTGGTGACTTAACGTCATCAAATGGATTATAGGTGAAAACGAATGACATTGTGTTAATGTCGAATCTTTATTGAGGGAGAAGAAGTAAGTGCACATTGGAAGCTTATATATATAAAGAAATAAAGAGAAAGGCAGAGCTAGTGTATTTGAAAAGCAAAATTAAGTGTATTATTACTTTGGCTCCTTCATAAAAAATCTAAAGATTGTAAATGTTTGGTGACTTAACGTCATTAAATGGATTATAGGTGAGAACGGATGACACTGTGTTAATGTAAAATCTTTATTGAAAAAAAAGAAGTGTACAAGTGGAAGCTTATATATATAGAAAGGCAAAACTAGTGTATTTGGAAAAGCATGAAACAAAAAGATACATTTTTTTTTCCAGAGGAAATCTCCACGGAAAACCCAGCAATACTTCCCCACATTAGTGGATGGTAGAGGTGGTAAACCGCCGGCCATCCTCACAGATGGTCTAACCCCGAAAGACTCAAGGCTCGAACCCGTGACCTCTCCGAGTACCGAGAGAGTATGCACACGTCTTACCAATTGAGCTAACCCTTGGGGCTAAACAAAAAGATACATATACCTTCTTGTGACAAAAAGTAAAATGCTTAAACAAGATACTATCATAAACCTTTTTGTTACACAGGATAAAGTGCTTTAATGCTGTAATTTTCTTATGAGCTTTTTGAAAAAACTGAAATGAAATGCAATCTGGGTAATTTTTTAAGAAGCTACTTTTTTTTGAAAAAGGTAAGTGCTATATGCATATTTCGGTGTGTGCTACTTGGAGAGATCAAAGACTATAACTTAAAATAGCATCCGAAAAATGCTTGAAGCCTGAGACTCGTGCTTTTGTTCTCTATAAGACAGAAATTAGTTATAGAGAGAGGGTGACGGGAGGGAAATACCCGTCGAGGTCATGAGAGAAGGGATCCCGTCCCTTATATACATTACATCTTATATATTTATCCACGTAGCTGAGGCTCGGCTTCTTCACATCCCGCTCCTCCTGGATCTCTGTTTTATTTGTTCCTCTGGTGTTTGGAAGCGCTTCCATTTCTTCTTTGCCTGTGCCTGTGCTTTTGTGATTGTTTGTTTTTAAGTGTGCCTGTGATTTTGTGATTGTTTGTTTTGTATGTGATATCTGTGAAATTGAAATTGATAGAGGTTGAGGTTGGAGTTAGATCTGAATCTGAATCTGCTTTCTGGAATTATATGAATGAAGAATTTGGAATAAATTCAAGTCACCACACTGGACTCGGCGGCTTCTCCAGAAGTGTCAGGATTTTTCGTTTATTTAGTTTTTCTTTTAGTAGATTAAATATCATAATGATAAACCGTGTTAATTACTTCATATCTGTACATGTTATTGTTAGATTGCTACCCTTTAATCTCTAAGTCTGCCCTTGTAAATTAGGATGGACGTGAGATGATAATTATTGCTGGTTGGCAATGACGGTACAGAAGAGGAGTTTCGTGTAGAGTGCTAGAGCTGCTTATCTTTCTGACAGAGGAGAATATGATCAGTTGGCACGTGTGTGTCAATGGTATAACTTTCTTCAGCACATGAAAAGAGAGAGGTGTCTTGTAGCTCAGCCCGAAAATATAGACAAAGTCTAATTAAATTTGAATTTTATATGACCGCAGAGCAATTTTATTTGGTAATAAAATTGTTTTCAAAAATTGACAGTCCTTCTCTGTCCTTTTTATCAAAGAATTCAAGCCACGCTAATGCTGCGCTTAGTTTTGGAGCGAAGCCCTTATTATGACGCTTCATGTGCGGAGGCTATGTGTAAATATACACTTGTTTGTGTACGTACTAGGTTATGTATACTTTGTTTTTCTGTGTATATTCTGTCTTGGTAGGTCCGGTGGGTTCGCTCTTTGTTTGCAGATGACATGACGGTAGCGGAGATGAAACACTCCGGAGACCGGAGGAATATAAGCTTACGGTAGCGGAGATGAAACACTCGGGCGAAATTAATCGTAAGCTTTGGCTCAGCTCTGTTATCATAAGCTTCTGTTACTTTTTCCTTTAGTAAGTTAAATATTATTATATTCATTGTTTAGCTCAGCTCGACTCTGTTCTCCACAGCAGACGGACTTTACGGATAATGAATTAGGGAGATGAAACTGACGCGTCAGGCCAGCCCGATATGGCCGACTAGACGATTCGAACAACTAGTTGGTCTTATCATCTAGTTACACATTTTATATGCTTTTCATGCCCATTAGCTGTGACTAGCTGTGAATCTGTGAGTATACATCCATGCATGTGTTTGTGTTTTCGTGGATTGTTGTTTGTAAATGCTTTATTTTTCTGTATTTTACACGGCTGTTTGTCTATAGGCCGGGATGACGATTCTCCGTTGGTTTTCGACGCTGATGCCTTGCGAGTGGATCACGAGCTGGTGGTGGTGAAGAGAAAGCCGGAAAGGGCATTTAACTTGGAGGCTGAGAAGGATCTAACCTGCCTGTGAGGATTGTATTTGATGTGTAAATTGCCTCATGACAGGCAATTTGCACGCCAAATTCCATGCGTTCGGTTATATTTCTATGCATGCGTTTGTTTATTAATTGTGAATTTGGTTGTGTGTATATACTTTGTTTTTCTTTGTTACACCATTTTTTTTTGCTTGCAGGTTGGGACAAAGATTCATCTGTTTTCGAGGCCGACCCCCGATCGGACCTGCCACGTGAGTTCGAGGACAGTGATTTCTTGGTAAAGAGAGAGCGAGAAAGGGCACTTGACTGGGAGGCCGATAAGCATAGAACCTGTGACATGAGTTCCAGGACCATTGAAATTATATATAGATTCCTAGTGAACAGCATTCTGAATTCGGTAACATATCTTTTAACCCTAATTTTTTTTATTTACTTTGTTTTTGAAGCCCAGGCAATTCATGGGTTTTGGCCAAGGGGTTTGTCCGTCGTCCAAGAATTCCTCTATTCCACGTACACCATTGAAATTATATATAGTTTCTTACTGAACAGCATTCCGAATCCGGTAACATATCTTTAAACCCTAATTATTTTTATTTTACTTTGTTTTGAAGCCCAGGCAATTCATGGGTTTTGGCTAAGGGGTTGTTTTTTTATCTGGGTCCAAGAATTCCTGTATTCCACGTACACGTGCCATAATTTCAAGTTTTTTTTTCGTTTTCTTTTACTCTATTTACTAATATCATATATATTTCTAGGCTTTTCTCAGCTCCACCTGCCATTCGTGATGGAGCTTTCCTTCCTTGTTGCTTACTAATAAATGCTACTATTATAAATTCGTCTTTGTGATTTCCTGCTAGTGATTCTTTCTTTATTTCTGTGCTGCTTGTGAATTAAATCAAAGGAAGGAAGAAATAGGTCACTCAGGTGGTTCTCTTTCTGATTTCCTGCTAGCGCTGTTAATATCTGGCGATTCTTTCTTTATTTCTGTAAATTAACGGTTGGTTGTGAATTAAATCAAAGAAGTAAAAAAACTGTCACTCAGATAGATTCAGGGTGGGATTTTGGTGAAAGTTATTAAAGCTCGAAGCCTTCCCTTCCTTCGATTCGAACTCTTAATCTGTATTTTGAAGAGAATTCGAATCTTTATTTCTGTAAATTAACAGCTGCTTGTGAATTGAATCAAAATAAGTAAGAAAAAGGTTACTCAGGTGGATAGTGATTGAGGGTGGGCTTTTGGTGAAAGTTAAAGCTCGAAACCTTCCCTTCCTTCTATTGGAACTCTTAATCTGTATTTTGAAGAGAATTCGAAGCTTTAGAGGAGAGGTACGCATTCGCCTTAAAGGCAGCAGTAAATTTTTTCATATAAGATAGAGTTTGAATCTCTCTTAATTTTTATGTTTTTGTTAGTACGCAGTTTTGTGAGACATGACGTGGAGAATACGATCAATCCTTTCATATTTACCTCATGAGAAGTGTCTCTGATCATTGGTACATTGCCGAGTGCTCATTATGATAGTTGAGTGCGCTTGAAGCGCGCTTTTGCCTCACATGTGCGAAGCCTATCAGTCTCTACAGAGGGTAGGTAAGAACATGTTCTGCCATCCATATATATATATTTTATAAATTAGAGAAAACAGTTCACCAGTTAACGGCCAAAATTATTATATTCATTAAAATAACACAAATTATTACCTTAACCTGGTTGTTTCCTTCGACGAGCTATGTAGGATTATTGATGTGATAAACCTATTATATGGAGTTTTGTTCTTTAACATTTCTTTTAAACCTCCACTTAGAGCTATCACGAGTGTATCCGACGGGACCAGAAATTTAAATATAAGTTGATGTGATAAACCTATTGTATGGAGTTTTGTTCTTTAACATTTCTTTTAAACCTCCGCGTAGAGCTATCACGAGTGTATAAGACCGGACCAGAAATTTAAATTATAAATATTATTTAAGCTATCTCAAGTTTCATTCAATCAAGTACTTTTCCCACTACTACCAAGTTTCATTCACATAAGTACTTTCATTAGTTTCATTTAAATAAGTATACTTCCGTTCATTCAATTAACAATATTAATCCCAGGACTAGGGTATGTAGATCAAAGGGTTGTTGGCAACTTTATCCATTGTTTTTCTATATATATATCATATATGTATTTTTATTGTATTTTTAATTTATAATTAAATTAATATAGATTCATTTTAAATGAGGATCTTTATCTATTGTTATTATATATATATATATATATTTTGTTGTATTTTTAATTTATAATTAAATTAATATAGATTCATTTTAAATGACGATCTATCCAACATTGAAATGGATCCACTTTCTTGATGTGTAACTTTTTTATATCTCAAATTCAAGAAGTTTGATCTTATTTTTGCTTTTTATACATCCAAATTTAATTTTTAATATTTTTTAAACTTCATGAATTTTTTAAATTTTTTTTCATAATTTTTTATTTTATGAGAAGACATGGATTTTTTTAATTACTTTTTATTTATTTTATTTTTGGTAAGGTTAGATTAAGTTACAATATCTCCCCCATACTTTCCCCATAATTTCTTATTTGAATGCACTAATATTAATAACAAGATAAACAACATTTTCAAGGATATCTCATTGTATTGTTTGGAGTGCAAGTTTTATCTCTGCTCTTCTGGAGCTTTTGCTGGAAAGACTATATATGATAATGATAGCTACAAAAGGCCCTACTAGTAATATAGCATTTTGGATGCTAAATAATCTTGTTTCCATCATAAGATAGCAACTCCCCTAACAATTCTCTACAATTTGGTTCCTTCATTTTCTCCCTCTCTCTAAGGTCTTGTGTTTTGGTCAATAATTTTTCATTGATAACCATCCATTAACATTCTTTAGTTTTTTTAAATAGATTCAATACTTAGCATTATGGATTAATTACTTTTGTACTTTGTTCATATTGATTAATGAATTTTAATGTCATTACAATTATTCTTTTTGAATTGTCTATTGGTCAAGCATAAGAATTCTATCTAACTAAATTGTAGTCAACACAAAGTTAATGATATAGGTATTTGGTTTGGTGCTAAATTCAAATGTCAAAGTTAGGAAAGAAAATGAGAATGATAAAAAACCTAGCAATGATGCCAAGTGGGTATCAGGAGTGAAAGGCATGAGGTGGGACCAACAATCAAGTAAGGATATGAATGAGGTTATTATGCATTCAAAGTTTTTCTGAAGACATGCATGAAGACTTGGGTGTAGCTAGTAAAAATATAGCCAAAATCATGATGGTTGTTCAATATCAAAACATTAGCATTCAGGAGGGAGGATCTCAAGGATAAAATCTTCAAATAGACTTCGAAAGAGATGTTTAGGAATTGACAAAGTGTTATAGTTTATGCCTACATACTTCAGTATATACACTATTTTATGTAGTTATGTTGATGTTGTAGCATGAATTGCTTTTATAGTTTATTTAACCTGGTGTAGTTTTCACTCCCTTTATCGTCTCCTTTAACCCATTTCTTAGACCAATTTAATTATCTGGGGTCCTTCTTGTGTGAAAATCCCTATCTAGCTAGCCACCCATTCTCACATTAAACTATTATCCACATGAGTATCACTATCTCTCAAAACTATTGGTTGATCATGTTTTTGTCCTTGAGATGTTCCTTGTAAAAGAATTGATGCCAAGGCAGCCACAATATGCTTTAGGTTCCATGTTGGCCCTTGGACCAAAGGGGTTAACTTTTGCTTAATTTTCAAAGGCATTGCCAATTGTGACCTTAGCATTGCTTCTTTATATGCATGTTTGTACACCAAACCTTAAAGTGCTCGTTATTTAAATATATGAATGAAACTCAAAAAGAGGAAAAGAGATCGATGTTGAACAAGATCAATGCAAAACCATCGAGACAAGGAGTGATGGCGAAACTTATATACCAAACAGACTTCCCCTCGGGAGGGGATCCTATCAAATTTGAACCGTTGAATGAGAGATCCAACGGTGCTCATTTAACAAGCTTTCCTACTGAGGGGAAGTCTGTGAAGTATAAGTTTTTCCATGGAATAACACCATCAATCTAAGAGAAAAAGGAAGAAAATAAAACTTGTCCTGAATGATCTTACATCATATCATTATCCTTTGGGCGTCTCCCTCCTCAACCTTTTTGACATATTTAAAAGAGAAAAAGATGCCAGAGATGTAATAAAAATGAAACACCACCATTTATAGATTGTCAAGGTGGCATATTAATTCCCATATCAAATAACATTAACGACTACATCACATTTATTAAACAAATGGTGAGAAGCAAAGGTACACAATTTTTTTTTTGTCATCTTCCTTCAACCAATTAGAAATTTTCATTTGTAACGGACCATTGTGCCCCTTCTCCATTTATATCAGGCCATGTAGGAAACAATATCAATATCATTATGGGGACTCTTGCATACTCAGTGATGACTAAGAACCTCGGTATTCCAAATACATTTGGGGAAGAATAGGTGGCCCATTTTTGAAGTCAGCTCATCTTCTTTCGCAATCCCCATAGTTACCTTCCTATGCTCGACGAACTAGGGTGCTAGTGGTTCTCTAGTGTGGATTCACCATGGTTTCTAATTAGGGAGATACAACATGAGTCATTAATAAGATACTAATTGAACAACTCAGAAATTCCTACTTGATCATACATTGTCACAGAGTGCGAGCGGTGGATATGACATTTATTGCTCTTCCCAGAGTGCTTAGGCCTAGTCTTTTATCGACCACCGCATGTCGTTTGTCATGATGACAATCTTCCTCTTCCAATTATTTGCATTCTACACCATTGATTTTGGGTCAATTGATAACCTATTGCCCTAGTACAAAACAAGGCTTGTCAGTCAATTCAAACCCATAGGTATGAAATTTCTCCCTTGGTTCAGGGCAGATTATTAGGATTTTTCTTGGGTTTCCATTAACTACAACCATGTTCACATTTTGTCGATGTTTTGGTCCAATCAGAATTTGTATGTGTTTTCTTCGATATTTTCCACTTACCTTGGTCTTCCTTGTGGCCCGTCACTTGGATAGGTGGCCTATGATTCATGCAAAGCTGGACAACGATGAGTTTACTAGGGTTCATTGTTTGGTCTATGATCCATTAGAATAAGATCAAACATAAGTTTGGAAATTTCAAAAATTCATGCTCAAGATAAATTCAAAAATTTTATTTGAAACTTGAGGCTCCTTAGATCTATTTCTTGTGAACTTTCATCCTCATGGTTGAATATGAAATATAAGTCAATAGCATATGTTTTAATTTCTATCCAACCAAATGCATAAGACAATCCAAGAAAATAAACTTCAGATCAATGTGCAACAGAAATAGGTTCCCATCCCAAAGGGATCAATTCCCAACATACAATATATTTGTTACAATTACAAACCTGCATTCTTAGCTTTTATTAACTTGTCAAATTACTCAACAAATTCTTCTCACTATTATGTTAAATCAATACACTGTATACATAACCAACAAAGTGAGCAACCTTTGATATTGATTTTTCCTTTTTGGGTGTGGTACCTCCCAAACCTGCACTCAAGTGATAAAACAGTGAAACACAAGTGTAACCCTAGGGGAACTCAGTTAAGTTTCCCATTGCCAACACAATAGCTCTTACCCTCACATTAGGCTGACTCTCCTCTACATCAGGGTGAATTTCTAGGAAACATATTACAATTGACTTTTGACAAAATGGATGATGAAACAAGATTAGTGCTTTTCCAAAGGGCAAGGGAGTTGAAAAAATAAATAGAAAGTTCTAAATTATGAATGGAAAGGCCTTGTTCTCACATTAGGCGGAGTCTTCTCCACGTAAGGTGGAATTTCGAAGAAACATATTACAATTTACTTTTGATAAAATGGATGATGGACCAATATTAATGCTTTTCCAGAGGGCAGGGCAGTTTAAAAAAAAGCAATTTTTAGAGGGTTCGAAATTATGAATGGGAAGGTATGTCACTTCTATAATAACATGCTAAATTCAGCCTATTTGAACTATTTTATATTACAAAAAAATCACTTTGAGGACCCTTCGAAAGGTGCTCCTCTCTAAACCAAAAATGATAAGAATGGTGTGCTCTATTGAACAAAAAAAAACTACTATCTCTGAGTGAAATGACAGCAACAAACTTTAATATTTAGTAGAACAAAGGGAATAAAAGAGTAAAACCCCAACATAAGCCCTTCTCAAGAGGTAAAATTACTAGTCACATGAGCCCTTGCAACAGATCTGAAATACAAGTATGAATGAAATGATCAACCTTACATTTAAAAAAATAAACCCTTAGCTTCATCTTCCCACAAGATCTTAAGCTTGGTTTAGTAAAATCTCTAATTAATCCAACCATGCTCATCTATGGAGAGCTAATCCTTATACATATTTTTTTGGCTCAATCTCCTTACAATAAAATAACAATAATTTTCTTCTGTATCCATAATATGCTCCAAGGAAAAATATAAAATACATCCTTCAAGGGATGGGGAGCCTCTTCTAGGGCCATCTTGGCCTTGAATGTGCTTAATCCTTGTTTGTAGCCATGTGTTATCTCTTGAAGAGCAACATTGCCTTTAAGATTCCCAAAAATCTGTTTTAGCAACACTTTTGAGCTTCTATTATAAGCAGTATGCTTACTTAAAGTAGGCTTCCTTCCTCAAAACCTAAGTCACAGGGTTCCCCGAACCTAATCCTCGAGGTTCGAGGTTCGACGAACCTCAAAAAAAATTTGAAATTCGTTCAGGTTCGTCGAACCTGAAAGACGAACCTAATGTCGAACCTGAAGCTGAACCCGAACCTTGTCGAGCCTGAACCTGAAGCCGAACCTAATGTTGAACCTAAAGCCGAACCCGAACCTGAAGGCGAACCTAAAGCCGAACCCGAACCTAAAGGCGAACCTAAAGGAAAAAAGAATTGAGGTTCAATTTTTTTATTGAAAAAAAAAATCATATAAAAAACACACACGCACACACACACAATACCAATAAATTAAATGTTGTCTATAAATTAAATGCTCTCTATTTATTTATGTTGTCTATGAATTAAATGCTCTATTTATTTATGTTATCTATAAATATAATGTTGTCTATAAATTAAATGCTCTTGATTTATTTATTATGTCTATAGATTAAATGCTTTTTATTTATTTATGTTGTCTATAAATTAAATGCTCTTGTAATTTGAAATATCATGCCTATAGTCTACATAAGAACACACCAAACAACAAGTAAGAACATATATTTACCTCTAAGAACAAACTACTGCTGTGGGAAGCTTGTAAATCTGCTGTTAAACCACAAAAACCTACTCTTAGAAGTACAAATCTGTAAGTAGAAATGTCATAAACAATAAGTATATATGACGAAATTATGAATGGTGACCTAAGTGCTTTGAATCCTATGGGTGATGGGGTGTAGAAAATTAGTTAAAGGGGAGTATATGAAGAAAGTTTATATATATATAGTCGAACCCATTGTCGAACCTCATCCGAACCTCATCGGAAAATTCGAACCTGAACCGAACTTAACCCTTGCCGAACCCGAACCCGAACCCGAACCGTGTGACTTAGCTCAAAACATGTCATAACTTCTCTCAGGATGGAGTAAGCCAGGTATATGTGCCTTTCTTATGTTTAAGAAATGCTTTGGATCCCCTTGGATGATGGTATCCCCGTTTTTTTTAACAAAAAATGATTAAAGTAATTTTTAACAAACAACGATTAAAGTAAACGGTTATTGAAGTAAACAAGCATGATCTATTTCAATCACTATTTGTTTTGGAAGTTCTTTGTACTTTCCTTTATCCTTAGCAAGCTCAACAGAGTTTATTCATGCTCTTGTGATCTCGGGTTATTAAATATTATTTCCACATACCCAGTTGAAATCTTGGAAACTTGAACTTCCTCATGAAAATTTGGAACATCTTCTTGTTGGCCAGCCCCGGAAAATGATTGTGGAACCCAATACCCAAAATAGACCTGGATTTTTGGGAGGTGGGGGGGTCAACTGCTTCCAGATGGTGACTTGGACATTGCTGGGGTGCAAGAGAACCTCAAAGGGTAAAAAACAGTGGCAGGATGGATCCAAACTTTACATTCTATAACCCCATTGTAAACAATCCAAAATATTCTTGTTCAACTCACTAAATTTTCAAAAATGGCTTTACAAAGAAGGGATAAGCCAAAATGCCAAAGGGAAAATTGCAAAGTGACAACTCATGCTCGCAAACTTGAGCTTATTCTTCCTACCCTACTCTAACATGGGAAGATGCACATGCTAGGTAAAATCATAAAGCCAATGTAACCACTAAATTATTTCATCTTCATCATGAGATCTTCCCTTTTGTTTGGTCACAAACCAAAATAACTCTACCTCAAGCATTAAGAAATCATAAGTTGGAACCTTGGTCACTACAAGGTTAGAAATGGAAGTGAGCTCCTAAAATTGGAAAAGAACAAGATCATGCCAAAGATAGCATGTACCATTACAAGCTCACTCTATCCATTCTGGATGGGTATAATTGTCATCTCTGTTACAACTACAAGCATAGGGTAGCTCATCATCAAGCCAGTATATATCCTTTGTCATGGCTTTAGGCAAGAAGGGTTTAGGCAGCTCCAAAAAAATGCAACAATATTGCTGCCCCTCTTTGTTGTCCTCAATAAAAAAAAAATGCACATGAAGAATGAGATAATATATTAGATGTGAAAAAATAATTAAGTTCATGATCTAGGGCTGGCTGCCCTCTTTTCAGTGGCCAGAAATTTCTGCATTCAATCACCAATTAAGTGCTAGCATCAATCATCCATAAGAATCAAGGTATATTTCATTAAGTCTTAGTAATATTTATTATTTTTCTTCAATCCAAACATAACAAATGAATGTGAAAGAAGCTCTCTTTAATAGGAAAGAAGATAAACTTCCTTTCCAATAAAATAATTATAAAATTCCAAAATCTAACCCAGGATGGAATAGCAAACGCAAAATGGTCCACTACTCCAACTAACTCTAACAAATCCTTACCATATGCATAAAGAATGGTGGTCACAGCCACAAGCACATGGTCTAGTTCTAAGAAGAAGCTCAATGCGCTAGCCTCCAAAGGGGAACGTTAAATACAAAATGATGTGTAATGGAAATTGGGGCAATTCCCACCGTGAACATCCCCATCCAAAAGTTGACCACATAGCAGCAAATGAACCTGGGCAGTGCCAACACCTCTTAAGAACGTGGGTCATCTTGAATTGTCTTCCAGGATGGAAAAACGGCAAGCACAGGGTCCAAAATTCACCATTTTTTCTAATTTTTTAGCTCTTCCAGCCTCAAGTTAATTGGCCAACAATTTGCATTATACTAGTAACTATGCCCAGACCATGGACTGCTTACAGAATGTCAAATTGGCACATCTGAAATACATCATTGTTCTTCTGTCTCAGTCACACATTAGTGTAAAGGATTAGGTTGGGTACGCTGTTGTTACAGACCTCTCACACCTACCATGTTGACAGTTTGTCCTTAGCAGTCCTCAAATATGCCATAAATGCAGAGCACAATGAAGCAATCCATGTGTCACGAGTAAGAGAAATGTCTTTACAAGTGCACTCCCGTAACCAATCATTATGAAAAGAAACTTGGTATCCCATAGTTACAGTAGCATCATCAACACATGGAAGCATAACAAAAACCTATGCCATCGATATCACATGCGACCCCTGCTCTTGCGATGAAAATCACAAGTGAAATATATGAATACAGCCTAAGGGGTAACAGAACCAAGACTAATGATTTTCCAAAGGGTGATGGAGTCAAAAAGGCAATTTTATAGGGTTCAAAATTATGAGTTGTTATAACATGCGAAAATCAGCCTATGTGAATTGTGTTTTTTATTGTAGAAAATCACTTTGACGGCGCCTTCAAAAGGTGTTTCTCTGTAAACCAAAAAAGGATAATAAAGGTGTGCTCTACCATGAACAGAAATCAAGTACATCTCTCACTAAAGTCTGAAATGACAACACCAAACGTAAATACTCGGGTAAAAACTGCTAAGGGATTAAGAGGTTTAAAACTATAACATAAGCCCTTCTTAAGGGGTAAAATTACCCATCACAAAGGAGCCCTTACAGCAGATCTGAAATGCAATTTCCAGCAATAGAATTCAGCAAGTATGAATGAAATGATCAACCTCACATTACAAAAGAAATCCTTAGCTTCATCATCTCACAAGATCTTCAACTAGGCTTAGGGGAATTTCCCATTAATCGAACCATGCTCAACAATGGAGAGTGTTAATCCTTATATAGATTCTCTATTTCAATCTCCTTACAATAAAATAACAATATGTTTCTTCTAGATCCATAATCTGCTCCAAGGAGAAATATAAGTACGTAATCTAATTCAAAGATCTACTTTAAAGGATGGCACTCCTCCTCTAGGCTCATCTTAGTTTTGAAGAATGTGCTTAATACTTGCTTACTGTCTTTAAGAATGTGTTATCTCTTGAAGAGCAATGCTATCTTTAAGATTCTTAAAAACCTATTTTAATTTTTAGCAACACTTTTTGACCTTCTGTAGGAAGGACACTTCCTTAAAGTGGGCTTCCTTCTTCAAAACCTGCTATAATTTCTCTCAAGATGGAGTGTCTACGGAATATGTGCCTTTGTTAATTTTAAGAAACGCTCTGATTCCCCTTGGATGAAGAGTTCCCCCTTTTTTAACTTCCTTTGACCAAGCATTTTTCCCAAAATAGAAATAAAGCCCAAAATAGGTTGAGTCCTCCTCAATTTAAGCAACAATATCTCCTTAAAATTACATGTGGAAGCCATTTGTCTTTTTCCCATGAAGGGCCTTCCCTTTCTCTAGCAATTTATTCTATGACTAAATCATCAAGGGTTGGCTTCCATGTGTTATCACCTTAAATCCCCAATGTTCTCAAACAATTATCAAAATCCATTTTACATGGAGCACTCCTTTCCTGATCTTTTATCATGGCTGGAACAGGTCAACTCTGCCACTTGCGATCATTTAATCACAAGAATACCTTGAATATGTTTCTTCTTGGACTAAGGCCATAGAATAAGTAAATCTCTATTAGCCACATGACAAGTGCTTATGGGATCAAGTAGTGTTGAGGTCTCAAGTTTACTTTTTAGCTAAGATAAAATCCTAAATCAATACTGATATAGCAGCTTACCTCTATAGGGAGAGAGCTAAAGGAGATTCACACATGTTGCCGAAGTTGGTAGGAGGTCAAGCACTTCTTCAATAGAAGCTCTTTGAATACAGAATGGAGGTTCTAAGTATTTCAAACCAAGTAATGCTACCAATATGCTAGAAGGTGTTATGTAATTTAATTCTCTCCCAGTGCCTTTCATATCCCGCAATCTAGGAATCAATGTCCTTGCAATTGTCTCACGAAGATCAGAAATTATGACAAACATTTTTGTTTTTACTTGATTGATCCGTAAGTGAGGGACTTATAGCCCACTCAACTTACCAACATGAATACTTGTGTAGAAAATGATTTCTAGTCTCTATTCTTTGTGTTATACTAAGAGCTCTATTCTTCAGAATGTCTCTAAGGCTCTCATTCTTGTATAGCCTACACACAAGACATTCAATTCCTTTTCTTTAAAACTTCAAACTTCAAAGGCAACTCCTACTTGAGTTATGAGCATAAGGTTTAGTTTGTAATTTAAAATGAAGTTTGAACCTTTGGTATTCAGTATGTTATTCAACCATCAGGATTCTAACTCAGTATGTTGCTAAGTGGTCTTCCTTCCTATGGTTGCAAAACATGTGTACTCTGGATTTCTGCTTTTCGTGAGTCTTGATCCTTTATATCAATACACCATGACATGAGGCTCAAGCAAACAAAGGGATTGATGCATAGGTAGGTCGAATTGTTTAATGAGATAGGAAGCTGACCATGCAAATGGGCGTGTGCAGACCAATAATTGGCAATACAACCATTCGATGAAAGATACGTTGAGTCATGTGATTAATTTACATAGATATGGAAATGAAAATAGTCAACTAGTGCAGGAACTTAGCCAAAATAACAATGGCTAGACATAGATTAAAAAACATCTTAGGCAATTCAAATCCCCCCAGGCGATGAAATAAACACCCTGGGCAATGCAATTCACCTCAGGCAATGTAAATTCACCAAGGAACTAATAATTTCTCCCTAGAACTTGTGTAATTTCCCCAAGCACTGCTTATTTTACCCTAGCATTTATGAATTCATCCTGGCACATGGGAATTTGGCCCAAGCACTGCTAATTTCTCCCCAACACTTGTGAATTCGCCCTAGGTGCTGCTAAATTTATACTATATACAAAAGAACTTAAATGTTTATAGCATATAGTATATACTTGAATGTTCTTAATATTTATATATATTTAAATGTTTTTTTCATAAACTTTCTTTTTTAATTTTAGTTTAAGACTTAAGTTAAGTTTTTTATATAAACTTAATTTTTTTATTTAAATAAATGTTTTTTTACAATACTTTTTATTTATATAAATGTTTTAATTTATAAATTACAAATAAAATAATAAATATAACCAAGCCTTATTAAGTTATTATGCATACCATGAGTTCATTATTTGTCAAAGATATATCATATAACTATGCCTT
>LPNX010262872.1:115052-141235 GCA_001517045.1 Pseudotsuga menziesii
TCGACGAGTCATATGCCAGCCGAGTCTTTGCCGAGTCCGAGTCGTGCAACATTGCTGCTAATTCTGCCCTATCACTTGTGAATCCGTTGTGGCAATGATAAAATCACTCACAGTCATAACAAACTCGCTCTAGGTACAAAGAAAATTGCTCACCAATTATTAAAACTCCCAACAGTGAACAATATGAATTATAAACGAAATTAAAAACTCCCTAAGATATTGCAGCAATCCATTAACAATGGCCTTTGATCTCTGGGAATTGGAATGCTTCCTACAATGGATGTTTACTAGTTGTTGGATCCTTTATCAGACCAAAACATAACTCAACAATTCATTAAACCACTGTAGCTTTAACAAAACTCCATTCTCTCACCATTTACAATTATTCGCAACCATTAATTAAATAGAGGAGCACTCAATAAACAAATAAATGCAAAGAAACAATCAAGCAAAAATCAAAATTACACATAAGATATTATTTACCCTAGAAACCCAAATAGGAAAATAAACATTCAATGGTTGCTCAATCTTCTATCTCGGCAATGTGCGAATTACAATGTGGCTTCACTACAACTGATGGTTTTGTGTGTCTTCTCCTCCCCTTGTCCAAAAGACCCCTAGAGAGTTATAATACAATGAGATATAAGAGAGTTGGGGGTAATGGGATATCCAACAACCATAGATTTTTATTTCCCATTTCATCTCTCTTCTTTTCTCCTAATTTAATTTTCAGTTCAATTTATTAAATGCACATTCTTTTTCGTCTTATTCTACAATATAATTTGCATTATCTTTTCCCTAGTCTATAGCGTTCTTACATTTCCAAATTACTTTTAAGTACTAAGGCTGACAACCATTGCTTTTGTTCAAGTCCATTTTTAGATCAGTGATCCACCATTCATAAGCAAATATGTAAGAACCATGCTAGGAAATGTTCTATACTACATACAAAGGAGTACTTGAGCCCTCTGAACCTGGACCATCGATCTTATAAATATGGCCTTTTTCTTGCAACTTCATGACTCACATAGCCTCATTTGTGCATGTTACCTGCTAGATTTGCTGTAATATCCCCCAAACGAATCTGATCTAAATTTTTTGGCTACCTGTTTGAGTAGAATGATTCAGGATTTTTGTTGAACACTTGGTACACAACTGCTTTTCCTTCATTGTATGGACACTTGTGGTGTATGGCTGAACTATTGGTTGGGTTTGTTGTTTGTTTGATAGTATATTACATATCTCAATCATGGTGATGGTTAACAACAGAAAATGTGCATAAACACCACTTTTTATTTCGCATTTAACACAGGAAATAACTCCCACTAATACATAAAAATTAATAGTAGTAGATGTCAGCACACTATTAGCTGTAACAACAGTGAGGAGAAATGACACAAAGCTTACTTTAATTCTTTTCCTGACCTGGTAAGTTTACAGTAGTTGGCTGCTCCTTTTTTGGGAATGAACAATCCCTCTTTCTATACAAAGTGTTGTAGCTAATCGTGTTTATTTTTTTGAGCAGCATCGAGATCCATTCTCTTATGAGAATGGGGCCTCCTGGTCCGGGACCATGGTGAAGACTCAAACCAGTGTTGAGTGACCATTCTGTTGAATGGCAGATATCTGGTTTGGGACCATAATATAGACCCAACTTTTCCTTGGGTAGATTCAACCTAGTGTTGAGTGACCATTCTGTTGAATGGTAGACATTTGGTCTGGGACTACGATGTAGACCAGTCTAGTACTGGTAGACTCAGCTTGCTTCTGAGTAACCATTCTCTTGGAGGATGGAGGCACTTGGTCTGTTACCAGGAAGGCACTGTAAGCCCTAGACTGGGTCTAGGCATGTGTGTCACTCTGACCCTTGATCTATGGGTTTTGTGTACTTCTCCAAGGATTAGCTACCCTTGGCTAAGTTACCTTAGTACCAAATCTAGGTGTCACACCGAGTGTGAGATAAAAGCATTAGTAACTCTCTTGGTTTATGATGATGTACTTTTGGAATAAAAAAGACCACACGCGCACTTGGAAAAATGCTAAAGTCAAAAGTAAAAAATAAATAACGACTTTTGGACCACTGGAAAAGGACCTCGGGTGAAAGTAAAAAATAAATAAGGACTTTTGGTATAAGTCAAAAATAAATAAAAGACCTTTTTTTGGTTGGAAGGTAAAAGTGAAATTAGGAAAAGATTAAAATATTATTATTTTATCTTTTCTAATTTTGGTCCACTTACAGGTGAATGAAGACTATAAAAGAAGATCAAGTCTTCTCATTATTACACATCATTTTTGGCTCTCACAGGTGAAGTTGATTTTTATGCTTGGGCATCCATCTTTCTCAGCAAACCCTCAGCTAGGGTTTTCATTAGCAGAATTATTCTCAACATCTCTGGCAGTCTTACCTTCTTCTTAGCAGCCTCCACATCTACTTCAGCAACCTCCTCTTCTTCACGGTTGCCCCACATTTTCTCACGGGAAGTCTATTTAGGGCTTGACCCTCTCTTTATCTTCCCTAGGGCAGCTACCCGTGGAGGGTTTGACTGCTAGCAAACCCTTGGGCCGCCTCTGGGGCAACCTGTGAGGGTTGCGGGTTGCTAACTGTCTGCTGCAGCAGCTGTTGGCAGACCCTTTAGGGCCTCGGGTTGTCAACTGACAGATCCGAAGTGCCACGGGGAGCCTTTGAACCTGCCTAGCAGGATTCGGGAAGAAGGATGGGCAGCAGGCAGTAGTACGGCTGCAAATTGGGCAGATCAGGCAGACTGGGCATAGAAGGAACACATTCTGGCAGGGTAGAAAACAAATAGACAACCACTGTTTTGAACTCGGGCAAGCCCTAATTATTTTTTGGGCAGATCTAAGAATTGGAATTTTGGCAATTGACATATTTGGGCAGGCCTTGATTTTTATTGGGCAGATTTGAAAATTTAATTTTTGGACAAACTATTTTTGGACAGTCCTTTCCAGGCAGATCTAGAAATCTCTACTACTAGGGCTTGATATTCTTGCTCTAATTTTTACTGAGAAAATCTTACTGTAAATTGTGGTTAAGCCCAGATTTGGGTTTGAGGAACTTTTTGAAGAATTTCTTAAGTCATCTCATTTATGAGATGAGCTACTAATGCTTTTTGGGGTTTTTGTCCTTTGAAGGTTTCCCCAGTGAAAACTCGTGTCCATTGTGCTGATGTGATGAATGTTATTCTACTGCACTTGTTATCTGTTTAAGTTAATTTGCAAATTTTTTAAAGTATTTTTGCTAATGCTAAAATTCAACATGGTATCAGAGCTTAACATGTAAAAAAACAGTAAAGGGACACTCCTATTGTTTTTACTAGATCTTGGGATAAGATTTGCAGATCTAACATTTGACTAAGTGGCAGAGATGGCCACCAATGGTTTCAAATCGGAAGAGAAGCTCTATGGTTCAACTAACTTCAACTCCTGGAAAGCCAGGTTGACAGCCATTCTAGATGAGAATGACTTGGATGACATTGTTCTTAATGTCATTGAAGAGCCTACAACAAATGCTGGTAGACTTGCTTGATGACATTGTTCTTAATGTCATCCTTGAAGACTGCTAAAGGATGCTATGGTACCTTGGTCAACCTGATATGAAAAGAATGCTCCCAGTCAGAAGAGAGTCTTAAAGAAGAGGCTAAGAACTTTGAAGCGGAACAAAGATGAAAGCTTTGGTTCCTTCTTCACAAAGATTACATAGGTAAGAGATCAACTCATTGCTATTGGTGTTACTGTTGATGATGATGATCTTGTGCAAACAGTGGTTGATGGTCTCCCAAGCTCTTGGGAAACTTTCATGGCATCCGTCTGTGGACGAGAGAATCAACCAACCTTTGAAAGGCTTTGGCATGATTGCATAGAAGAAGAAGGAAGTAACTCTAGCAGGGTAATCAAGGAGGACAACCTTGCACTTGCAACAAAGACAAAGAAATTCAAGAAGCCTTCCCTTCAGCAAAAGAAAGGAACGAAACCTCAAAGTAAGTTTTCTGACATGCCTAAAATTGAATGTTATAGTTTCCACGAGTTTGGACATTATGCTAGAGACTGCAGGCAAAACAAGAAGAAACCAAAAAGAAGGTGTCAAGCATCTGCTGCAGAAGCAAAGGAAGAAGAAGATGAAGAACCAAAGAAGAAGAGGAAAACCAAGGCTAATAAAATTGATGAGCCTAAAAGAGAGTATTTCTTGATTTTTGTTCTAACTGGTTCTTTCTCAGCTTGCTCCACTTCTTGGTTGGTGGACAGTGGTGCCTCTAGGCACATGACAGGTAACTGTGGAACCCTCACCAGTTACAGAAAGAAGAAGTTCACCACCCAGGTAGAACTTGGAGATGACTCCACTTACAAGATTGAAGGAGTTGGCTCAACTTCACTTCAACTTGACTCAGATACGGTTCTTGATATTGCTGATATTCTTTATGTTTCTGGTTTAAAGAAGAATCTTTTATTTGTTGCTGATTTAGAAGACAAGGGCTACAAAGTCCTCTTCATGGACAAGAAGGTCTATTTATGGGAAAAAGACACAGATCTAGACTCAGCAGTATAGATTGGGGTTCGAGAGGGAGGCCTCTACAAGGCTTTCAAAGATTCCACTCATGCTTTGGTACATCACACAGTTGATCCTTGTGAACTTTGGCATAGAAGGTTTGGACACCTTCACTATAGTGTACACAGCTCTCCCAGGATTGCAGAAGATGGTTACAGGTATGCTAGAAGTTTCTCCAAAACATGAAGGAATCTGCAAAGGATGTGCTCTAGGTAAGAACACTAAGAAATCCTTTGCCAGAAGCAGAAGTAGATCTAAAAGCATTTTGGATTTGATTCATGCTATAACATTTGTGGGCCCATGTCTTCACCCTCCTTGAGTGGGTGTTTATATTATGTCTTGTTTATTGATGACTACTCTCGAAAGTCTTGGATTTACTTCCTCAAGGCCAAGAGTGAAACCTTTGACGGGTTCAAAGAGTTCAAGACACTGATTGAAAATCAGACTAGCAGACACATCCGTATCTTGAGATCGGATAACAGAGGTGAGTATGAATCTAATGAGTTTGATGATTTTTGCCGAGAAGTAGGAATCAAGAAAGAGCTAATAGTGCCTTACAACCCCCAGCAGAATGGGGTTGCGGAAAGGAAGAATAGAAGAATTTGTGAGGCTGCTAAAGCCATGATTACTTATCTAGATCTTCCTTTGTCTTTATGGTCTGAAGCTTTCGGAACTGCAGTGTACATTCAGAACAGAATCCCACATGCTATCTTGGGGGAGAAGACTTCAGAAGAAGTCTTCACCAAGAAGAAACTTGCAGTTGATCACATGAGGATATTTGGTATTCCTATGTATGTTCATGTGCCAAAAGAGAAGAGAGCCAAGCTAGAGCCTTCCGGTAAAAATGTATATTTGTTGGGTACAGTGATTGCTCGAAGCCTTATTGCGTATATATACCTGGACAAAGGCACATTGAGGTCAACAAAGATGTGATCTTCCATGAGGAAGCTGTGTTTTGTAAAACAGTAGAGCTTTCACCAGAAGATGCAATTGCTCCACTTGGGTTTCCAGATTCAAAAATTCAGAGAGAGGAAGAGGAATTTGATCATCAAATTCCAGATGTTCCTGAGAACATTGAAATTCCACTAGAAAAAATACTTGAATTTCGTCCTTCCAAAATGAGACCTTCTTTGTACCGTGAGATGGTACAAGAAGGCGAGAAGCATAAAGCTCCTCTCGGGAGTTTCAGAGAAAGCATAAGACCACATAAGTACTCCGGTCTTATGAGTTAGCTTATCAGCTTAGAACCTTCATCGTACGAAGAAGCAATAAGTAAACAGGTATGGGTTGATTGGATGATTGAGGAGTATAAGTCAATCATGAAGAATGATGTTTGGGAAGTTGTTCCCAAACCTACAGGAAATTTAGTAGTGACTTCTAGATGGCTTTATAAGATCAAGCATGCTGCAGATGGCAGTGTGGAGAAGTATAAAGCCAGATTCGTAGAGGCTTCACTTAGAAAGAAGGCATTGACTATGACGAGACATTCGATCCTATTGCCAAGTACACTACCATCAGAACGATCATTTCACTTGCTGCAGTATTCAGATGGAAGTTACATCATTGGATGTAAAGTCTGCCTTTCTCAATGGTAAGATTGAGGAAGAAGTTTAAATTGAACAACTTGAAGGCTTTGTGACTCATGGGAAGAAGACCCATGTATGTGTAACACCTCGATTTTGACCCCGTTTGCATTAAAAATGTAGATGATGTTTATACTGTATTTAATCGTGGTGTGGAGCTAAAGGCAAAAGCCCCACCATTGATTATCGTTTTAGGTTCGGCGATTAAAATTGTTGACGATGGTTTTTCATGCTAGTCGACACATTATAATTTTGGACATCATGTAAATTAGGCAATTTAATTAAAACCATCTATGTCAATGCAACATTAAAAGAGATGGGGCATGATTTCCCAAGGAAAAGGGGGGGGGGGGGGGTGGAATATTTAACCTCCAAGCCAATGGGGAAAATACAAGTGTCAAAAGGAGAACCCATCAACTTCCAACCACCTTTTCTTGTCTTATTCATCAACTAATTAAATTCTCCAAAAAGTCAGTTGGGTAGTTATTGCCTTGGGGAAAGGGGAGTATGGGCAGCCGTCAATTCTGGTAGGGCTGTCAGCCTTGACCACACGCTTGCCCAAGGGGAACCAATTTGTCCATTACCCTCACGTGGAAGGAGGCAGCCACATACCACTCACACGCAGGAAGGCATTCTTCTTCCATGCACTCACGTTGTTGAGCTTTCTCATGTTTTTTGGGTTGCTGTGTGTTTTCCTTTACGCAGGCAGCCGTTTTCTTCAACTTCCCTTGGTTGGGAATTCGTTTTTGGAATGATCGGTGGGTGGGTTTCCTCCCCCACGATTTTGCTGCATTTCCCATTGTCTCCAAGCTGGAAATTGTTTTGTTTTTCAATGCCAACGAGTGGGAGAAGAGACCCACGATTTCTTGGGTATTGTTGAGTCCGATTTGGCCACGTTAGGGCCAAAACGTCCCTGGGAATCAAATTGCTGTTAGGGGATTGTTTTCACCCATCTTGGGAATCCGTTTTGTTGCCAAAACTGTTTTTTCTCAACCTAGAACTGCTTATCTTGCTGTGTATGCATCTGTGCTTCAACTTGAACTGAATTGGGAGTGGAAATGGGGTCTGATCAACTTGATAAACTTAGTGTGTGAAGGAACCTCATAGACAGATCTAGGGGGCTGGTTTTCTTCTTTGCACACCCTGAATATCATTAGAAGGGAAGGCATGGTCTGAGGGACCGTGTAGCAGAGAAGGGGATGCTTCCTTGTGTTGGGTGGGTAGATGTTTAGAAGCTAGGCTATATTTGGTGCAGGTGTCTAAAACTCTGTTGAGGAGCTCACTAGCTTAGTAGTGAGCCTTTCTAGCTCCTTTGCAGCCTGATAAACCCAACTGTGTTTGCTTGGAAAAGTTTTGTTGTATCCTTGGCTATGTGTGAGCCTGCTAGCGTTCCTTATTCCTTGTGGGAATCATGCCCATCTTGGGGGTGGTAGTGTTGCTGAGAGATTGAGGAGCACACTGGCCTATGGTTGGGTGGAACGTTGCAACGACATAGCTGGTTGCGGTTCGAGCTTCTTTCCAAGATAAGTCTCTCTTATGTTAATCTCTGCATTGTATTTGTTTAATGAAAATGATGAGCATGTGTATGCTTCCGCTGTATCTTAAGTATTTATGCATCTGTGCATGTATTAGTTCAATGCATTTCATTTTATGTTCATGGGGTTAGTTAGCCCGAATTGATAGAGGTAATGTCGCATCCTCTCCGCCGAGATGAGGACGTGATAGTATGTAAACTAAAGAAAGCCTTGTATGGATTGAAATAGGCTCCAAGTGTCTGGTATGCCAGAATGGATGGATTTCTCTATAGCTTGGGGTTTTCCAAAAGTACAACTGATTCTAACTTTTTGTTTAAAGTTGTTCATAATCATGTCGTGATACTTGTTCTATATTAGATGACTTGTTTCTTACAGGTGACGAACAATTGATAAACCAATGTAAAAGAGAGCTTACCTCTGAATTCGAGATGAAAGATCTCGGATTGATGGATTACTTCCTTGGCTTAGAAGTTTGGCAAAAGCCAGGTGAGATCTTTCTGACATAAGGAAAGTATGTAGTGGATATCTTGCAGAGATTTGGGATGCAGGACTACAAGTCCATGAGTGTACCAATGACTACCAAATTGACAAAGTTGCGGGACTCAGCCTCTAGTTCACAGAGTGTGGACTCTACTCTATATAGACAGCTCATTGGTTCCCTGATGTATCTCGTGCATACAAGACCAGACATCTGTTACACAGTGAATGCACTGAGTCAATTCATGTCCAATCCGAAACACATACACTTGGTAGCTGCCAAACATGTACTCAGATATGTGCGAGGTACTATCACTTATGGGCTCTGGTATACTTCCAGCAGTGGAGTATTGTTATTTGGATATTCTGATTTAGATTGGGCTGGTAGTGCAATTGAGCGAAAAAGTACCTCTGGTTATTGCTTCAGTCTGGATCAACAATGATCTCTTGGTCCAGCAAGAAGTAGGGTTCCATAGCTTAGAGTACAACTGAGGCAGAGTATATTGCTGCAAGTGATGCCTGCAAGGAAGCAGTTTGGCTCAGAAAATTGTTATCTGATCTATTCAAGGGAAAGCTTGACTCAACGATCATCCATTGCGATAATCAGAGTTGCATAAAGCTTTCACAGAACCCGGTTTTTCATGAGAGATTGAAACACATTGAAATGAGGTATCATTTCATCAGAGACCTAGTGTAGAGAGGTGCTCTGAAGTTGCATTACATTTGTATAGATGAACAAATTGTAGATATGTTGACCAAGCCTCTGGCAGCATCAAAGTTTGTGTACTTTCGTAACAAGCTTGGTATGGCAGAGAATGCCTCTCTCGCTGAGAGGGAGTGTTGATTTTTTTGAGCAGCATTGAGAGCCATTCTCTTAGGAGAATGGGGCCACCTGTTCTGGGACCACTGTGAAGACTCAACCCAGTGTTGAGTGACCATTCAGTTAAATGGTAAATATCTAGTTTGGGACCATGATATAGACCCAACTCTTCCCTAGGTAGACTCAACCTAGTGTTGAGTGACCATTCTGTTGAATGGTAGACATCTGGTTTGGGACCATGATGTAAACCAGTCCAGTACTAGTAGACTCAACTTGGTTCTGAGTAGCCATTCTCTTGGAGGATGGAGGCTCCTGGTCAGTTACCAGGAAGGAACTGTAAGCCCTAGAGTGGGTCTAGGCATGTGTGTCACTTTGACACTTTATCCGTGGGCTTTGTGTACTTCTCCAAGGATTAGCTACCCTTGGCTAAGTTACCCTAGTACCAAATCTAGGTGTCACACAACGTGTGAGATAAAAGCATTAGTAACTCTCTTGGTTTATGATGATGTACTTTTGGAATAAAAAAGATCACAGGGGCACTTGGAAAAAGGCTAAAGTGAAGAGTCAAAAATAAATAAAGACTTTTGGACCACAGGAAAAGGACCTCAGGTGAAAGTAAAAAATAAATAAGGACTTTTGGTAAGAGTAAAAAATAAATAAAAGGCCTTTTTTTGGTTAGAAGGTAAAAGTGAAATTAGGAAAAGGTTAAAATATTATTATTTTATCTTTTCTAATTTTGGCCCACTTCTAGGTGAATGAAGACTATAAAAGAAGATCAAGTTTTCTCATTATTGCACATCATTTTTGGCTCTCATAGGTGAAGCTGGTTTTTATGCTAGGGCATCCATCTTTCTTAGCAAAGCCTCAGCTAGGGTTTTCATCAGCAAAATTATTCTTAGCATATGTGGCGGTCTTACCTTCTTCTCAGCAGCCTCCAGATCTACTTCAACAACCTCCTCTTCTTCATGGCTGCCTCGCATTTTCTCACGGGTAGTCTATTTAGTGTTCAACCCTCTCTTTATCTGCCTTAGCGTAGCCACTCGTGGAGGGTTTGACTGCTAGTAAACCCTTGGGAAGCCTCCGAGGCAACCTGTGAGATTTGTGGGATGCTAACAGTATGCTACAGCAGTTGTTGGCAGACCCTTTAGGGCCTCGGGCTGTCAACTGACATACCTGAAGTGTCACATGTAGCCTTTGAACCTGCCCAGCAGGCTTTGGGCAGAAGGACGGGCAATAGGCAGCAGTAAGGCTGCAAATCAGGCAGACTGGGCACAAAAGGAAGACATCCGGGCAGGGTAGAAAACAAACGGGAAGTCACTATTTTGAATTCGGGCAGGCCCTAATTATTTTTTCGGCAGATCTGAGAATTGGAATTCTGGAAGTTGACAAATTTGGGTAGGCCCTGATTTTTATTGGGCAGATCTGAAAATTCTTTTTTTGGATAGTCCTTTCCATGCAGATCTGGAAATCTCTACTGCTAGGGCTTAATATTCTTGCTCTGATTTTTACTGAGAAAATCTTGCTGTAAATTGAGGTTAAACCCAGATTTGAGTTTGAAGAACTTTTTGAAGAATTTCCTGAGTTATCTCATTTACGAGATGAGCTACTAATGCTTTTTGTGGTTTTTGTCCTTTGAATGTTTCCCAGTGAAAACATCTTGTGTCCATTTTGTTGATGTGATGAATGTTATTCTACTGCACTTGTTATCAGTTTAAGTTATTCTGCAAATTTTTTTAAATATTTCTGCTAATGCTAAAATTCAACAAATCGTACCCAAGAGATTATAACAATTAGCCACTTTCTTTGTACAACAATCCTCTTGAAACAACCATGAACTGCTGTAGATTCTCTTTAGCAGCTAAGATATGACGTTATTTGTATCTAGTGATGCACCCCCTTGTAGACTAAGGTAGATGGTCCATTGTTGATGCCTTCCTTGGTGTCCAAGTCACTCCACCAGAGTGTGTGTCCCCTCCACAAGTTGACTGTGCCCTTCTATTAACCACAATAACAACCAACAGTAATTCAACCCTCAGATGATCGTTCCCTCGTACCAACCACAATAACCAGCAGTAATTGAGCCCTCTCCTCAACGATTTTTGACAGCAATAGTGAATGAATAATGAAGCAAAATTTCCCTTGAACTCAATGTGCCCCTCTTGGCAAGTGTACCCTCCAAGATATCCTTGGTGACTACACAAAACCTTCACAAACTGCTTATAACTTCTTCCTCCTTCGTGGTACTGAAGTGTAATGGAAAAATCTGAGTGATCTTGCCTCTCAAGATCAATTAGGGTGGATACTTTCACCACCAATACTAATTTCTTCTTTTTTGGTTTGTTATCAACTAAGTTGTAGATAGGGCTGCCGTGAAGGTTAAGAAGTGTGGGAAAATGTAAAGTAGAAGCCCTAGTGTGGTTGAAGAGACCAGGAGTAGGGAAGACACTAGTCGCTGCTACCACGTTAGAGATAGATAAAAGATATCAGTAGATAGCCACCGAAAATTTCCTTAGTTGAATAGATCAGATGATGATGATTTCAAACCAATGAAGATCACCAATATTTATACTTCATCATCGGATGGTAAAACCATAAAAGTAGGAAGTCAACAATTCTTTTAATCTTTTATTTTCTTTGTTGACTTTCACTTTTGATCTTTTATTTCTTTCTTGACTTTCACTTTTAATCTTTTATTTCTTTCGACTCTTTTTTTATAAATATTTAATCTTTTAACACATGGTTCTTTAGTTGGACCAATGTGATGGGTGCATGGACCCTTAAAGGGGGTTGCTTGGTTTAATAAGTCATCAAGAGAACATCTCAATCTCTAAGCAAATCATCAAAACAAGGAGGATTATTATTTGTTTATTTCGTTCTCCTCAATGTCACCAAGGTCTTGTGCTAGGTATTTCAACAAGCGGTAGCCAGTCCCTTGAGAAAGTCCCATAGCCCATAGATCAAGGAGAGGAGTGCATCAGTTGCTTAGACCCAGTCTAGGGCTTATACTAGTGTCCTAGCAACTGACCAGGTGCTTTAGCCCTAGGCTGCATTAAGTTGACCCAGAGTCAACGACTTGGTAACTGACCAAGTGCCTCCACTCTCCCATAGAGTGGTTCTCAGCCCCAAGCTGAGTTGTCAATCCCTTATTGAATCACGTTCCTGGTAACTAGCCCGAGGCTGACTCAAGTTCTTGGTAACTAACTAGGTGCCTCCATTCTCCCAGAGAACGACTCTCGATGTTGCTCAATAATCAACATTTTAATGTTGGGGTTGGTATCCGGGGTTCCTAGGGGTGGGTCACTGGGTCACATGAACCCCCACTTGTTTTCTACCCCTTTGACAGTTCTTTCAATTATGTGGTTATTTCCTCCTCTTTCGGTCACCTAGCACACCCTTCCTAGTCATCTTTTAGCATAGGCCCTCCTTCCTTGGGAATTTTCCAGTGATGACGTCATCTCTTCATCCAGGTCTTACTGCTTGATTTGGAGGGGGGGGGGCGTTGAGGGATTATCAACATTGACGGGGTTAGATGGGGCGTGGCGTCTCTCCCCTACTTACTCTAGCCTTCTATTCGGAGTAATTTGCTCATTTTTAGCTATTTTAGTCATTTTTGGGTAAACTCTGGGGAAATGCTCCAAGTTACCCACAAATTTCATTATTTTATATTATTTGATGTTATAATTTTAAGTTGACATTTTATAATTTCAAATTGACATTTTAAGGCAGTTGGCCTGGTTTATTTGTAAAAGTGAGTGTGAGAACATATAAATAGATCTCCTCACTTCATTTTCAAATTAGAACTTATGGGACAAAACTTCATTATGTTACTTTTTTACCCTAATTAGCTTCTTGGAGTGATGCACACCTCTTGGAGTTCTTGTCTCTTGCTCTTGTGCATGAAAATTAGATGAATTCTTTGGTTATGCTCATGCCATGTGAATACTAAGAATTGTTGGAAGAACACATAGCTCAAGTAAGTCAAGGTTTCGTCTTCATGGTGTGAGGTAGGTGAACTTTTATATCTTGAATGGTTGAATGGTAGCCCTAGGGATGCATTTTGCTTGAATAGAACCTCTTATCTACCTTTCTATCCTCTTTACATGGTGGGAAACTCTCCCAAAGTGGAGGTTTTCCTTAGCTTAGCCTTGGATCTCCATTTCTGCCCTAGACTAGGTTCTTATAACTATCCCTAGGGTTTGTTATAAGAAGCTCTATCTTAGTAGACAAGGAGATGTAGTCCAAGAGGAAAGATGGTCACCTTCCTTTAGGCTAAGGTTTAGGGGTGTCATCTATAAAACCCTAATTTGTTATTCCTATCAAATTACTCTTGCATTTTCATGTGTAATTGTTGCATTTTGCATGGTAGATTAAGTTAAATTTAGGTCTGCAATTTTATGTTTAAACTTTAAAACCTTAAAAAATATTTTTTTTCCCAATTTTGGCCTCCCTAGAATTTTGGCCCTCCCTCTTACAAATTCGGCCTGCCCTTTAGGGCAAAATTCTAGGAGCCCTAAAACTCCTAAATTTTTTATAAAATCCTATAAAAGCCCTATAAACAATCATAAGTCCTAATTTCCTGCCTTAAACCCTTTTCTAACAGCCCCAATTCTCCTCTTTCTACCCTAGGCCAGCCTTTTAGGGCCTCGGCCTGCCATCTACAGTCACCTTTCTCCTCTTTCCAGCCCTCTTACTACCTACCTTTTAGGACTGCTACAACAACAGTCTGTCACACCTCCTGCTGCCCATAATCTGGCATAACATAAGATATCAAAAGGACCAAACCGGGTTAGCAAAAGATAACTTACACTTGGAACAAAAGCTCTTACATTTTGTCGAGCAAAAAGGATTGAAAGTGATACTGATTTGCATGCTATAGGACTGTTATATCAAAGCTAGTTATAGTGTTCTGAATTTGCTAGCAAAACTACTCTTTGATTAAATTTGAGTTGGATGATACCTAAAGATGCTAAATACTGTTTGAACTTTGAATGACACAATAGTTTGGTAATTATTAGACTGTTCACTGCTACTGACCACTGCACTTCCCTAGTTATTAATGATTGCCTTAGTTACATTTATTGCAGAAATACTTATAAAATTTACTTCTTCATTTGATGAATGATTACATGCCTAAGGTAATTGTTTCGTGAAGAAAGTTTGCTATAACAGTGCCTAATTTTTCTTTGGTTTGATAATATCTTCACCATTTCATAGTATGTTTTCTTCAATTGACTCCATGAAAGACACTCGTCACTAATACAGTTCAATAGAAAGATCTATCTGGTTGTCTAAGTGTCTTGCAGAATACATAAAGTGTTAGTTTTGTACCTAGGGAAGTGTTCCCCTAAGTGACTTTAGCCTTAGTCACTTAGAGAGGGGAAACAAAGTGACCCTTGCATTAAATGACTTAAGTGACATTTAATTTGACTTTAGAGTATAAAGTCAGTTTTTGATAAATTTAAGTGGGTAAGTGAAATTAATATTTTAGAAATAAAATATGAGCAATTAATTTCAATCGTAGATCTAATTCATTCTCAGCCTTTGGATTAGATGTGTATTCACCTACCTAGGGTTATGAGCAAAAATCAAGGGAAAGGCCATTTGCATTCATTCTTGTGAGAAGAGGAAGAAGAGAGAGTTGAAGGAGAGTGTGGGCATGAATTTCGAGACAACAAGCCAAGAGTGATTTTCAGTGGGCACGAAAACTGAGGACATTAATTGCTGGCATAGATTTCGAGGAGTGTATAGCCTCATTTATTGCAGGCACAAAAATTGAGGGTACAACCAGCATTAATTGTGTGCACAAAAATCGAGTACGATCTCATTAATTGCAGGCACAATTTTTGAGGATAAGTATAGGTGCATTTATTGCAGTCCATACAGATATGCATTTATTGCAGTCCATACAATATGGATTTTGCATAGTTTTCGAGGGCTGTTTTGGGCACGAAGTTCGAGAATAGTATAGACATGAGTTTCGAGGCTACATTCAGTGTTTTCTAGGCACATATTTCGAGGACTGTACGGAAGCATTTAATGTTGTCCGTACTGTACGGATTTCTAGCATTTAAAGGCACAAAAAGCGAGGGCAGAATCTTTCCAGTTCTGCACAGAAATTGAGACTGAAGGTTGCTGCTATTTGGACACATTTTTCGATAAAAAAATTGCACAGAAATTGAGGCAGCATTTGCACGGAAAACAAGGCATCCTACTGGGTTGAGATAAGTTGGATTTTGACTGTAAATGAATGTCTAATTTTTTCCCTAGAAGCTTCATAAAAACTCTCTCTCTTTGACTGGTTTTCCCCTTATGGGTTTTTCCAGGGCCATTAGCCAAAATTCCGAAGTACTGTGTGTTGAATGGCATGCTGATTATTTATTTTCTGTCAGTGAAAAAGTGAAGTTACAGCAGTGTTTTAAGTCTAAAAATTTAATGTTTATTTCCAGTCATTTATTTTTCTGAGAATGAAATAAACTATGACAAATTTTACGTATAAACCGGAGGCTGAAAACTTGAGAAAAATCTACATGGTATCAAAGTTGAGTGGGGCAAAAAACTAAATAATTGCAGACTAACAGTGATTTTCAGAATTCAGAAAAAAAAAAAAAAAAACTTTTGTGATAGTAGTGCATTTTGCCGAAACTTGTTCTTTGAGAAAAATGACTTCTGTTGGGTTGAGAACCGAGGATAGGTTGGATGGGGTAGCGAACTTTGTCTCATGGAAGGCCTGGATTTTGCTTTTGTTGAGAGAGAAACTTGTTTTTTGAGAAAAATGACTTCTGTTGGGTTGAGAATTGAGGATAGGTTGGATGGGGCAGCGAACTTTGTCTCATGGAAGGCCTGGATTTTGCTTTTGTTGAGAGAGAATGAGCTGTGGGATGAGGTTGTCAATAACACTACAACTCACCCCATTGTCATTCCCAGTGCTACTATTGATCTAGTAGTAGCAACTGCCTTTGTGAAGAAGGATATTAAAGCCATGAGGATTATCTTAGATGCTATTAAATACCATGTTATTCCACGCATTTCAGCGAAGGATCATGCACATGAGATGTGGAGTGCTTTGACCAGGTTATTTCAGAGTTCTAATGAGAATAGGAAGATGGTTCTTAGGGAGAAGCTGAAGAATATCAAGATGGTCAAAGGAGAGGTTTGTATGACTTATCTTAGTAGGATCTCTCTGGTGAGAGATGAGCTTACCGCTGTGGGGGTGGTGGTTATTGGTCCTAAGCTAGTGCGTACAGCCTTGAATGGGGTGATTGCACCTTGGGCTGTGTTTGTACAGGGTTTGGTGGCTAGAGAGAACTTACCATCTTGGGACAGCGTCTGTGATGATTTTGTTCAGGAGGAGACTCGGAGGGGTTTCTTGCAGTGTAGTAGTTCTACTAGTAGACAAGATGAGGAGGATGTGGCATTGGCATCGAAGGGGAAGAAAAAGAACAAGAAGGGTGGGGCCAAGCAGCAACAGGATGGGCAGAAGAAGGATCTGAGCACTGTAAAGTGCTTTTCATGTCACAAGATGGGACACTATGCTGCTACGTGTCTTTACAAGAAAAAGAAGAAGCAACGGTAGACAACAGCTTCCGCGGAAGTCGATGACTTTGCCGCGAGATTTCCTAGTGAGTTTTCACTTTGCACTGGGCATATTGAGAGAGAGAGAGAGCATCCATTCTCACCAGTGCGGATGTTGACAGACAGAGGGAGTTTTCTTGTGTGACAGACCATTCTTACAGTGCATCCTACTTTCGGCACTTGGTATATAGATAGCGGAGCCTCGAGCCACATGACAGGTGCTCGTGAGATTTTCTCCGAGCTTTCACAGACAGAGACAGATGTGGAGGTTGTGTTGGGACATGACTCAGCAGTTAGAGCTGTTGGTTGTGGGACCATTACCTTTTAGAGGGAGTCCATGGGTCCCATGGTGTTGCGAGATGTATTGTATGTACCTGGGCTGAAGAAGAACCTAGTGTTAGTTTCCATGAACGAGGATTAGGGTCTTGGGGTGTCTTTCTTAGATGGACATGTGCATATGTTTCCCAAGACTGTAGGACCATCTACTTCAGTTACCATTGGAGTGAGATATGGGAAATTGTATAGGCTCTTGTTTCAGCCACAACTTGCCTTGGCGCATAGCAGCAGCAGTGAGCTTTGTGAGCTTTGGCATAGGAGGATGGCTCATTTGCATCATACAACCTTGGGGTGGTTGAGACACATGGTTACAGGATTACCGGATTTCAGCACAGGGCAGAGTGATGTGTGCAGGGGGTGTGCTTTGGGAAAGTACATCAAGACTGCTTTTTTCGAGTAGTGATAGCAGGTCAGTAGGGGTCCTTGACTTGATACATTCAGACTTATGCAGACCAATGTCTTCTGTGTCCTTGAGAGGATATGAGTATTATGTGACGTTCATTGATGACCATTCCAGGAAGACCTGGATCTACTTTTTGAAGAGCAAGAAGTCTGAGGAAGTCTTGCAGAGGTTCCAAGAGTTCAAAGCTCTTGTGGAGAACCAAACAATGAGGAAGATTCGAGTTCTTAGATCGGATAACGGGGGTGAGTGTACCTCCAAGGACTTTGATGGATTTTGCAGACGGGAGGGTATCAAGAGACAGTTGACAGTTCCGTATACTCCAGAGTAGAATGGAGTAGCAGAGAGGAAGAACAGGTCCATTGTTGGAGCAGCTTGAGCTATGCTACATAACCAGTCACTTCCTTTCTTTCTCTGGGCTGAGGCTTGCAGCACCGCTATATATTTTCAAAACAGGAGTCCCTATCGTGCAGTGGGGAATATGACACCTGAGGAGTGCTTTTCGGGTAAGAAGCCTGAAGTTAGCCATTTTCGGATATTTGGTAGTTTGACTTATCCTCATGCCCCTTCAGAGAAGAGGACAAAGTTGGATCCCACTGCAGAGAAGGGCATCTTTCTGGGCTATGATGAGACTTTGAAGGCCTTCCGCATTTACCTTCCCTCTCAGAGGAAAGTGGTGGTGAGGAGGGATGTGAAGTTTGAGGAGGAGCGGGCCTTCAGGAAGTCGAGAAAGTTAGAGCAACGAGAGCAGCAGGTCCCTGCACCTTAGGTTGTTTCACAGGTTTCATCAGCGCAGCAGTCAGGATAACAGGTTTTCGGGGTTATAGGACCGCACAATGTTGGCACAGGTTCACCAGGTTCAGTTGTTTGGCTAGCAGGGTCTTCGAGAACAGGTGATGGGTTACTATTACAGGTACACCATACAGAGGATCAGGATCAGGATTACAGGGTACACCAGCTTCAGGTTCACGGGATACTGGGGTTTCCACCTCTGGTAGATCTTCTGATGATGATCGACCAGTGCGGGAGCAACCTCCAAGGTCGAAGGCACCTAAGTGGCTTCGAGACACCTTGAAGGAAGCTCAAGAGTTTGGGACACCTAGGGAGGAGGCGAGGGCCATCAAGATGCTTGACAGATTGAGCATGTTGTCGGTGGCTAGTACTCATGATTCTGAGCCTTCTACTTTTGAGGAGGCCTCCCAACATTCGGTTTGTAGAGATGCCATGATAGATGAGTACCATTCCATCATGAATAATGATGTATTGGAGATTGTTCCGAGACCCAAGGGGAAGTCAGTGCTGACTTATCGGTGGCTATACAAGCTAAAGCATGCAGCGGATGGGAGTGTGGAGAAGTACAAGGGCAGGTTTGTAGCACGAGGGTTTTCATAGGTTGAGGGCATTGATTATGATGAGACTTTTGTGCCGGTTGCTCGGTATACTTCTATCAAGGCATTGATCTCCATTGTAGCGGAAATGGGTTGGAAGATCCATCAAATGGATGTGAAGACCTCTCAATGGGATCATACAGGAGGAGATCTATGTTGAGTAGCCTCAGGGCTTTGAGATTCATGAGAGAGAGTCTCATGTTTGCAAGTTAAAGAAGGCCCTTTATGGGCTGAAGCAAGTTCCTAGAGCTTGGTACTCCAAGATTGATTCTTACTTGCTGAGTATGGGGTTTTAGAAGAGTGAAGCAGATCTGAATCTCTACTTAATCTATGTTTGAGATGATCCGCTTATTCTTCTGCTATATGTTGATGACTTGTTTATCACAGGGAGAGAGAGAGACCAATTGCAGCTTGCAAGAAGGATCTTGCAGCAGACTACGAGATGTCTGATATTGAATTGATGCATTATTTCTTGGGATTGGAGGTTTGGCAAGAGCCTGGACATATTTTCCTGGGACAGGGAAAGTATGCTGTTGATATTTTGAGGAGATTCAGGATGGGGGATTGCAGGCCTATGTCGACACCTATGATCACCAACTGAAAGAAGCTTCATGCTTCTGATGGAGAGTTGGTGGATCTGTTACCAACTATTTTGTACAATAGTTGAACTTCCTATTTGAGCTGCCAATTATCAAGCATGATGAATGCTCATCTCCAGAGTTCAGAAGTTTAGTGTGTTCCGGAGTTAGCTAGTTTTTGGCTAAACTTTTTATTTTTGTAAAATACATGTTCATACCCCCTTGGGGAAAATGTAAAAAATGTCCTAGCATTTAAATTTTTATAAATGGCTCGGCTTTCCAGACTTGGGCATCCAACCGACTAGCCCAAAGTGTTTTTTTCCTTGGTTATTATTGGCTGTTGAATAAACGACCAATAATTTCTGAGTTTTTCACTCGCTCCTCCAAAGCTGGGGTAGTTGTTTTGGTGTTTCAGCCTTGGGAGGTTATTAGAGCCTTCGTGTTAGTATTTTTTGTCATGCTAGGCATTTCGATTGATTCGTATGAACATGTATTAGGTCCCCCTAAGGTTTCATTGGATTCCGAGAATTTTTTTTTTTTTTTAAATTTCCGTTTTTTAATGGTTTAAATGGAAAATTTCAAATTGTAAAAATAGTGTGATCCGAAGTCCGTTTTCAGTGTGGTTGGGCTCATTTTCAAGCCCGAAGCAGCATCTTCACCCCAGGGGTCACTTTCACCATCAGTCAGCCAGCCGAAGCATCCCAAAAGTCATCAATCGGCTAATTGAGAACCAGAATAGCATTTTAATGCTAAAAATGGACATAATACACCAAGTCCAAAAATTTTAAAAAGTCAAATTCAAAGTCAAATTTGAATATTTTAATGGTAAATGGTGACTTGGCATGTGGGCCATGTGGGTTACGATCCTCTTCAAGGTGACATGGCATAAACTTTGGTTTAAAGTTTGGCTATGAATTATTTCATAAAAAGAGTATGACGTGACGGTAAGTGGGTCTCACACTAGCATGTAGTGGTGAGTGGTATTAAGAGTGGGCTCCCCATCCACACTCATAGTATTATAAATTAAACCATAGCTCACGTGGATTTAGACAAATACCATACGAATTGTAATGAAGTAGTGGTAACGTAAGTAAGTGGTCACGCTAATATGGAAAGGATGGTGGGGAGTGGGGTGGACCCCTTTCCACATTAATATTATTATTTTAAACCATGGATAATGTATCCATCACCATACCATGCGAATCGTTGAAGCTCAAATTAATTCGTGAATGGATAGCGGTGACGTCAACTGAAGATTGAGGCTCGCGTACGGACGGTTTGGTGGGCTCTTACCTTATGCTATGGCCATCAATATGGCTTGACTCTTTCCAATCGCCAATTAGCATTTAATTCAGCTAAGGCTCGATCTCTAGCCAAAGGCTCACACATATCTCAGGGATCTCACGCATCTACACTTGGAGCTGCCGTACTTGATAGTTGATGTTTCCAAAGGACGGATGGGGGGCGCCTTGCCAAGGTGGAGGCCACCTCCCCATCCATTTTAATTCAATCTTGTGTCTATTGAAGCTATGTCGCACTCCAAGCTGGGTTAACATGGAGTTGATTGGAATTAAATTTGATGCTTGGCTCTCACTCATTGTCGATTTGATTCAGGGTGTAGGTTTTTCAGTTTTTGTATATAAGGATGGCGTTGCCTCCTTCATTTCTCATGGAGATTTTGGGCATGAACACTCTACCAAAGTTATTGTAATATTTGTTTGAATTTGGAATAACTTGTGACTTTGGAGGTCCATGCATGAGTTATTGGAGTTGTGGATTCACATTGTCTTTGGTGATATTCTCTCACCTTGCTTTTCAATCATTAAATCATTCTTCATTATATACTCTAGAAGGGCTAACAATCTAGTTTATGAGTATTTTGTTCGGATTTGATATTGTTTGTAAGGGTTTTGCAGGGATCATTAGGGGTGAAGAACAAGCTTGAGATCAAGGTTTTCTTCATGAACCAGTGGTTTTTTCCATCTAACTCCTTCATTTTGCAGGTTTTTCTAAGCACTTCCCAATCCAAGAAAGAGACATAGCAGTCAAAGCTTCTCCTTCCCTCCATCAACAAAGTTTCAAAAAACACATTTGGTTACCTGGATTTACGAACTTCCCTCTTCCAGTTCTCTTGTTTGCTCCTTGATTTTCCCGATTTATTGCTTGCTAGCCTTCTCCTCCTTGCTCTTGCCCTACCTCATCTTTTTCTCCCACCAAGCTTGCCATCTTGCTTTTCTGGCTTGTCTTGGTCTCTTGCATTCGTTTCTCTCTTTCGCTGCTCCCTTTTTACTTCTTTTCCTCCTTTTTTTGCAGCCCTCCTTCGCTGCCCTCTCAGCCCTGTTTCGTTGCCCTCTTTGCTCTCTTTCGCTGGCCTCTATATTGTTGTTCGCTGCCCCATTTCTCACTTTTTTGCAGCATTCTATACTACTGTTTTCATATCATAAATTAGATCTTGCACATAGCTTTATTTTTGTATATCTATTTCTTAGAAGTAGTTTCTTTATTTATTTATTTTAATTAACAGTTGATGGGTGCTTTGAGTTGATTTGTGTTGTGTGCAGGTATGAAAAGAAACAATCCTAAGAAAATGACTTGAAGATTGAGCCAAAGAAGAACAAAAACCAAAGAAAAGAGTAGAAACTGAGTACCAAAACCAAGAAGACCCAAATACTTGGGATTTGAACTAAAGAAGACAATTTTCCAAATTACTCTCCTTTTGTAAAACAGCCATTGAGGCTTGTTCCATTTGTCTTTCCAAGTTCTTTTTATTTCTCCAAGGTTGAAAATCCTAAATATTGTAATCTCTTAATAAAAGGGCAAAGTGGGATAAGGCCTCCCATCGTTTGGTTTCTTTTTCCCCATTTGGGGAAGAGTGTCTTGTGCTCTTAGCTCAGATTTACTTTGCATGCTTAGAGTAGTTTAATTCTGTACTTAGAAGTTTTTATTTGTTTCAGTCTTGACCTGAGAAGTACCTTGGGATTTCATCCCAAGTGCCGCATTGACATTATGTGCTACCTCTCTTTCCCCATTATCTTCTTGCGTATGACTAGCTAGCTGGAAATTTTGGGGACAGTGTGTCTTGAAGTTATTTTTGTCATTTATTTCATTTGCAAGTGGTTTATCATTTTTTGCTATGACATTGTTTCGTTGTTTTACAATTTGTTGAGCTATCATGTGGTTTCAATTTACAAGTTGATTGTCTTATAAAAAGAACCAAAGTCTCTTGAACTTGCAATAACCCAAGTCAAGAGCACTCTTTGTCGGAGAGCATTTCCACTGCATTATCCTTGCATCAAGCATATAGATTAATTAAAGTCTCTTGAACTTCTTTCATAAGACAAAGTCAAGAGAACTTTCTGTCGGAGAGTTGAACTGTGTGCTCATAATAATAAAATCTTTCCAACTCACATTTCTCCACTTAAAATTTACTTTCTTGTCATCCCTCACCTAGTATGTCTTCGAACGGAGCCACTGAAAGTATTTCTGGTTAGGTTTCCTGGACACCTTAAGCAAGATCATCTTTAAAATTTACAATAAAATAAACCAAGAACAATTGCAAAACGATCTCACAAACACTACTATTGAGACTTGTATTCCAGCATTCACAAACACGTTTTGACTCCATATTGGCATTGGTCTTAAACGTCCATGCATCGCCTTGATCTGGGCATTTGTCCCTAATGTTTGTTTAAATCATTATCTATCTGTGGATGCCTTTAATTTCCAAGTCATTTTTGTATTGTTCGTCTCAAATCTTGTGTTTTGTAATTGCAACGTGGATTGCTCATTTTATTATCAAGTTGTAATCATTCAAAAACTCCTAAAAAACACCCATTCACATCAAAACATCAAAAACACTTAAACACATTGAACCACAGAAAACTCTTTGTTAGGGACGACCCCCCTTGGCTTTGTTAGGAGTTAGCCTAAACGAAGGAGCTAGGATTAGGTGACAGTACTTGGCTCTGTGCTTGACCCCAAGGCCACACCTCTCCCACTTTCTCAAGTGAGGAGACAGCTTTCATTAGATTTCTGCTGTTGGTGTGCATTCGGCAGACAACAGATCCTACTTTATATCGTCAGATTATTGGGTCATTGATGTATCTGGTCAACACTCGATCAAATTTGTGTTTCGCAGTGAACACTCTTAGCCAGTTCATGGTTGAGCCTAGGAGTGTGCATTGGGTCGCTGCAAACCATGTGTTACGTTATCTAGCAGGGCAATGGATTTTGGTTTGGACTACAGGAGGTCAGAGGGGATCATATTGGTTGGTTATACAGACTCAGATTGGGCAAGCAGTGTGGCAAACCGGAAGAACACTTTCGGATGTTGTTTTAGTTTGGGCTCGGCAGCAGTGTCGTGGTTTAGTCAGAAGCAGAAATCTGTTGCGTTGAGTTCTGCAGAGGCTAAGTATATGGCAGCCAGTCAAGCCAGCTGCAAGGCTTTGTGGCTTCGCAAGTTGCTGGTGAATTTGTTTGGTCAGGAGCTGAGGCCTATGGTGATTTACTGTGACAATCAGAATTGCATCCAGCTCTCTAAGAATCCAGTATTTCATGACCGGTCAAAGCACATTGAGATCAGATATCATTTCATTTGGGACTATGTTCAGAGAGGGGCAGTTACGCTTCAGTGTATTTCCACTGATGAGCAGTGTTGTCCGTCGATTGCACACCAGCAGCAGAAATCTAATGAAAGTTGTCTCCTCACTTAGGAAAGTGGGAGAGGTGTGACATTGGGGGCAAGCACAGAGATAGGTACTGTCACCTACTCCTAGCTCCTCTATTTAGGCTAACTCCTAACGAAGCCAAGGGGGGTAGTCCCTAACAAAGAGTTTTCTAAGGCTCAATGTGGTTAAAGTGTTTTAATTGGTTGCGGATGCGGATCGGTGTTCTTTAGGAGTTATTATGATTAAAGATGTTTATTTATTATGAGTATGACACATAAATTAAAGCAATCCACGTTGCTAACAAGAGATTAAAAGATAATAATGATTTCAGACTTAGTTAATTATGCATTCACAGATAGAAATTAAAACCGGCCACAGACAATTGATCAAAATGAAGCAATTATGCAGATTAAAAAGGACCAATGCCTTATGGAGTCAATAATACTGAAATGGGCAATGAATTAAATAACAAGTCTAGAAATCAAACTAGTGAATATTAGGTTGTGCGAGTGCTCTTGGTAGGTTTTAAGAATTTTATGTGCTCTTGATTAGGGTGTCAACGAAGGTTTGTCAAAACGTCGGGAGAATATTCCAAGTTCACTACGTTGAAGACATGTCGGGCCCACCCAGTATCCCAGGCTGGTATCGCAGAGATTGACCAACTAGCTGAGAAGCTTAGACAGCGGGGTTCCGGCGCCTCTACTAGGAAGTACTTTAGAAAATTCCCTACAACGCCGATGCATTGGTTATGGAGTTTTAAATTTTATTAAGTTATTCTTGCAAGATTAGAGATTCAGTGCTGTTTCTGGGTACTCCGATTTTGAGGTCGGTTAGAGCATACTCCGACAAGGAGAGAACGAAGTTAATTAATTAGGGGGTGTGTGTTGCAAATTTTATTAAATAAATTAATTAGGACTCTCCGACAGAGAGCGCTCTTGACCCCGTCTTATGACAGTGGTTGAAGAGACTTAGGTAATCTAAGATGCCTAATGCAAGGGTATGCAGTTCTAAGTATGTTCTCCGATAGAGAGTGCTCTTGACTTGTGTTACTGCAAGTTCAAGAGACTTAATTAATTTGTTTAAATATGAAAGAAACAAAAGCATAAATATCTAACTACCCAAGAGTCTCTTTCAGACTTTTTAGGGCCCTAATCGGGAAAGAAAGGGGGTAAGTAAAATAGTAAAGAAATTATTCAATGTCTACGTAAATAATCAGATCATCATTTTCTTCATTTTCAAAAAAAAAAACTAACCTGCTTATGATTATGGAATTATCCTATCCTATCCTACTATTAGCAGTTTATTAAACAAAAAGGAAAAAGACATGAAAATGGGACGATACAAGCTTCCCCCAAATGGGGGAAGAGTGGTGTGGGAGCTGTAATCCCACTCGCTCTTTATTAAGTTTTTACAATCTTTTTTTCTGTGTTCAGCCTCTTCTTGAATGAGCAAATTGTGAGAAAGGGAAGAAGGAGGAGGGAGATGTATTGGTCTTTTTGCTCTTTGCTTGCTTCCTGCTTTCGTAAGGCCCTTGGGCTCTCTTTAACCTGCCTGAAACTAAGAGCTTTGAACACTAACTCGTTATGGTGTTAGTCCAAAAACAAATGAAACTAGATCTACAAACTTAATGACAAAAATGAACCCAACCCTTACCAAAAACGGAAGAAGAAAGGAGGACTAAAAGGCTACGAAAAAGAGAAGTCAAAAGGGGTGAAAAGAGGACAAAGTAAGGTCAAAGAATGCTGAAAACAAAGGTGAAAGAGGGGCTACAAATTGAAGAAAGAGGGCTGCAAAAAGTGAGGAAGAAAGCTGAAACTAGGGCCCAAAAAGTGGCTGCAAAAAATGGTAAATGAGGTTGCAAATTAAGGCAAAAAGAAGGCTGCAAAAAGTGAAGAAAGAGGGCAAAAGTGGGCAGCGAAAGAGGAGAAGAAAGGGCTGTAATAAAAAGTAAAAGATGGCTGCAAATTGAAGACGGGACAGCCAACAGGGGCATACGGTTTGGTGAATGAATGTTCACTTTAGCCCAAACCTTGCCCTAACCCAAAAAAGTAGAAATTTTTTTAACTTGAAAGATGAATAAAAATGAAGAAAAACATTCAAACCTGTGGCTCTTCTTGATGATGTTTGGATTCCTTAAAGCTTGAAATTGTTGGAAGTTATCTTGACTTCAAGAGGAGAGGATGCACCTGAGCTCGAACTCCTACTTGATTGGATGGAGTGATCTGCAAAAATTCAACTCGAATACTTGCCAAAAGATGGGTTAGAT
>LPNX010262881.1:9931-150343 GCA_001517045.1 Pseudotsuga menziesii
TTGGGTTGCTTCTCCTTACGTTGCTCGTCGTTTCTCGGTCGAGCTTCCACAGTGCTTTTTTGCAAAAACGACGGACGCGGCCCCCGCGGCCTCTTTTTATAATTTTTTCGACACATGCACCTCAGTCGAGGTATGTACCTCGACCGAGGTCCATACCTCGACCGAGGTATTTATTAACCCTCGGTCAAGGTTTTAATACCTCGACCGAGGGTTAAGAAATACCTCGGTCGAGGGCTGAACAAAACCTCAGTCGAGGGCTTGATAAAACCTCGGTCGAGATATTAAAACCTCGGTCGAGGGCTTGTTAAACCCTCGACCGAGGTGCGTTTTTTTGTTTTTGTCGAAATGCGCTTGCCAAAAAGTGTTACCCAGGTCCAGGTTCTCTTTCCAAAAGGATCTAACTTTTTTCTTTTTTCTTTGGAATGTGTATGTACACTAGACAACTGAATATTCTGAGATGGCTGACCTTTGGTTTCTTGCCAAAAAATATTTCTTTAGGTGTATTGTTCTCGATTACTCTGTGTGGAGTACGATTCTGTACATACACCGTTGTCCTGGCAACTTCTTCCCATAGATGCATGGGAAGGTCTTGATCATGAAGCATTTCCCTTGTAGCTTCCATGATCATTCTATTCTTCCTTTTTGCAACCTCAGTCTATTATGGATTATATGGAGTGGTAAACTCCCTCTTAATCCTTCAATCTCTCCATAACTCTTTGAATTCATTTAACGTGAATTCTCTGCCATTGTCTAATTGAAAGGTTTTGATATTCTTTTTAGTGTGGTTCTCGATTAAGGCTTTGAACTCCTTGAACTTACTGAATACTTCATCTTTGTTCTTCAAGAAGTATATCCATGTCTTTCTAGAGAAATCATCAATGAAAGAAACATAGTATACATACCCACTCAATGAACTGGATGACATCGGACCGCATACATCGAAATGGATGATTTCCAAGATTCTTTTTGCCTTACTCTTGCTACTTGGAAATGTCTTCTTTGTGTTATTTCCTTTCGCACATCCTTTGCAGACACCATCATGTTTTGTCTGTATTTCTGGAAGACCTTCAACAACTTTTCTTGCAAGTGGTAGTTCTCTATAGTGCACATGTGCAAGCCTTCTATGCCAAACTTCATTTGGTTCTACTGATTCATGGACCAAAGCTTGTTCTAGTTGGCCCTTCAGTTTGTATAATCCTCCCTCTTGCTCTCCCATCACAACTGCATCATCTACAGTCTTTACCTTTGGCCACATAAGAACTTGGCCATCTACGAATGCATCCATTATGCTTTTTGCATCCAATGCAGATATGGAGAGGAGATTCTTCTTTAGTCCTAGTACAAACAAGACATCCTTCATCTTAATAGACTTTCCATAGTCTATCTTATAGGAGGATTCACCACTACCTTTTATGTGATACTGGTAGTCATCCCCAAGTTTCACCTTGTGAGGTGACTCATGTTCAAACAGTTTCACAAATGATTCTTTGAAACCTCTCATATGTTTGGAAGGCCCACTGTCTATAATCCAATCATTTCTTCCATGTGTGATAGTTCCCGTGAGAGCAGGAATCAAAACATATTCTTCATCACTTGAAGAATCGTCACTTTCTTGTTTGATTCTATTTGTGTAAGGTTCATCATCCTCTGCAGCATGAGCATGATGTACTCTCTTTTTTCCTTTCTTCTTGTGAGAGATATTCTTATTCTTGGGAAAATATCTTGCAAAGTGTCCTCTTTCATCACATGTAAAGCATCTGTATTTAGATATATCTTTGTTATATTTTCTAGAGTTGTCTTTCTGGTTAGAATGCTTACCTTTGGAATGATGATAGTCCCTTTTGCTTTTCTTGGAGTGTACTGTGAGAGCTTGATCTTCACTTCCCATCTTTTTCTTCTCTGGCTACTATCCAATATTCTTCTTTTGATCATTCCTCCCGTAGTCTACTGAAGGTGACTATCTTTCTTCTAGCACAAATCCATTGAATGAAGGACTCCCATGACCTAAGGAGACCTTTCAAGGTGGTCATCAAAATATCTGCATTCTCCACTTCTTCATTCATTGCTTCAAGTTTTTCTTTGATATGGGAGACCCTTGTAAAGTATCACTGTATGGTCTACGCATTCTAGATCTTCACATTCTTCAATTGGTTCCTCAAACATTTTCTGATTTATGTTCTTTCCTTCAAATAGTTTGGTCAGGGCATCAAACATTTCTTTAGGTGTCTTTAGGGAGGACACCTGTGGCATGAGGTGATCCTTGATTGAATCAGAAATAATCCTCTTAGCCATGACCAATTTCTTTTTGTGTACGGCCTTATCCTCATCTCCCACTGGATCTGGAACCTCTTCACTGATGTAAGATTCCAACTCATTTTCTTCCAGAACCAGGGAGATCCTATACTTCCAAGCTCGAAAGTTATCAGCTCCCTCAAGCTTTTCATCACACTTGGTGTGATGAGACATCTTAATTGAGAACCTCAAATGGAAATACAAAAGATTTACATATTACCAATTTGAGAAGCTGAAAACTAGATTTGGAGCTCATCTTCTGCAGTGCTAGTTTTCTGGTTCTAGGGCAGATTAGGGTTTGACTTTCCTGGAGTTCTACCCAACCAAAACCTTGATTTTTGTCTCTAAACTTTGATTTTGAGGAGGAGATAAATCCTAGCCTAGGATCACTCAAAAATTCATCTTCAGTGAAAAGCCCTAATTTCCCGATGTAGTGGTAGGTCAAAAACTGAAAATGCTCAGAATCGGATTCTGCTTCGAAACAAATATGTGCCCTTCAATGGAGGTTCATCCTAGCCTCCTTTTGTTGATGGATTGTGGAGAGAGACCCCAAAAAGTAAGAAGCCGTAGCTTCCACAGCTGCACAGTGTTTTCTTCTCAGGTTAGCTCTGATACCATGTTAGATTTTTATCAATTTAGACAATATTATCTTAGGATCTTATCTAAGAGAATAACATGCACAGCAATCAATCATAAGAGACAATAAACACAAAGATTTTCCTTAGGGAAACCATAAAAGAGAAAACCCCGCAACTTCCTCAGAGATAGAATAAGCACCAATAGCAGCAGTAAAACACAAAGACAGTAAGATGATCTCCGATAGTTGTTCTCTCTCTTATCCCAGCTCCTTCTCTCTCACTCATGCTCTACAAGTGAGTGTGACTGACTGTGTGATAAATAGAGAGGCTCACTCTCTATTTATACTAGTTTTCAACTTGACAATAACTTACTAGGGTCGACTTCTCTAGGAGAGTCTAATAACCCTAGTGCCCCACAACTGCGGGGACTTTAACCCCTGATCAACAAGTAGGGTTAACCTCTATGACTTTACATGACTTGTTTACATTATTGATTCTCCCGATAGGAACATGAGGGTATGACATGACTCAATTACATTACTTATACTTCCTGATAGGAACATCGAGGTACAATACATAAGATATACAAGTGAATACATTCCAAAGTTACAAATACATCAACACTAGTAACTAAGACCACAGGTCACCCATTATAGCAAGTAAAGTAACTGCTCAACACAATGAGCTGGGGAAAAAACCACATGGGAAAAAATCCCCCCCCCCCCCCTCTAACTAAGCAGATAGAGTCAGGATTCAAGTTTGAAAAACTTGAAAATATGTTGTTGCAATCTCTATGATGTAGCAAAGCAGCATGCATGATGTTTTATGCACAGGTATCCTAGGGCTTGGCATGTAGACTTCTCCATCTTATCCCAAAATGATGATGAAAGGAAGGAGGAATGTAGCCTCTTTCTGGATGAAGAGGTGTATGATCCACTCTATTCTTCTGAATGCAATGTGACTGAACCCTTACCATTTAACATCTTACAGGAATTTTGTTGCATCTCTCTGGAGGAGGTAATATTGCATGACATAGCGCAAGGTTTTTAGTCTTCTGAGTGTCAGATGGATTTCCAGTCATCTTCCTAGCTTCCAATTTGGAAGTAGGGACTAGATCTGGATCTGAATCACCCTGAATCTCAATCTCATAAACTGATACAGTTGGATCTGCAATACTAGTGGAAACTACAAAAGAATTAGATGGAATATTATTACCTTCCCTTGCAAGTGGCTGCTGAGAGTGCACTGGTTCTAAAAATGGCATGAAGTGTGCGAACTCATATGCCTTGGAGGCATGATTTGCAGTACCCTTCTCTATGATGTTTCCAGTATAGATATCTGTGATATCCATTGAGTCAGGACCAAATTTGACTTGTTTTGGAGAGCCAGTATGAGTCATCTGGTATACAGATAACATATTTGCAGCTAAGGAGGGCACATAAAGCATATCTTTGAACTTTCCATGTTCAAGTTTGATATATCCCTTCCCTTTGGCTTGAATTTTACTATTATTTCCCATCTGAATACTAGGACCATCAAAATACTACAAGGAAGAGAAATATTTTCAAGGGGGATTGGATACCTGTGTAGAGTTTTAGTTCTCGACACGTTTCGGACTGCATAGTTGAGTCCATCTTCAGGAGAAAACATATCTCAATTAAAAGCTGCACGAATTTTTACATTATTTATATTGCTGTGTTATGATCTTCAGTTTAATTTTTGAGAGCCAACTTTAATTCATTAATGTGTCAATGTACATATAAATTTTATTAATTAAATGTATCTAAGTCAATACTCATTAATAATTAATGTGTATATGTATATTATCTAATAATTAATGTGTATATGTATATTATCTAATAAGGTTGACAGTCTACACTTTTGGAATTTCCTTCACACCCACCTTAGTTGATCAAGCAAGTTTGATCAACAATTCCTTTGCTTGGGGTATTAAGTGGTAAATTCTCCACTTCTAGTGCAGTACTGGAAGGAGCAATTTTGCTCAATTTTTTTTTTTGATCCAAGTATGAATCTATAGTAGAAGAAGTGCCTTGTCCTGTCGAGGCTCTAATGCCATATTAAATTGAGAACATAGATCTGTGGACCAACACACAACTCACAAGATAGATCACACAATTTACTCAGTAATTGAAGAATGAAATAGTGCAAAAATGGCTTGCAACTGTGAATGCTTTCATTAATCAAAAGTAATTAGATGATTAATTACAATGAAGTGCAATGGATAAATAGCCACATGCAATTTGAATCCATGTGAGGAAATTTGATTGGTTGGACTCTACCTGACTGAATGGTTAACTGACCTTGTCTAGTTCATTATCGGAGTTCATCGGAGTTCAAAATTCAAACTCAAGTATCTAGCTCAGTGTTAACCAGACTAACTAACTGAGGTAGGTGAGTAAATGTGCCTTTCCTGCATGCAGCCATGCAATCCTAGTGCTAATTGAATGTAACTAACTCCTAACTGAGCTTGACTAGTCACCAACTCAACTCAACTAATGGAGGTTGGTATCGGCACTCCGAGTGGCTCCTAATTTGTAGGGATTCATCTAGGAGGCTCCTAAACTTATGCATGCAAGTGCAATCAATGGAAGTTGACCTCAATTAGTGTTCCCCCACTTTAGTAACTAGTACATGTGCCCCAATTAAGCCAAGTGGACCCAATGGTGCTAGTGACTAAAAATAGACTGAAAGGACTCCCAATTTAGACATGACTCCTGATTTAGACATAATGACCAAATTGGACAAGGGAGGATTATAATCCTAACAACGAATTCTGCTTTCCACTGTGCCAAATGAGAAACTCGGAATTTACAAGTTTGCAATAAAAAATTTCATGCTTTCTGACTTCCACTTCCCGCTGTGCGGAATGCGGAAGCCGGAAAAGTCTTAGTCACATTTTTTGTTTTCTTATCCTTCTGAATTCTATTTTCTACCTATGCGGAATGCGTAAATAAGAACTTCAATATTTTTTTCCATTTTCTTGTTTTCTTTCATTTTCTGCTTTCTGCCTATGTGGAATACGGAATACAGAACCACAATATTTTCTGTTGTCAAATAAATTTATTTTTGCTTCCCGTTTTCCACTATGTGGAATGCGAAACTTCAATATGTTTGAGATCAAATAAAATTCTTTCTGAGTTCCACTTTCCACTGTGCGAAATGTGGAAAGCGGAAATACCAAATCCAAACTTTTTCCTTCCGAAATTTTCAGTTTCCCGCCTTCATCTCAATCGTTTATTTTTGCTTGATCTACAGTATAGATTTGTTTTTCCGTTGAGATTTTGGTTATATAGTTTGTTCACATTTCTGGGGTTTTTAACATTTTTTCCTGTGTTTTTACTATCCCTAGATATTTTTACTACGCTTTTCTCTTGTTCGCACTTGCATTTTCACTGGTTTTCAAATATTTCTACCAGTAAGTTAACTCTTCACAATCATTTTTCTTGTTATTTTTTACACTGTAGTAAGTTTTCACCATGGTTTCCAAATTTTGTGCAGAAATGGAGTCTTCCGCACCCATAAACATAAGATCAAAGACATCTCTACAAGATAAAATGTCTAAAGACCCAAACACCAGAATTTTCACGAACACTAGTGGGCGTATTTATGAAAACCTGCATTTGGATTAGTCGAGGATCTACTCTATCTTTGATAATGATGTTTTCTCGATCGTTCCCTGTGATTGAACCGGCTTATATCAGAATTCAAAGTTCGCAACTCAATCTTATTTTCGCTATACCACCATTTATTCCCTACACAGACCCAGTGAAGTGGGCACTTGACCATGCTAACCTTACAGAGGAAGATGTTCAAAAGAAGCCTTAGCAAGTCCAGTCAGTCAGGGAGCCATAAGAATTACACCAAAAACTTGAAGGGCCATCCGTGTATTTACCAATCATCCTTGACAAGATACATGAGTCATGGATCCCTTTACAAGATTATTGTAAATATCCTGCTTAGAGGTATGCAAAATACCATAAATATGTGAATTGGATTTGGACAAAGGTGTGTGAACCTCCCATATTTGATGGAATTGGAACACAAATTTCATGGGGGATATGGAGCCTCTGATAGATTATGGTATGTAGTTCCCATGGGACGGCTGTGGAGAAGTAATGTATGGACGAATTAATATTATTTTCCCACCTTGTAACTATTTAACCAATAAAATTCCCCGAACCCTACTCCACTCTTAAAGTAATTAGTCAATAAAAAAAATTATTTGTAGATTATCCAATACTATGATCTCCCTCCACAAAGAATGAAAATAATAATAAAAAGAGGGGTCCAATGGACACCAATAATTACTCACTCCAACCGACATTGATGGCCTATAACATAATATCATAATAGCTCCATATGATCAATCTAAGACGAACCGAAATTAGGTATTTTTAAGACTCGCATTTTATTCTCACGCCATTTTGGTTTATTAAACTATATTCTACGACTATTCAAACTGTACAAAATAAACTAGCAATTGTTTCAATTGTTGCAAGATAACGCCTTACAATAAACGAATTAGAATGTAATATGTAATGTAATGTGTATTATGAAGAACTTAAATAGAATTTACGTGTATTAATAATTTACACACCGACAAAATATTTGTGTTTGTTGTTTTATCATTTGTAAATTAGTAGGATGTTATGGAAGATTATGTGTAAAAGAAACAATTACAAAGAAAAAGATGAATATGTAAAAGAAACAATTAGTTCATGTAAGTCATTATCAATATTTCAATCCAAATACAATGGAAACCATCCTTGATATTTTTATAAGAATGTAATGTGTGATGGTTATTAATATTTCCATCAAAATATGTCAAATCGCGCTAGCTCATTCGGTTAAGGTGTGGGTCTTGTCAACAAGGCAACCCAGGTTCAATTCCCCTTAGGGGTGAGCTAGTTGGTAGGAGACACCAAAACTCCAGCCATGCTAAGGGTTGGTGCGGCCCAGACCGGGCGCAATCTCCAGGTGACTTTGACAGCTTAAACGCTTGTGGGTTGCGGTTCTTATTGAATGTTTCTTTGTTGTTGGCCACGAGTGACAAGCAATTGAAAAAAAATCCATCAAAGCATAATGAAAATGGCTATTAATTTTTCCATAAAAATGTTATGTTATGTTTTCATTTTTTAACTAATATCCTTTTATGCTTGTACTTTAATCAAGATCAAATAAAACAAAAATATAGGTCTGATTGTTCACTAATATGCATAGAAATATTGTTATACCAAGGTCTAAAACATGAACCTCAACACAACACACTTGCTTTAGCTACTATAGTATTAAGGCATGGTTTTAGGTGTAATATAAGGAGGGGCCCTCCTGCTAATTGCTTAACCCCATTTGCTTTCTCTTGGAATTTTTAGTGTAAACCTATGAGAGGCTAAGACACAAACTGGGTCTAGTAGTGTAGGAAAGGCATTGAAAACACCACAAATAACATGGAATCCCTCCACAATGGGATTTAATGGTAATTTTATGATATTTTCCCTCATAGTTTAAGACAATGCGACACATTGTAAGAACAAAGGTTGAGGTTTTATTGTTGCTAACACATATCTAACTAATTATGGGTTAGACTTTATCTAGAATTAAAAACAACAACCATACTCCTAATGTAGGTTTGATCATGATTATGACCTAAATGTTTTTTCTATATATGTATTCTCAATTAACTTGTTGTGTTGATGGGATTTCATATCTATCTTGGTATCATAAAAACTAGAATTTTGAGGCCTATGGTTTAGTTGTCGTTATATGCCCAAAGGAGAAATTTCAGTAGTTTTTATAACTTTTTAAACAAACTAATCCTTATTTAACTACAATACTAATTTTTAAATAAATTTAAAAGGAACCAAGTTTTCAAATTCCTTTGCGAACTAACACATACATGATACATACCTTCTCAACCATCTAAATAATAATTTATAGTTGGTCATTGTGAAGTTGGTGTTCTAGGTTTTGATATCTATGATAATAACTCCTTCACTGAACCAAACTTATAATGTTTGAGGTCCAATCTTTAATCTTTGATCCCATTTGAGAATCTCGATGACAACTATGACCATACATTGCCACTTATCTAATTAGATGATTGAAATTATTTATTTATTCTCTTCTTCCTTGGATTTCTCCTAATTGTGATTTAGTCAACCTCGAGACCATCCATTGTTGGAATATCTAGCACAAGCAATCACTTCCCTCCCTTGAATTAAATCATAGATGGATATTGATTCATGTATCCTCTTTTTTGCTCAAGAGAGACTTATGTGCTTGGAAATTAGTTGTAAAAGAGTTTCCTCTTAAGATATAACAATCACCTTGACATTTGTACAACTTCAAGGCATTAAAAAATATGTACTTGTTAAAGGAACACGTACTCATTCTTAGGGAGTCTTCATTGGATGTACTTATGATCCTCCATATTAGAGTCTTGCCACTGTGAGGAATTTGTAATGTTTCCTTCTGGCATTGGAGTATATTTTTTCCTCGATGATAAGTTGTCACATGATGAAATTCAAAGGAAACTCTGCATTTAATTATAACATGTTAGTATTTTATAGGTTAGATCCAATTTCATTCATTTCTTTCTAACTTGATGTCACAAAGAAGACCTTTGCATCGATGTAAATCTTGGTGTAGATTGTAAAATCCTAATAACCACTTCCTAAAGATTGCATCCTTACTAGTTTGTTGATGTTCTATGAACCATTACTTTATTCCTTGTCTACTCAATCTTCATTAGTTTTTCCTTGTTCTTGTCAACAAATTAAAATACAATTATGTATGTATGTCTAAATTCATAACAAATTTTAAATAAGAAATCAAATTTCTTTGTGTGACTTGCTTTCTCAAACAATAATACATCCAACTTAAGTCAATGATTGTAATTAAAAGATAAATACTTCGTGAATTTTTTTTTAACCATGGGAACAACAACCTCCCAAGAGTATATCCAAGAGCACGCATGCTAGATATACCAGTAACTTGTGACTTAATTTGTGAAAATATTGTTGAAGGGAGAAAACATCCAAACCATAAGAAAGAATAAGACCAAGAATACACTATTAGGACACTAGGACAAACCATATAAAATAGGAGTCCACACCAAGTAACTAGAAATAAGAAAAAACCTCCCATGGTTTAAGTCGTTAATTTTTTTATTAAAAATAAATATAGTTTAGATAAGTCTAGAAACCCTTAGTTATTGGCAATATGAAGACAAAGGAGTTGTGTGAAATTCAGTCACAGGAATATTAATACTAAAGAATTTCTTACAGAAGATTCAAGACAATTTTACACATGAAATGACATTAATAGTGCTTCAATTGGAGGTTGGAGTTGTATATTATCAATAATCAATAATGTGAGATGATACAATGTCATACAACTTGTATGAATGCAATACAGTTCAAATTCCTTGGAGGTCATTCGAATTGGATAGATGAGAGTAGATTAATTGTCTGTTAGCCACACTAAACAAACCAGTTAACCAATAATCAGGCCATGATTGACTCTAACTGAGTCCTAACTTAATCAGAGTGCAATAATAACTGATTCTAACTGAATATAACTCAACAACATGTAAAACAGTAGGTGGGGGTGCATCTATAACTCAATTCAGCTCAAATGAAGTGAACTAAACTGAAACCAGTCACCAGAAGTTGTTGGAGGTGCCTTAAATCACTCCAGTTAACTCAAATCAGCCCAAAATAGACAATGAGATGAGGAAGGCGCTTTTCCAACTCAGCTTAATTGATTGTTAGGTGAAACAACATTCAGTTAACTAATTGGTGCACTTATGACAAGCAGATCACCCCATATTTTCTCCCTAATTGAAGGGGGAAGCCTAGTTAGCCTTCATGATTGAAGGAGAAGGCTTAATTGGCCTCCTTAATTGAAGGAGGGAATCGGTGTGCTGATGCTGATGTCGGGGGTTTTTTGGTGTGTGTGATTTTGATGTCAATTCAAGTCAATTAACTTAGGATAGTGGGTAATTAGGCCAAAATTGACCAAATAGGTGTGTGGGTTGGATAATGACTCCAACACCCCCCCTTAAGCTATACTCATTTGGAGGAGTAAAAATAAAATGTTAGGGCCCTGGAAACAAAGGCCATAGGTCACCCTGTACAAAAAATTAACTCTAAAATGCTCAAATAAAATGCTAAGTGAGGAAAGAGGGAAAACCCAGTGGAAAAAACCCTCCCTCAAGCTGAACACTAAAGAAGTAACTGCCTTCACCCTGATGAACTCGCCCCCAACAGTGAACAGAGGTAAGTAAAAATTTTCTCAGTAAATTTCTTGGTGAAAATATCTACAATCTGCTCATCTGTAGGGCAGTATTGCAGAACAATTATCCTGTCATGCACCAACTCCCTGATGTAGTGCATGTGGATCTCAACATGTTTGGTCCTCTACCAATGAAATGGATCCATTGAGATATTGATAACACTTTGGTTGGCACAAAATATGATTGTGGACAAAGCACTACCAATCTCAAACTCTGAAATAATTCCTTGCATCCAAACTGCTTGGATGCAAGCATTCACTGCTCCCCTGTACTCGGCCTCTACTAAAGATAGTGCAATGGCAGCCTAATTTTTGCTGGACCAGAAAATGGGACCACCACCAAACATAAACACATACCCAAAATCAAATTCTTATCTATGCAATCCCCTGCCCAATCTGAATCTATAAAGCTGACCAACTCTAGCTAAGAATCTGCAACATAGTGAATGTCGTAGGAGCTAGTGCCCTGAATGTATTGAAGGATCCTATTGGATTCCTTCTAATGGATCTCATGAGGCTGCTGCATATATCTTGATACAAAATTGATGGTAGAACAAATTTCATTCCTTGAATGTGTCAAGTATAGAAAGCTTCCGATCAACTAGTGGTAAATTGTGGAATCCATGGGTGGAGTGGATTTTCCTTCTTCAAAATTGATTCCTGAGAGGAAATGAAATGCTACAGCCTTGAAATCAGCCATGTTAAACTTAATTAACAGGTCTACAATATACTTTGAAATCAGTCGATAAACTGTCTCTGCAAACCCAAATCACTCATTTCAAAAGCATCGTGAAGAGTTGTTTTTGTAAAGGAAATCGAAGCAAGTGTGCTTCCTGTTGTCAAAAGATGATAAACATATAATACTATGATCATAATATTACCATCATACTGCTGAAAATATACATTATAATTAGATTTGCATCTCTGGAAGTTTTGTGAGAGCAGAAAGGAATCCATTTTGGCATACCAAGATCTTGGGGCCTGTTTCAACCCATATAATTATTTCTGCAACTTACACACCTGTTGCACCTGCAACAATTTCCCAAAATTCTAAAAAATGTTAGGACCCTCCTCTACTTTGATTTAGTCGGTTTTTCTTCTTGATTTTGGTCTATGATTTTTTCGGAAGGTTTTACAGCACTTTGATTTGCTATCAATCGATCTGTTTTACTCCTTTGATACTTTTAAATGATCCCTTCCATTATCAAGCTCATCTTTGCTTTTGCATGTCTTTAAAGTCATTTTTTCATCGGGAGTTGAGTCATTTGTTCTTCCTGCAGTTGCGGAGGTTTCCTGCTTTGTTTTTTACTGTTACGGATGGTTTATTGTCCCGCTGTTGTTGGTGAGTTTCGATTCTCTGACGTTTCGAGTGGTTTTCTATTCTTCATCGGAAGGATTGAGTTCTCCCTCGTCCGACGTTGCGGACAGATCTTCTTTCCGAGCGTCCGCCGTTACGGATCATGTTGGGATTTGACTTTACCTTATCTTCCGATCTGCGCTTTGATTTGTCTTCTGGCTGCATATCGGAGCCCATTAGCTTCGCGCTTTCTGCCGTTGCGGATGGAGTTCAACTTGTGAACGCCCATCGTTGCGGAGGAGTCCCATTTCTTGGCTTCCGATGTAGGTTCCCACCAGCGCCCGATCTTTCGTTTACGTGCTCTATCCGCCATTGCGGGTGAATTGACGTTGGGAACTATTCGCCATTGCGGAAGGTCTATGACTCTCGCCGCCATGTTCCAATTCCGTTCCACGCCCGATCATTGTGATTCATGCGTTCTATTAGCCATGACCGGTGAGTTGGTGCTGGGGACCATCCGCCGTTGTGGACGGTTTGGGGTTCTAGCCGCCCGACTCAGGTTTGGCTCCACGGCCGATTTAGAGCTCTCGCACGTGCGACTTTGTTTATATACGGGGGGCGGGGGTTTTGGATTTTTTTTATTGTTATTTTGGGCCCGAGTTGTCATTGTCTTCTCCACGCTGTCGACCTTGCGAACTTTGTGGAGCTCCGTGCTTGTACCCGCATCCAGGTGTCGGTTGGAAGCTTAACCGTTGTCGCCTCACCAGTTGCGCCTTACTGCCAGGTAGGATCATTACTGCCTTACCTAGTGCTATTCAAGGTTTTTATTAGGTGATGTGCTGGGGTTTGGGGTATTACTAGGGTTGTGTATACACTTCCTGTCCTGCCCGCATAATGAATTTTCCCCGCGGCTAGGTGCCATAGTCATTGTCTTGTGTTTTCCGCCCGCATATTGAGATAATGTCCGGTTGGGTTAGCTGTTTGCGGTTAGAAAGGGGGGTAGTCGTTTTCTTTTATAGAGACCGCATTTTTTTTCTTTACCTCAGCCGTTTTAGTTCCGCCCTGCGCGCAGTGGAGGAAGGCGCGGTGCAGGCGGCCGTTATGCCACCTGCACCTGTAGTAAGGAGGTCCAGGAAGTAGTTCCGATCGGGGTTTTGCTGAGGGTTTGTTAATTTTCCTCTGTTGATCAGTTTCCCTTTTTTGTTTGCCCATTTTCGAGCCCTAACCTCTTCCCGCGCCGCGCAAGTCATTGTTTTCGGCTGTCTTAAAACCTAGGGCTTCGCTGCTGTAGTATTGCGTTTTCAAGATAGCTTGATTGAATGAAAACCTCGTATGCAGAAAAGGAATGTTTATGCCCGCAGTCTCTAGCCGCACCAATGTAATTACCTTTCTGCGAGCAGCATGAACTATTGCCATTTTTATCCTTAATAGCGCTATGTCTTCGAAATATTTGAATTGTGGACAGTTACATTTGGCCCTTTGCTTTTAAGCTTCATTCATTTGCATTGCAAGTTATTTTAATAGGAGAAACGGCAATGCGAGATGGTGGCTCACTGTATCGCACGGGATTTAGTTTTTTAGTTAGGGCATGCTTGGGTTGTGCATACATGCATTAGTTTCTAGGCCTACCTTCACTTTATGGCACTCTACATATGATGTGCATATTTTGCTTCAATGAATTGCCATCCTGGGAAATTGGCATGTCACATAATGGTGTAGATTTAATGTTGTCCCAAACATAGTTGATAAGCTTGATATCATGCAACAGTGGTAGGTTGTTCAGAACTATGTATGCTTCACATAAATCAAGTCATGAAATATTGCACCCTAGTATCAAGGCATTATAGAGCTGTGCAATGCATGCTTTTGTTGCACAGGATATTAGCACGGTACACAGTATTGCATACTAGCTCAACTCTTCAGCCTGAAGGGATTATGTCTTAATTTCATTACAAGTCATAATACACTTGAGAATGAATAAATGGCTGCAAAATGTTCGCAAATTCGAATTGCTTAATGATAAAATGTTATACATGGCAGGAAGAGCTTACAATGTCCAAAAGGCAGAAAAAGAAGGCCCCTATGGTCGAAGAACAATCAGCAATAGAGGTCGTTACACAGGTAGAATATATATATGAGGACACCCAGTGTGTCTCGGGTGTTGAGCCTGAGTATAAATGGGATGAGGTATACAGATTGATTTCCCGCAGGGAAGTCCTAGACATGGGTCTCGAAGAGGAGCCCATTTATGCCAACATAGAGAAATCCTCCATCATGAAGGTGGCTACCAGACCAGAGCTATTCCCATGCTCTGATGTTATGAGATGGATTCTGCCCCACACAAATAGCGACACAATGCTTATAGGAAATGTCGAAGGTCAGGGCTATGCTGCATTTAGCTCAGGATATGTGGCGCTGGCTTACCACCTGCCAGAGCCTCAAATCTTCCTGTCAAATGATTGGTTGGATAACCTCAAGATGGATTTGGTAGAAACCCTGAAGAGAATGATCTTGCCAGGAAAGCTCTATCGACACAGAGCAACCGAGGATTATGATACAGTGAGCTTAAGAGCTCCTTACATATTTGTAGCTCTGATGCTAAACAGGATCTTTGGTAGAGCCAATGGAAAACACTTCAAATTTGAATGGGTCCCCATTATGTTCCATGTGGCGACCCAAGGAACAATCTTCAACTGGGCCAGCCTCGTATCAAGCAGTCTCTCTTCTTGCGTAGCTGCAGCCTTGGGAGGAGGAGAAGCCCGTAAGAAATCTGAATTCTATATGAGTGCAATTTTGATAGACTGCATACTATGTAACCAGCCTTTCCCCGACCTCAAGTGTGCCTGGGACAGGGAGAGAATGCCTGTATATGCAGCTTACAAACCACTGTGGGCTCATCAGTACCACAGTTATTACAGAGAAGTATGTGAGCATTTCATTATGCCACTATACAAGCTTATCTTCTGGAAGGAATGTGACTGCATGTCAGAAGATGCTATGCAGGTAATAGAGGAGTATGGAGATTATTTCTTGACAGACAATGGTATGTATCTTAGAATGTATGGAGGCTCAAATACACCCTATCTGCTGCCAAAATATGCAACGGATTATATAATCCACAAAGAGGCGGTCAGACAAGTGTTCATTGACGGAGTTGGTCATTTCTTGTTCCATCATAAGAATGCTGCATATCCCCCTTTACCGTTTAAGTTAGGAAGCTACAGATTCGCCAATGTGAAGCAAGCTGTGGAATTTATAGAGGAACTAGGGAAGTTCCATTTTGGGGAGATGCCTTTCCGGCGCAATGACACTCAAGGTAAAGTGGCTGAGCACTGTAAGAATCATAAAGTGTTCTATGAATATACCCATCATTATTATAAGGATGAATCTGTTTTTCGGAGGGCTCCAAACATGACGACACTCAGCAGAATATTCAAACCAAAGAACCCCACCAAAGGTGGGAAAGGGGGAGAGCAAGCCAGAACTGAAGAAGAGGCCAAGAAAAGACAGGAAGAGGCCCAAAAGCTAGAACAGGAAGCTGCAGAATGGCTGCAGAAAGGAGAGGAAGAAAAGAGGAAAGCTGCCCAAGAAGCAACTGAGAAAGCTCAAGAAGCAGCCAAAGAGGCTGAAGAAGCAGCTATACTGGCAGCCGAAGAAGAAAAAAGAAAGCTGGATGAAGAGCTTCAAAAGCAAGAGGCTGGGAAGATAAAGTTAACACAACGGTCAGCCTTTGAAACACCAACAGGGCAGAGTCAGGAAGAGGAAAACCCTGAGGAGCAAATCCTTCAAGTACCTACTGCTAGCACTCCTGTAACCCCTATGCTCCAATTAGTGCCTTTCGTCCAGAAGAAAGGGGAAGAAGTCCCGGACTTCAGCACTATCTATTACGACAGGGCCACCAAAAGAATCATGAGGAGGATGGAAAAGAAGGTGGAGGAAAAAGATCTATGAGGAAAAATGGTCACAGATACAACAGTCATGCTAGGGATAGACAAAGACCCCATGCTCACGATAAGAGCCGGGGCTGCACTAATTGATGCCTTCGTTGATAATGTAAACAAGATAATGAATGAGCTAGAGTCAGCAAAGAAGATCACTGCTCAGCTAAAAGACACGCTGAGGCAAGAAAGAAATGAGGGTAATAGACTAAAAAGGAAGTATGAGCACGTGCTAAGGGAAATGGAATCCACAAAGGGTGAAATCCATGCCCTCCAGGTAGAGGCGCAAGCCAAAGAGACAGCACAAGAGGCTCTAGAAAATGTACAACGGGAAGTCCAAAATCTGAGAAATGAGAAGGAACAGTTGAGGGCAAAAGTGGAAGACCTAGAGGCACAGCAGAATATCATCTATGAGTCCAATACCGAATACATCAAAGATCTGAAAGATAAGCTGGATTCTCTGACTGCTGAACTGGAGACAACTAAGGAGCAGCAAGTCGATCTGTAGCCGTTTAAAGAACATATCCTAGCTCAGAAAGCCAAAGTGGTCCACCTGCAGACTGCTCTGGAAGAAGAAAGATGCCAGGTCCTCTAGATTGATAGCCGACTGGACGAAATATTGGACACTGCTTCTTATTTTGTTGACAGGTCTCAAGACATCCTCGAAATACTGACTACAAGGATAGCAAGGGTGGAGAATAATGAGGAAGTTTCGGCAGAACTACCCTCCAAGGATAAACAAGCCCTCAATCGGGACTATGATCTGATAGAATTCGCTATCAATACTACAGAAGATTTCAAGAAAACGGTTGAGAAGACAAAGGGAGCCTGCACAGAATTCTTCAGGAGAGCCCTAGTTACCTATAACCATTGCCAGGTAGAAGCCGAGCAGAGGCTATATGAGTTCCCAGATCATGATTCGTTTGTAGAAATGTTGCAGAAAGGATAGCAGGACGAAGAAGCAAAAGTACAGCACATCAAAGCCATCAATGACCAAGTTCTGAGAAATGAGATAGGTCATACAGCTGTTAGTGTGCAGCCCTTAGAAGACCAGGTGCGATTAAACACAGCCAGGGTGGACGCCATCAAAAAACAGGCCGGGAAGTTTGAGCTAAACATCCAGTTTTTAGAGCCTAGCTCGTTTGAAGGTCTCGCTGCTGAGGCAGCAACATGGAAAAAATTCCTAGAAAACCAAGCGGCACCCTCCTCATAGGGGACTGGTCTGCTTTGTATTAATTAAAATTTTGTAAAAGATTTTGGGGAAAAAATGAAGCGTTGGGAAAACCAAGGGTTGGGAAGCCCAAAATTTATTTTGGGCAGCCCAACCAAATTTTAGCTTCTGGTATAAAAGTAGGAAATGTAGAGAGGCAAAAGGGCTTTTTTCCCCAGTAAGACTGGAAGGTTATTGTAAGAAGAACTACTTCCTTTTGCAATAAAATATTACAGTTTTCCTGTTGAAAGAAGATTGGTGGGATTTCAAATGTGTTGCCATGGATAGTCGAAAGATGAACTACTTTGTTTTTCAGCATTATATCCATGAATCGTGAGATCGTTCTAACTTTATGACCTATGTCTTTGTTTGATGATTTCTGATTTATTTCATGAAATAACCACCATGAGTAATGTATGTTAGTCATAAACAATTATCTATCTGGTTGTGAAATATCCTCCATTGTTCATGCGTGTGGAAGTTAATGTCAGCTATCTGTAGTTGCTTTTATTATGCGTGCACATTCACATTACTCATTCATATTAATCACAAGTGGGCTCCCCGGGGATAGGATAGAATAGGTAGATGAGTAGGCATATAGATAGGTATTCATTTATCTCATTTTAGCATGTGTGATTCAGATGCATGGTGGGCCTAAGACGAGAGGTAAGAACCTGCGCATCACATTGTGACTGCTCCCCGCATCCTTCACCACCCTGCATAATTAGTTAGATACTTGCATATCATTCTTAAGTAAAAAATACAAATTCCGGTGGACCGGGCCGCAACCGGTAAACCCTTGTTGTTACTTTGACCTATGGTATCCGGACCGTAAAACCGGACGGATTCCCTACACCAAATAGTCAACGGGCTAGTTGGGAACGTTGATTGGGGAGAATCCCTTACTGTTGCCGCCTGTGAATTTCCAGGCCTCAACAACACCAAGGAAGGATATGATTTATATCCTTTGGGATACTTCATTTATATATCCTTATTCATGTATCCATGAATAAAATCACTCTTGACATCCATGTGATGCACCTCCCAGTGCTTGGATGCGGTGATCGCCAAAACTAGTCTTATGGAATCTATCTTTGCCACTGGTGCAAAGGTCTCATGATAGTTCACTCCTTGGACCTGAGAGAACCCTTTTGAAACCATATGTGCTATGTAATTTCAGGTTGTTTCATCTGCAAAAAAAAAATTCTGATATACCCACTTTCATTGAACTAATTTCCTCCCAGGTGGAAGGGAAACTAGCTCCCAAGTTGCATTGTTTTGAAGAGAATTCAACTCTTCGTCTATAGTAGCTTTCCATATCGAATATTTTCGAGCATGGTAGTAGGACTTTAGATATGAATCAATCATCAAATAACTGGTCTCGTACATCAATGAATCATGACAAGAGAGAGAAATACCTGCTCTTTGAAAATCAGACCGGGTTCTTCTTGGATGAGAAGGATTTCCAATGTTTGTCCCAGCTGAAGAGAGTGTCTTTTTGTCCCAAGTTGGGAGATGAGTTGACAGTGCTTGATATTTGGGCCTCGAATCAAACAGTGCTTGATCTTTGGAGGATCTGATGATCCCCATCGGCACAAGATTGTCATGCTCGTTTGTGAGGGACTCAACAAAGGCATTGAAAAAAGGCATTTTCCAATTCAGGGTTGTTATCTTCTCGGTATGGAATGTGGAAACAAATACTAAATAATCTGATCCAAGTTTTGAAATAATGGAGAGAATGAGTTGATCATCCTCTTTCTCCACCTCACACTACTTCAACTGGAGCATTGGGTTCTTGAATTTGGTGAAGAATTCATTGAGAGTTTCAAAATTGCTTAGGTGAAGAGAAATCAGCTCATTCTCTAGCTGATAAATCCTCATTTCATCCTACTTATCAAAGAGATCAGCAATTTTATCCCAAATTTACTTTAGATTCTTCAATCCAATGACATTGAAATGAAGATCTTTGGAAATCGACAGGCAAAGAAACCCAAAATATTCATCCTTCTTATTCCAGTATCCAATTGTATCCACAACATGGTTTGGATCTACTTTGGTGTCCATTGTGACTCTGTAGAGTCCCTTGGCAGGCAGTTGAATCTCCATGTCTCCCTTCCATTGGTAGTAATTGAAAGGAGTAAGAGGATCCACGGTAGAAGCAATTTTTCTGTTGTAGCAAATGCAATAGAAGTCTTTGAAAAAACCTGCAAAAACACAAAAATGGCACCGTAAGGTCAAACATCCTGCACTTTTCAGGTTTTCATCACACCCATCTTAGTCAATCAAGCAAGCTTGATCAACAATTTATTTTCTTAAGACGTATGTGGAAAACCTTTGGCTTCTGGTGCAATGCTGGAATTTTTGATCTTTTTGTTCAAATTGCATGCTAGATCCGTCAAAAATCTTTTTTTTGAAGAAGATCTTTGTCTCGTTGTGGTTCTAATACCATGTGAAATTCATTCACATCAATCTTAAGACTAACGTAGATCTTACATCAGATTCAAGACAATTTTACACATGAAATGATATTAACAGTTCTTCAATTGGAGGTTGCAGCTATATATTATCAATAATCAATAATGTGAGATGATACAATGCCATACAACTTGCATGAAGCAAGACAATTCGAATTCCTTGGAGGTCATTCAAATTGGATAAATGAGAGTAGCTTAATTGTCCATTTAGCCACACTAAACACACTACTTAACCACTAATCAAGCCATGATTGACTCTAACTGAGTCCTAACTGAATTGAAGTGCAACAATGACTGATTCTAATTGAAAGAACTCAACTGCATTTCAAACAATATGTGGGTGCGCATCTCTAATTCAAGTCATCTCTAATGAAGTGAACTAAACTAAGACTAGTGACCAGAAGTTGTTGGAGGTTCCTTAAATCACTTCAGTTAACTCAAATCATCCCAAAATGGACAATGAGTTGAGGAAGGCACCTTTCCAGCTCAGCTTAACCGATTGTTAGGTGAAACAACATTCAGTTAACTAATTGGTGCACTTATGACAAGCAGATCACCCCATATTTTCTCCCCGATTTAATGAGGAATCCTAGTTATCCTCCCTGGATGTGTTGATGCTGATGTCAGGAGTGTGCTGGTGTGTTGATGCTGATGTCAATTTGAGTCAATTAACTTAGGATAGTGGTTAATTAGGCCAAAATTGACAAAATAGGTGTGTGGGTTGGATAACGACTCCAACAAGTTGGAGTTGAAACCATCTTTCTTATGGAGAATTCGATTCCTTATTGTATTAGATATATATTTTCAATTTAGAATCCTGCCAAAATAGAATATTACCATGCCTTTTCAAATTGTTTGTGGCCCACTTGTCATTAAATTAATGCTCGTCCATATTTTAGGGAATAAACGAAAGGAATCCAACTAGAATGGATTGAAAAGTCACTCTATTTTTCATGATTTTGTTGAGTTGAAAGTATTAAAGTCAACTGCAATGAAATAAATAATATGGTAGAAGTGTTCAAGATATTTGGATGGGTAATGAAGTTGAATTCAATCTAATGAGTTTGTAATTTTTTGTAGTCAAGAATAACTTCTTTTATGTTATTTTATATTTTTTAATTACCAAAATAATTATGTGTTGGATATAATAAAATAACAAACTAGTGATAAATAGCATCTAAAAAAATCAAGAAAAATAAATACATTTGTTTGCGTTGACATCATTCATAATTACCTTTGACATAATAAATATTAATCAAGCCAAAATATCATCATCTTCATTTCCATCACTGTCATCCTCACCCTCATAATCATCATCATCATCATTTTTTTCATTGTGATCATCATTTTCATCAGCATTGTCAGTCATTGTCATTGTCTTCATTATATAATGACACCATCACAATGACCTTCTTCATCATTGTTTTCATAATCATTGTTGTTGTCATCAACGTCATCATCATCATAGATATCATCATTGTCATAACAATGATGATGATGACGATGATGATCTTTATTATCATCATTGTCATAACAATGATGATCATTGTTATCATCATTGTCATAACAATGAGGATGATGATCATTGTTATCATCATTGTCATAACAATGAGGATGACGATGACGATGTCCATTGATGCCGATGACGATCATTGTTATCATCATTTTCATAGCAATGACAATGGCGATGATGGTGTCCATTAATTATGTTGACAATGGGGATGATCAACATCATCAAGGTCGTGATGATGATGATGATGATCATAGTCGTCAACAACAACAACACAATGATAATTATCATCATCATTTCCATCATCATCATCAGAATAGTTGTTGTTGTAATCATCTTCATATAATCACATCGTCGTCATCATATTCATAGACATCATCATTAGTTTCGTCGTCATCATTAATGGCATTTTCATCATCGTCATCGTCAGCCATGTCATTGTTAATGATGGTGACCTGGATGATAACGATGTCGATGATGAACTACATCACAATGATTCCAATTTAAGAATTTGAAATATTCACCAAGGTCATTGGCATCATCACAATCATTATTACTGTCATTTTTGTCATCATATCATTTCCATTGTCATCGTAACCATCATTGTTGTCATCTTCATCATTGTAATTAAACATAGAATAAGGAGAATATAAATGTAGTTGATTTTGGAAGCTAAAGTGGATGCAATTCACAACCACTACATCTCCATATTGATAGAATGTGCCTCATTTTGAACCTAGACAACCTAGCATAAGGAGAATTTAATTGTGATTGATTTGGGATACTACTTTAGGTGTTAACAGAACCTAGTTTGGCTCCTAATTTGAAGTTTTATCATTATTAGGACCATAAGGGAAAGGGGGGAATATTAGTAATGTCATAGAAAATGAAATGATGGTTACACATCATCCTGATTCTCATAATATTCAATTTCATCATCATCATCATTGTCATCGTCATCGTCATTGTCATTCTAGTCATCATCATGACATGATCATCAACATATCATCAAGCACATAATTAGTGTCATCATCATTTTCATTGTCATTGTCATCGTCACACCATCATCATCAACATCATCATCATCATCATGACGATGGAAAGTAAATTAATGAGGATGGTGATAGTGATGATGCGATTATATGATCATGACAACAATGTTGATGATGACAATGAAGATGGTGATTATGACGATGATGATGATGATAGTGATGATGGAAATGACCATGATTATGACAATGAGAATGAAATGAATGATGATTATGATGACGATGACGATGATGACAATGACAATGATGGAAATGATGATGAATATGAACTAGATGACAAAAATGATGATTGATAGTCCTAAAGTATGTACTAGACTATAATATTACAGAGTTTAGACACCTCTATATTTGGGATTTGAATTTTAGGATTGGTTATGTAATTGGTCAAGAGATTGTTTATAAATAAGGATAGAATTCAACAAATCATAATATCAAACTCTGAAAATAACAATGAATGGATAACCTTAAAAATTAAGGATTGTATTCAAAGACAACCAAAGTTCAAAATTGTTGATGATATGGCAAAAAAAACTCATTTTTACATCAACTTTATAATACTATATCCAGAAAAGCATTCTAAATAAATAGATATGAGCATTGAATCAGTATATGGCCATTCATGATAAACACTTCATTACAAAGGATTGCATAACTAATATTAGTTTAAATTGAACTTCAAAATACATATTAAAAGATAGTTAAACATGGATCAAGGAATATAAAGTATCATCTCCAAGTTAGAGGTCTTCAAAACAAAATTCACAAAGTGTAAGTTTGCAAAGTCTCAATATCCTCACTCTTGACCCTCATACATGCTAAACCCTTACTATTATTTTGGTATACATTTTATAGCCAAGTTTAATCTCTAGAAAATTTCTAGATCCATAAATTATGGATCAAATATAGCATAATCGTCTTTGATAATTACAACATTAAATTTAACAATTAAGTATAGAAATTTCTACTTGATCCAAACGACTAACTTGTCCAGATTCTTCAAGTCAAACCTGCAATTGTTCATCTATTGAAAACTTGGAATGAATTTGGGAACATAGATGTTAATTTCATACATAACAAACTCCTACATTCAAGATTGTTTGTAGTAAATCTCAGCCTCTTGAATTGTAGAGTCGTTGCCAACAAAGAGAATGTAGTTAATATTCTTGTTGATCTTCTCTTGAAACTCTTTTATCTTACCTTTGATACCATTGTGTATTCCCTATAAAAATTGCTTCATTCTTCAACCATTTTCTCCTCCTGACTATGGCTATACTTAATCTTCCCATCATATGACATCTGACTCCTGACATCAAGATTGGTATGTCAAAAGAGTTGTTGGGATATGATGTTCTATCATTCTTAACTTCTGACTTCCTACAGCAAGGTCAGTAGGCTATTAAATTTGGATTATCATATCATTGTCGATTTTTGAATCTCAGACATCGGGTTCAACAAATGACAGTGAATAAATCTTTACAGTGTTTTTGACTTTTGATTCCCTGTGTGCTTGAGATTTTTTTGCCATAAATTCCCTTATTTTCTATACTGCAATTAGCTGGTAAATACTTCTTTGAATTTCATTAGGCTCTTCCATCTTATCCTGCATAGAGTTCATTGCTGATAAGCCTAACTAAACTGGAAAAACAACATCGGTACCATAAAATAATTGGAAAGAGGATGTAGCAATAGAATTCTTGGTAGTTACTCTATATACCCATAGAGCATAATTTAGCTTAGTATCCCATCCTCTCTTATTTTTAAATAGCAGCTTCTTAATGTTATTGACAAGGATTTTATTGGTTGACTTTGCCAACCCATTACCTTGTGGGTAATAAGGTGTGGAGTGCTTGATTATCATATTATGCCTCTCACATAAATGAACCATATCACCATATTTGAAGGAAACAACATTGGCAGTTAGAATTTTTTTAGGATAACTAAAACTACTCAAAATATGTTCCTCCTGGAAGTTAATGGTCACTTTATCAGTTGCATTCTTAGTAGGAATTTACTCTACCCATTTGGTAAAGAAATTAGTAGCTGTTAAAATCTATTTGTGCTTCCCACTTGAGGGAGGATGAATTTCACCAATGAAATCCAATCCCCATTGTTGGTAGGGTGAATCTTCTACAGTAGGTTTCAAATACAAAGAGATAAGTTTCTACTTACTTGCAAACTTCTGACATTCAACACACGCTCTTAATTTGGAAAAAACATTAGAAAATAATGAAGGACAATAATAGCTTTCCCCCAGTATTTTGAAGGTTGTGTATTTCCACTAATGGTGTCCTCCACAAGCCCCTCCATGTAAATATGTCATTATCATATTAGCCTCATTTTCATTTACACATCTAAGGAACATCCCTAGAGGGTCTCCAAAATAATGTTTGATCAAGTAAACAATATTTCATGGATTTTAACTTTAATGATATAGACTTACTCTTCTCTAATTATGTTGAACACTATAGATACATAAGAAATTAAACCGCATATACATACCAAAATGATGTAGCGTACATATCATAAATGTACTTTTTCTCTTGTTCTGGCGACAATTCTGATTTTGCTAACCAATTCAAGATACAATTGAGACCTAAGGCCTCATAATTGGAATCTTCTAGAAGCTTGGAAAGTCCTTGTCCTTTAACCAACTTTGTGGGCCTGATTTCCATATCATACTCCATGATTTTTGCAATCCAACATCTCCTCTTAGATTCATCGTTAAGCTATATGAGAACCTCCTTAACTATGGCATTAGGCACATAAGTTATTACCTTAGAGTGCAAAAATGTAAAACATGAAGAACTTAATTGTTTTAACTAAGGAATATGCCTACTTTCAATTATATTGTACTCAACCTCCACATACATAAGATCCTTACTAAAGAAAGAAATAGGCTTCTCTAAACCATCGAAATTCTTTTTTGACAACACTGCAGCCACAATATATTTAGATGTATAAGAAAAAGTTAGAATATCTTTACAGAAATTAAGACTTACCAGCACTGGTGCTTCACCTAGATCCTTATTTATCCTTTAGAAAGAAGACAACTTCAACTATCCATTTCACTTCTTGATCCTTCTTAAAAATCCATGTACTCTATTTTATGATTTCTACAAAATTGGGAATGGGCCATCTTAAAAAAATTATCTTCCCAATGAAATATTTATTCTCTTTTTTATTTCTAGGGATACAAAAAAATTTAATAGCCTTCTGTTGCAGCTGCAACAATTTCCCAAAATTCCAAAAAAATTTAGGACCCTCCTTTGCTTTGGATTAGTTGATTTTCTTCTTTGTTTTCCTATGTTTGGATTGATCTACCACTTGCTTTAACGCTTGAAAAGATCCAATGTCTGATCAAACTTCATTGCTCTTGTTAAATGCATTTACAGCATGTTTGAATCGGAAGGACTTGTCATTTCTTTCTCCGCCATTGCGGATAGAATTTCGGTTTTAACTTCGATTTTTCTCCCGTTTCGATTGATTTTCATCGGCTGCTTTTGTGTTTTGGCATAGGAACTTTTATCATTTATTTCTCTGCCGTTGCGGAAGGAAAACTTCTTCCTCTTTCGATCAATGCTTTGACGTTTCGGGTCCGTTTGTCATTTCCATCGATTCCATAAGTCGCGGGCTTCCGCCCTTGCGACTGCGGGGAGCCTTCTCCTTCCGGCATTGTGGACGGCAAATCGCAGTCTCTCCCAATTATGGATTGAATTTTTGCTCCCGATTTGATTGTTTACATTGAACCCGTAAGTCTTCGGCTGTCGCCATTGCGGCTGTCGGAGGTTTTCTCCTTCCGACCGTTGGAGTCATTTTAAGCCCGCCGTTGCGAAAGGGCGGACCTTTTGTTAGCTCCACCGTTGCGGCTACTGGACGCTTTTCCTTACCGATCTCTTAGACGTTCCGCTTCCAAATTAAGTCCCGACATTGCGGACGATGGTGCGCTTTAAAGTTCCGTCGTTGCAGATGAAAGAAATGCTAGCCCTTCCGATGTGTATGCGTGTTGCTTCCGACTTAACTTTACTCATTGCGGATGGCTTGGCACTTCGATCATCCGCCGTTGTGGAAGGGCGTTTGCTTTCATCTTCCGATTCAAAAGCTCTCCGCCATCTGATCTTTGCCCGCCCGTTGTGGTTGACTATATATACGGGGTCGAGACGTTAGGTTATTCTATTGTTATTTTTTGACCGCCGTGCTCTGTCACTATCGTGCTGTCGAGTGCTCGAGCTTGTTTGGACATTAGTGCTAGTACCCATGTCCAGGTGGCAACTGTGAAAGCCTGACTGTCTTCGTCCTGCCATACACGCCGGTTACACATCAATGCCAGGTAGGCTTCGTTTTCCTTTCCCTTTCCGTTGAACATTTGGTGGTTATGCTTGCTACGGTGGTTTGTTTTCCCAGTCGTTTACTCGACCCCGTAATTGCATATATATTTGGAGGATTTCGTATCATAGTAGACCGTGGGAGGGCAGTTTGACATGCGGAGTATTTTTCCCCTCACCGCCGTTTAGTTTGCAACCCTGCGCATAGAGCGTGAGGGGGTTTGGCACTGACGACCGTTACGCTGTCTGCGCCAAACCACCCTACGTAATGATGGTGGGTAGGAGATAGGTTTGCCATGGCCTTCCTTGGGGGTTTGGGACTGTTTGTGTCGTTTTTGGGCTTCCGTGTCATTTGTACCCCAATCGTTTTCATCACACAGTTCCGCGTGACCTCATTCGAGCTTAGTGTTGAACCCCTAGCCTGCTGAAAGGGATATGTCATTACTCTTAGTGGGTGAGCATGGCACCATTGAAGAAAACCGTGTAATTACAACTATTTTTCCCGCGCAGCGAAACGACCATGGCGTGCGCAGAGAGCCGAGATTTGTTGCATATTAATGTAGATCTATTGTCATTTTGAATATGGTTGATAGAATTGTTTGATATTCTACAGCAGTGGTAGATTGCACATTTTACTGTATATAACTATGTTTCATCAGGCTAGACATAAACTAAGTCACTGAACACTACACATTGGGTTTTAATAATTTTGTAGTTAGGCCATTTCAGGCTATACATGCATTTATTTACTTCATTGACTAATTGCTATCATGATGAACATAGAAGAAATGGCACACTACATATTGATGTATATAAGTTTGTCACTCAGCCAAAAGGGCTTAATGTTACAATTTTATGGCAGGAAGAGCTCACAATGTCAACGAAACAAAAGAAGAAGGCCCCTGTGGTCGAAGAAGAGCCAAAAGTAGAAGTTGTCACTAAAACAGAATACATATACGAGGACACTAAGTGCATTTCTGGTATTGAACCTGAATACCAGTGGGGAGAAGTATATAGATTGATCACCCGCAGAGAGGTTCCTGACATGGGCTTAGAAGAAGAGTCCATATATGCCAACATAGAAAGATCTTCACTGATGAAGATCACCACAAGGCCAGAGTTGTTCCCGTGCTCTGAAGTAATCAGATGGATTATGCCCTGGGAAAATGTCACAACAATGATTCTGGAAAATGTTGAAAGACAAGGCTATGCTGCATATATCCCTGGATATGTAGCGTTGGCTTACCACCTGCCAAAAGCTCAAGTATTTTTATCTGATGATTGGCTGAACAACATTAGAATGGACCTAGTATAGACTCTTAAAAGGATGCTGTTGCAGGGAAAACAGTACAGATATAGACCGACAGGTGATTATGATATGGAAAGCTTAAGGGCTCCTTATAGGTTCATAGCTTTGATGCTAAATAGGATTTTTGGAAGAGCACATGGTAGGTTCTTCAAGTTGGAATGGATACCCATCATTTTTCATGTTGCAACCCAGGGGACAATTTTCAACTGGGCTAGCCTTGTATCAAATAGTCTTTTAGCTTGCTTGGCCTCAGCTTTGGGAGGAGTGGCCCAAAAGAGGTATGAATTCTATATGAGTTCCATACTCATCGATTGCATATTGTGTAATCAGCCTTTCCCCGAACTCAGGTGCATCTGGGATAGGGAAAGAATGCCTATCTATGCTGCCTATAAACAGCTGTGGGCACACAAATATCACAGCCATTATCGAGAAGTATGTGAACACTTTATCATGCCCTTACACACACTCATTTTCCTAAAAGAGTGTGATTGTATGTCAGAAGAGGCACTGCAAGTAATAGGGGAGTATGCAGACTACTATTTGACTAAAAATGGCATGTACTTCAGGATGTTTGGAGGTTCGAGAGCACCTTCCCTGCTGCCCAAATACACAACTGATTACATTGTTCACAAGGAGGTAGTCAGACAAGTGTTCCTGGATGGAATAGGCAGCTTTCTGTTTGAACACAAGAAGACCCCCTATCCCCCTTTGCCCTTCAAGTTAGGGAGCTACAAGTTCACCAAAGTGAAGAAAGCCGATGAATTTGTAGAAGAACTGGAAAGATTTCATTTTGGCGAAATGCCCTTCCATAGAAATGATACTCAAGGCAAAGTGGATGAACACTGTAAAGAGCACAACGTGCATTTTGAGTATGCCCACCATTGGGATCGAGAGGAGTCCATCTTCTGAAATGAAATAAACATGACAGCCTTACGAACAAGGTTTAAGAAGAAAATTACCACAAAAGGTGGGAAGGGAGATGAACAAACCAAGGCTGATGAAGAGGCTAGAAAGAGAAATGAGGAAGCCCAGAGGTTGGCGCAAGAAGCTGCAGGGTGGCTGCACACAGAAGAAGAAGAGAAAAGAAAGGCTGCTCAGGAAGAAGCTGAGAAAGTAGAAGAAGTAGCTAAGATAGAAGAAGAAGAAAAGAAAAGGAAGCTAGATGAGGAGCTTCAAAAGCAAGAAGCTGAAAGGCTAAAGTTGACACAGACAGAACAGTCAGCTTCTGAAACAGCTGCAGGGAAGACCCAGGATGTGGAGAACCCCGAGGTTCAAGACCCACAAGTACCTATTTCCAGCACACCCATCGTCCCCACACTGAAGCTGGTCCCCTTTGTGCCGAAAAAGGGAGAAGAAATCCCTGATTTTAACACTGTGTTTTATGACAGGGCTACAAAGAGGATAGTAAAGAGAACAGAAAAGAGGGTTGAAACAGGAGATATGTCTGGTAAAATGATCACGGATATGGCTGTTATGTTGGGAACAGACCAAGATCCAAGATTCACCCTGAGAGCCGGGACTGCACTAATCCACGCCTCAGAAGATAACATGGACAAGGTAATAACTGACTTTGAGCAGTCCAAGAAATCCTCTGCTCAGTTGAAAAAAACATTGAGGAAAGAGAGAGAGGAAGGCAATAGGCTGAAGCAGAAGTATGAAGACGTGCAGAAGGAGATAAAGGCTTCTAAGGCTGAATTGCAGGCCCTCCAAGTAGAAAGACAGGTCAGAGAAACAACACAAGAATCCCTGGAAAAAATACAAAAAGAATATCAAGAGCTGAAGATAGAAAAGGAACGGTTGCAGGAGAAGGTAGAAGAGCAACAAAGGATTATCTTGCAGGCCAGTGAGATGCACTCCCAAGAATAGAGAGAGAAACATCGAGAGTAGATTTCTTCTCTGACAAATGCTCTGGAGGAAGCAAGGGATCAGCAGGTTAACCTCCACCCGTTCAAAGAGCACATCTTGGCCCAGAAGACGAAGATGCTGCAGCTACAGACTGCTATAGAAGGAGAAAGGTGTAAGGTGTTGCAGGTAGATAGCAGATTGGAGGAAATCCTAGAGACCTCCTCTTACTTTGTAGATAGATCTCAATACGTCCTTGAAGTCCTGACTGCAAGAATGGAAAGGCTGGAAAACAAGGAAGAAACTCTAGCAGAACTGCCATCAAAGGATACACAGGCCCTCAAGCGGGATTATGACTTGCTGGAATTTGCCATAAATACCGTGGAGGATTTCAAAAAATCAGTTAAGAAGACAAAAGGAGCATGCACCGAGTTTTTCAGGAGACTTCTCATTACCTACAACCGGTGCCAGATAGAGGCCGAGCAGAGGCTTGAGGCTTTCCCGGATCATAACGCCTTTGTGGAGCTATTGTAGAAGAGATACCAGGAAGAGGAAGCTAAAGTACAGTAGATTAAAACCCTAAATGATCAGATCTTGAAGAACGAAGTAGATCATTCAACTATCAGCGTGCAGCTTCTGGAAGACCAGCTACGATTGAGTGCAGCCAGGATTTAGGCCATAAAGAACCAGGCTGCTAAGTTTGAGATTAATATTCAGTTTTTAGAGCCTTGTGAATTTAAGGGCATTGTCTCTGAAGCTTTAGCATGGAATAAATTTCTAGATGCCCAAGTGGGACCCTCCTCGTGAAGGATCGGTCATTTTTTGTAATATGTGACATTTTGTGAAAAAACCTTTGAGAAAAGTCAAGCATTGGGAAACGAAGAGTTGGGAATCCCAACCGTCTCACCTTTTTGTATAAATGTAATAGACTAAGAGGGAAAAAGGGATTTTTCCTAGTTAGACATGAAAAGCTATATTGTAAGAAGAACTATTTCTCTTTGCAATAAAGAAGTATTGTTTGCCTGTTGGAGGAAGATGGGTGGCATTTTCAAATGTTATGTTGTGGATGGCTGAAAGATGAACTGTTTTGTTTTTCCAGTTTCTGTCCATTAACCGTGAGATCGTTCTAACTCTTAGAACCTATGTTCTTTGTTTAAATGATTTCTGGTTTATTTTGTGGAATTACCACCATGAGTAATGTATGTTGTTCATAAAACAATTGGCTATCTTGTTGTTGAAATATCTTTAATCGTTCATGTGTTGTAGAAAGAAACATCAGCTACCTGTAATTTCTCTTTATGATGCATGCACAATACACATTACTCATAATTAAGTTAAAGTTTGCTCCCCGGGGATAGATAGATAAATAGATAGTTAGTTTTATTTCTACACATGTGATTTAGATGCTTGTGAGCCTAAGACGAAAGGTAAGAACCTGCGCATCACATTGTGAACGCTCCTTGTATCTTATCACCCTACATGGTTAATTAGGCATCTGCATATCATAATAAAGTCAAAAAATACAAAAATATACACAGTGGACCGAGCCGCAACCGGTAAAACCTTTGTTTTTGTTACTTTGACCTACGGTAACCGGACTGCAAACCAGACGGATTCCCCATACCAAACAGTCACGGGCTAGTTGGGAACGTTGACTGGGGAGAATCCCTTTCTGTTGTTTCCTGTGAATTTCTAGGCCTCAACAGTTCTGGCGCTATAAGGAGGGCTGCCAGTGCATGGCTGGCCATGGAGACTTATTTTCCCGAGATTACCTGACCAGCAAATGTTTTGAATCTTGTAACCTGACCCAAGTACTTACAGGTTTCGGTTATACCTTTGAAGTAAGAAATCGTGTTCTCACCCTATGTTGCTCTTTGCTCAGATTTTTGTTCTTTTGCATGTGCTCATGGCTGGTGTAAATGTAAATCAGCCCAACCCTCTGCCGGCATGGAGATCTAGATCCCCGTTGAACCTCACACCACCATTGCATAACCTACCTCAAGTGTTTGATAAGTTGTTGCCTAAGTTTGACCCCGAGGAAAGGATTGTTGAAGATGACCACTTACAAAGTTTCTATTTGGCGGTAGAAGGTTTAAGGGCTGGGGAGTACGAAGATGTTGTCTGTAGATTATTTCCTCATACCTTGAAAGGGGCAGCTGCTTCATGGTATTTTGCTGTGCCTGCAAACTCAATTCCAGATTGGAATACTTTTGAAAGAATATTCAGAAATAAATATGCAGCTCAGAGAACTCATGCCTCACTAATGAAAGGTCTTGGTTAGTTAAGAAAAGAGAAGAATGAGAAGGTACGTAGTTTCACTCAAAGATTTTCAATATACCTAAAGAAATTTTCTGAAGCTGACAGACCCTCAGACAAAGTCTTAATTGAATATTATACCTCAGCCCTAGGACCTAAGCTGGCCATGTTTTCCAAGATGAAAGCCAAACCTACGTTGGTAGAGACTTACGAAGAAGAAGAAAGGGTAGAAGCTGAAAAGGAAAGCATAGAGGACTATCCTGAGCAACTGAGAGAAAAGACTATCGAGAGAAGAACATTATTGCTGTCTAAACCTAAAGAGGAACAATCACATGATTATCAAGGAATGCTGAAAATGATGCAGAATCTATCCAACAAAATAATAGATCTGAAGAAAGGGAGGGAAGCTCAGAAAAATCACAAACCCTACTACCGAAAAAGAGAGGATAGCAACCAATGGAAAATACCTCCGCCAAATTTACCATCAGTAAACATAACAGAAGTAGGGGGTGATAATTTCTGCACTTTTCACCAACAACCCCATTCGGAAAAGAAGTGCCCTCAATGGTTGAATTCGATGACATTGGTTATGAATCAGCTGCTAGTTTCTAAATTAACCAAGGACAATGATAAAGAGGAAAAGAAAAACCAGACTATGGAAAAACAAGATAATGACACCATGTTTTCATGGGATGGTGTCTCGCTATTTGACAATGAAGAGAGAGCTTTCAGAACTGAATGTACACCTACAGCAACAAAGGACATGGATTTAACCATTTCGAAGATCAAAAGATTGCAAAAGAATGTCAAAGACAGGCAGATACCAATGATAAAGATAAAACACCTGAAGCCACTACCCTCAACCAGGAGGCAGAACCGAGCAATGAGACTGTCAAACCTATGGAAGATGTTGAGGAAAGAAGCATTGAAAAAGTTAAGGAAGTTAAAGACGAGATACCCACTGAAAACCAACCTGTGGAGGAAAAGGTCAAATCAACTGGGGAAAGGAAAACTAGCACCCCACCTTTCCTTTTGACTCTGGAGATTTTGAACCATAAGGTGCATAATTTTTTGGTGGACTCTGGATCATCGGTGAATTTTATGCCTCTTGCAATTTGCAAAAAACTTAATGGGAAACAAAAACCTACTGATTGGGATGTCACTCAACTAGACAAGACTAGTGTCAAGGTAGTAGGGGAGATGAAGAATATTTGTATTCGATTGTCTGCGAATAAAAATATATGTCAATACCTTGATATTGTAGTAGAAGACATACCTGATGGCTATGGATTGATCTTGAATCGAGACTGGTCAGCACGACTAGATGGTTACTTTGCTTCAAACTGGTCACACCTATGGTTGCCTCAGAAGGGTAGCCCAAACCTGATTAAGATTTTAAGAGATCCCTACATGAAGCACAATGTTACTAGGCTAGGAGAGGGAAATGAGTCTGTTGATTCTGTCCTAGGAAACTATCTGACTGAGCTTAAGCTAAGACATCATACCTCAAGAAAGGCCAATTCCAGAATTGACACTCAGCCTGATCTCCTTCAAATTCCTCAGGCTGAAAGGGATGAATGTAGGATAGTAGACATGTGTTCAATTGCAAAAATAGCGCAGCTATACCATGGTTAGATATCTCATGTCTATAATCCAGCCCACCCTCTAACTCCCTAAGATTAAATATATTTAGGAGTGGGCAAAAAATTTTCTTTTCTTTTGCTTTGTACATAAATAAATTGATTTGTTTGCTTTAATGCTTTGATTATTGATTTGAGGTTGTTCTATTTTAATTTATAGCTTTGATGATGTCTTTTTCACTGCTTTATTAGTAGTTCTTTTGGTTTTGAATAAAGAGGAAAACTTTTGGTTGTAATGGAAACATCAGGGTTCTTTATTAACTAAAATCTTGAGCAACAGACTGTGCTTTAAAGTATAGAATGTCTTCTAGTAGCAGTGTTCCATAACTGGCCATGCATTCATTGAAGTCTTACTTAACCCCTGTAAATAACTCAGAAGTAAAAGAGGTCTATAATACTATTTCGAGGCTCCATCCATTTCACATCTTAATATCCAAGGGGGTGACAGCAAAAGACCCACGGAAAGGAAGCAGAGTAAACGGTATATCATATATAAATGATCCCATGCCATAATTTTAGAAAAAGCTAAAAGTTATCAAGAGTCAAAACTCCTTAAAAGAAACAAGACATATCAAAGCAAAATATCAAAAAGCATGAATTTCAAATTGCCGAAAGTTCCTCTCCATCCGTGAGATGAAACACCAATTCTTCTCTCACACAAAAGGGCACTATGGGGAAGAGGAGCCTGAATAAAATTCAGAAAGAAAGGAAAATGGAGGACTCAAAAGAACTAAAGTTCTAATGGCACAAAAGTGCAATTAGCATGGGAATGAGGAACAAAAGGATAACGTTGTTTACTATCTGTTACAATCCTGTGGCGTCCAAGCATGAAACTACCTAAGGACGGGTAAAATAAACCTCATTTATTAGGCCTCAAAAGAGTCATTCAAACTTGCAATATTTCTGATGTTACCATTTCCCAAAGAATGGACTACTTCTCAATGGTTTAAATGCTTAAGTTGGCCAGCCTAGGGATACAAACATCTAGAAGATTTAAATTTTATTCAGACGGTCTTGCACTGAGAAGGAGTTAATTCAGAAATCTGGGGTTCACCAGGTAGTCGCCAATTGTTGCAGCTGCAACAATTTCCCAAAATTCCAAAAAAATTTAGGACCCTCCTTTGCTTTGGATTAGTTGATTTTCTTCTTTGTTTTCCTATGTTTGGATTGATCTACCACTTGCTTTAATGCTTGAAAAGATCCAATGTCTGATCAAACTTCATTGCTCTTGTTAAATGCATTTACAGCATGTTTGAATCGGAAGGACTTGTCATTTATTTCTCCGCCATTGCGGATAGAATTTCGGTTTTAACTTCGACTTTTCTCCCGTTTCGATTGATTTTCATCGGCTGCTTTTGTGTTTTGGCATCGGAACTTTTATCATTTCTTTCTCCACCGTTGCGGAAGGAAAAATGCTTCCTCTTTAGATCAGTGCTTTGACGTTTCGGGTCCGTTTTTCATTTCTATCGATTCCATAAGTCACGGGCTTCTGCCCTTGCGGCTGCGGGGAGCCTTCTCCTTTCGGTGTTGCAGACAGAAAATCGCAGTCTCTCTCGATTATGGCTTGAATTTTTGCTCCCGCTTTGATTGTTTACATCGAACCCGTAAGTCTTCGGCTTCCACCGTTGCGACTGTCGGAGGTTTTCTCCTTCCGGCCATTGGAGTCATTTTAAGCCCACCGTTGCGGAAGATCAAACCTTTTGTTAGCTCCACCATTGCAGCTACCAGATGCTTTTCCTTTCCGATCTCTTAGACGTTCCGCTTCCAACTTAAGTCCCAACATTGCGAATGATGGTGCACTTTAAAGTTCCGCCGTTGCGGATGAAAGAAACACTAGCCCTTCTGATGTGTATGCGTGTTGCTTCCGACTTAACTTTACTCGTTGTGGATGGATTGGCACTTCGATCATCCGCCGTTGCGGAAGGGCTTTGCTTTCATCTTCCGATTCAAAAGCTCTCCACCGCCCGATCTTTGCTCGCCCGTTGTGGTTGACTATATATATGGGGTCGAGGTGTTAGGTTATTCTATTATTAATTTTTTACCACCGTGCTCTGTCGCTATCGTGTTGTCGAGTGCTCGAGCTTGTTTGGACCTTAGTGCTGGTACCCGCGTCTAGGTGGCAACTGTGAAAGCCTGACTGTCTTTGTCCCACCATACACGCCGGTTCCACATCAGTGCCAGGTAGGCTTCATTTTCCTTTCCCTTTCCGTTGAACATTTGGTGGTTATGCTTGCTACGGTGGTTTGTTTTCTCGACCGTTTACTCGACCCCGTAATTGCATATATATTTGGAGGATTTCGTATCATAGTAGACCGTGGGAGGGAGGTTTGACATGCGGAGTAGTTTTCCCCTCACCGTCGTTTAGTTTGCAACCCTATGCATAGAGAGTGAGGGGGTTTGGCACAGATAGTCGTTACGCTGTATACGCCAAACTGCCTGCGTAATGATGGTGGGTAGGAGATAGGTTTGCCATGGCCTTCCTTGGGGGTTTGGGACTATTTGTGCCATTTTTGGGCTTCCGTGTCATTTGTACCCCAATCGTTTTCATCACGCGGTTCCGCGCGACCTCATTCGAGCTTAGTGTCGAACCCCTAGCCTGCTGAAAGGGATATGTCATTACTTTTAATGGGTGAGCATGGCCCCGTTGAAGAAAACCGTGTAATTACCACTATTTTTCCCGTGCAGCGAAACGACCATGGCGTGCGTAGAGAGCCGAGATTTGTTGCATATTAATGTAGATGTATTTTCATTTTGAATATGGTTGATAGAATTGTTTGATATCCTACAGCAGTGGTAGATTGCACATTTTACTGTATATAACTATGTTTCATCAGGCTAGACATAAACTAAGTCACTGAATGCTGCACATTGGGTTTTAATAGTTCTGTAGTTAGGCCATTTCAGGCTATACATGCATTTATTTACTTCATTGACTGATTGCTATCATGATGAACATAGAATAAATCGCACACTGCACATTGATGTATATAAGTTTGTCACTCAGCCAAAAGGGATTAATGTTACAATTTTATGGTAGGAAGAGCTCACAATGTCAAAGAAACAAAAGAAGAAGGCCCCTGTGGTCGAAGAAGAACCAGAAGTAGAAGTTGTCACTAAAATAGAATACATATACGAGGAAACTAAGTGCATTTCTGGTATTGAACCTGAATACCAGTGGGGGGAAGTATATAGATTGATCACCCGCAGAGAGGTTCCTGACATGGGCTTAGAATAAGAGTCCATATATGCCAACATAGAAAGATCTTCACTGATGAAGATCGCCACCAGACCAAAGTTGTTCCCGTGCTCTGAAGTAATCGGATGGATTCTGCCCCGGGCAGATGTCACAACAATGATTCTGGAAAATGTTGAAAGACAGGGCTATGCTGCATATAGCCCTGGATATGTAGCGTTGGCTTACCACCTGCCAGAAGCTCAAGTATTTTTATCTGATGATTGACTAAACAACATTAGAATGGACCTGGTAGAGACTCTTAAAAGGATGATGTTGCAGGGAAAACAGTACAGATATAGACCGACGGGTGATTACAATACGGCAAGCTTAAGGGCTCCTTATAGGTTCATAGCTTTGATGCTAAATAGGATTTTTGGAAGAGCACATGGTAGGTTCTTCAAGTTGGAGTGGATACCCATCATTTTTCATGTTGCAACCTAGGGGACAATTTTCAACTGGGCTAGCCTTGTATCAAATAGTCTTTCAGCTTGCTTGGCCTCAGCTTTGGGAGGAGTGGCCCAAAAGAGGTATGAATTCTATATGAGTTCCATACTCATCGATTGCATATCGTGTAATCAGCCTTTCCCTGAACTCAGGTGCATCTGGGATAGGGAAAGAATGCCTGTCTATGCTACCTATAAACCGCTGTGGGCACACAAATATCACAGCCATTATTGAGAAGTATGTGAACACTTTATCATGCCCTTACACACACTCATTTTCCTAAAAGAGTGTGATTGTATGTCAGAAGAGGCACTGCAAGTAATAGGGGAGTATGCAGACTACTATTTGACTGAAAATGGAATGTACTTCAGGATGTTTGGAGGTTCAAGAGCACCTTCCCTGCTGCCCAGATACGCAACTGATTACATTATTCACAAGGAGGCAGTCAGACAAGTGTTCCTGGATGGAATAGGCTACTTTCTGTTTGAACACAAGAAGACTGCCTATCCCCCTTTGCCCTTCAATTTAGGGAGCTACAAGTTCACCAAAGTGAAGAAAGCCGATGAATTTGTAGAAGAACTGGAAAGATTTCATTTTGGTGAAATGCCCTTTCGTAGAAATGATACTCAAGGCAAAGTGGCTAAACACTGTAAAGAGCACAACATGCATTTTGAGCATGCCCACCATTGCGATCGAGAGGAGTTCATCTTCCGAAATGCCGTAAACATGACAGCCTTACGAAGAAGGTTTAAGAAGAAGATTACCACAAAAGGTGGGAAGGGAGATGAACAAACCAAGGCTGATGAAGAGGCTAGAAAGAGAAATGAGGAAGCCCAGAGGTTGGCGCAAGAAGATGCAGGGTGGCTGCACACAGAAGAAGAAGAGAAAAGAAAGGCTACTCAGGAAGCAGCTGAGAAAGTAGAAGAAGAAACTAAGACAGAAGAAGAAGAAAAGAAAAGGAAGCTGGATGAGGAGCTTCAAAAGCAAGAAGCTAAAAGGCTAAAGTTGACACAGATAGAACAGTCATCTTCTGAAACAGCTGCAGGGTAGACCCAGGATGTGGAGAACCCCAAGGTTCAGGACCCACAAGTACATGTTGCCAGCACACCCATGGTCTCCACACTAAAGTTGGTCCCCTTTGTGCAGAAAAAGGGAGAAGAAATCCCTGATTTTAACACTGTGTTTTATGACAGGGCTACAAAGAGGATAGTAAAGAGAACGGAAAAGAGGGTTGAAACAGGAGATATGCTTGGTAAAATGATCACGGATATGGCTGTTATGTTGGGAACAGACCAAGATCCAAGATTCACCCTGAGAGCTGGGACTGCACTAATCCACGCCTCAGAACATAACATGGACAAGGTAATAACTGACTTGGAGCAATCCAAGAATTCCTCTGCTCAGTTGAAAAATACATTGAGGAAAGAGAGAGAGGAAAGAAATAGGCTGAAGCGAAAGTTTGAAGACGTGCAGAAGGAGATAAAGGATTCTAAGGATGAATTGTAGGCCCTCCAAGTAGAAAGACAGGTCAGAGAAACAACACAAGAATCCCTGGAAAAAATACAGAAAGAATATCAAGAGCTGAAGAAAGAAAAGGAACGGCTGTAGGAGAAGGTAGAAGAGCTAGAAGAGCAGCAAAGGATTATCTTGCAAGCCAGTGAGATGCACTCCCAAGAATAGAGAGAGAAACATCAAGAGCAGATTTCTTCTCTGACAAATGCTCTGGAGGAAGCAAGGGAGCAGCAGGTTAACCTCCAGCCATTCAAAGAGCACATCTTGGCCCAGAAGACGAAGATGCTGCAGCTACAGACTACTATAGAAGGAGAAAGGTGCAAGGTGCTGCAGGTAGATAGCAGATTGGGGGAAATCCTAGAGACCTCCTCTTACTTTGTAGATCGATCTCAGGACGTCCTTGAAGTCCTAACTGCAAGAATGGCAAGGCTGGAAAACAAGGAAGAAAATCCAGCAGAACTACCATCAAAGGATACACAGGCCCTCAAGCGGGATTATGACTTGCTGGAATTTGCCATAAATAACACGGAGGATTTCAAAAAATCAGTCAAGAAGACAAAAGGAGCATGCACCGAGTTTTTCAGGAGACTTCTCATTACCTACAACCGGTGCCAGATAGAGGCCGAGCAAAGGCTTGAGGCTTTCCCAGATCACAACGCCTTTGTGGAGCTGCTGCAGAAGAGATACCAGGAAGAGGAAGCTAAAGTATAGCAGATTAAAACCCTGAATGATCAGATCTTGAAGAACGAAGTAGATCATTCAGCTATCAGCGTGCAGCTTCTGGAAGACCAGCTATGATTGAGTGCAGCTAGGATTGATGCCATAAAGAACCGGGCTGCTAATTTTGAGATTAATATTCAATTTTTAGAGCCTTGTGCGTTTGAGGGCATTGCCTCTGAAGCTTCAGCATGGAAGAAATTTCTAGATGCCCAAGTGGGACCCTCCTCGTAAAGGATCAGTCATTTTTTGTAATATGTAACATTTTGTGAAAAAACCTTTGAGAAAAGTCAAGCGTTGGGAAACGAAGAGTTAGGAAGCCCAAAGGTCACTTTGGGCAACCCAACCGTCTCACCTTTTTGTATAAATGTAATAGACTAAGAGGGAAAAAGGGATTTTTCCCAGTTAGACATGAAAAGCTATATTGTAAGAAGAATTATTTCTCTTTGCAATAAAGAAGTATTGTTTGCCTGTTGGAGGAAGATGGGTGGCATTTTCAAATGTTATGTTGTGGATGGATGAAAGATGAACTATTTAGTTTTTCCAGTTTCTGTCCATTAACCGTGAGATCGTTCTAACTCTTAGAACCTATGTTCTTTGTTTAAATGATTTCTAGTTTATTTTGTGGAATTACCACCATGAGTAATGTATTCTGTTCATAAAACAATTGGCTATCTGGTTGTTGAAATATCTGTAATCGTTCATGTGTTGTAGAAAGAAACATCAGCTACCTGTAATTTCTCTTTATGATGCATGCACAATACACATTACTCATAATTAAGTTAAAGTTTGCTCCTCGGGGATAGATAGGTAAATAGATAGTTAGTTTTATTTCTGCACATGTGATTTAGATGCTTGTGAGCCTAATACAAAAGGTAAGAACCTTCACATCACATTGTGAACGCTCATTGTATCTTATCACCCTGCATGGTTAATTAGGCATCTTCATATCATAATAAAGTCAAAAAATACAAAAATATACACGGTGGACCAGGCCGCAACCGGTAAAACCTTTTTTTTTGTTACTTTGACCTACGGTAGCCGGACAGCAAACCGGACGGATTCCCCATACCAAACAGTCACAGGCTAGTTGGGAACGTTGATTGGGGAGAATCCCTTTCTGTTGTTGCCTCCAAATTTCCAGGCCTCAACACCTTCACACAATCAGGATCAATTTTGATACCTTCAGCAAAAACTATGTAGCCAAGAGGCTTACCTTCCTGCATAGAAAAATGAGACCTTTTCGTATTCAAAGATAACCCAAACTTCTTGCACTTGAGAAAATTCTGGCATAAATGCTTGATATGCTCATCATTGAATTTAGAAAATATAGTGATATCATATAAATAAGTAACCACAAACCTTTCCATTTTTCCAACAAAATCTATATTCATATCCCTCTGAAAGGTTTCCCTCGTGCTCATGAGACCGAAAGGCATCTTGTCATACATGAATGTGCTCCATGGGCTAGTTAATGTTTTTTTCCCTGTCACTTTTATGTACAACCATATGAGTGTATCCAAAGAAACCAGCAACCATGGATATTCTCTAAGCACCTACTACTCTGCAAAATCTGATCTATCTTCAGTAATGGATAGTTATCTTTTAGAGAACATCAGTTTAAGTTCCTGAAATCTACACACAACCTTATCTCTTTGTTTGTTATGCGTACTAGAACCAAATTTTATACCCATGTAGAATATCTAAGAGGAACTATAATATTTTCATTTAAGAGTTTCTTTACTTCTTTTCAATTACTGGTAGCAAAGATGAATTGATGGGCCTTAACTTCTTCCTAAAGGGCTTGGTGCTTGATTTCAAAGGGATCTTATGTTGGATGGTATTAGCGTCATGGTTTCTCAAACCTCCGTATGACCAAGAAAAAATGTACACAAATTATTTCATCATATCAACTTACATAATCCTTTTCTCATCTAAAAGTGTCTTTGACATTTTAATCATCCTTGGTTCTATTGTTGTGTCAATATTACAGTTCGATGCATTTCCCTAGGAAGACTAAACAATAGGCTTCAATACTATGTCGTTATTTGAAAAAATCCTTTCTAAATGTATAAGACATTTTAGAATGAAATTCCATTTGAGTTCAATAATATCATGATTGGAAATCGTGTTTTGAAAGCAAAAATTCGCATGACTTACCTGAGTATCTTCATCTTGATCTATTTGAGATGTAGAGAATTCACCAGTTAGTTCCAAGAACCTTTTAATTTCTTCATCATCATGTAACACTCTCCAATGCTTAATGTTATTAGGGACTGATGGGTTGTGTATAATATCAACAACATATCTAAGTTGAGGGTTTGCGAGCACTTTAAAATTGCTAGCTACCAGCGCTAAAGAATCAACAGTTTGGTAAAGTCTATTACAATAAATGAAATATTGAATGATAAGAAATTTTCAATGAGATCCCAAAATTCATTTCTATACATATTTAACAGTTGTTAAATTGATACACCATTCTTTACCTATTGAACGACCAACTCAGAGTCACCAAAAACAACCAACTGTTGGATATTTAATTTTTTTGTAGCATTCAATCCAAGCAGCAATGCTTCATACTCGGCTATGTTTTTTTTTAACAGAAACTTAAAAAGGACTATATTAAAGAGGTTGTGCATAGCCATTCAGTACAAAATCATAGCATATATAAGATTCTAGAAGTAATATAGATACAAGAGAAAAAAAAGTCCATAAAGAGAGCCTTCTAAAACCGCTAAAAGAGATGTTGTTATGAGTGTTTACAGACGTAGTATAAATATAGATAAACTGCTGATTTAGTAGTATGCAAAAAAACATAATCTAAGTGAAGATTTTAGTTTTTGTGGGAACCTCATAGGATGGGTGACGGATTCTTCTTTCATTTTTTGTATGGCTGCTCCTGGATTTTCTTGAGCATGACTTCCCTAGTTCAGCTGCACCAAATTCTGAAGGTCCTCCTGAATGCGGTCAATTTTTCCCATCATCTCTTTCAAATTCATCTCATTGTCATGAATTATTGAATCATGGCAACGAGTCTAATAGGAAACATAACGAATATCCTCCACTAACTGGTTGACCTCCTTAGCAGTCTTCCTATTGTCAATAATTTCGATGGCCACAAAGTCTTACAAGTGCTGGATGTTTACCTTCATATCATCGAACCCTTCTTTAAAACTTCTCTCAAAAGGGTCAATTATTCTGCGTTCCATTCTCAACATGGGTGGTGGATTTTTATTGCAATAAATATGCTTAAAATTGAAAACTGTAAATGCTACTACAAGCATAAACAAGAAAGGGTATAGCCCATTCAAGAGAAGCCCCTGAACCCTGCAAGGAATTGACAGCTATGGCAGAGAGCCTACCCACTCCTTCTCCCAGAGATAGTAACAAGAAGTGACTCCTTAGTTCATCAGAGAACAAAAACTAACTGCTTATGATACCTGAGGAGGGAAAGACAAAGGCTGGACACACGGACTGCGTATTACCCACAATCTCACGAAAACCAAAAAATGCAAAGGACTGAGGGGAGCAAGGAAACAAAGGCCAGATGCTCACCAGATCCAAATACTAGGGGGAGTAAGCAGACAAGCACAGGAGATCAACCTGTATGAGTCATCCGTCACATAACAAGGGGAGTTGCACCTCGTCAAATTAGGAAAGACCACTAACAGGCAGGTGGAAGAATGACCAGAGAGAGGGATGAGAAAGGAGGTTTAAGCCCTGAGGAAGAGCCATCGTACGAACAAGGATGTGGGCATAAGCATGGGGACTTAGTGCTCCTTTAAGGATGGATGGGTTTTCCTTAAATGCCGAGAGAGGAAAATAATGGATGGGGGATGGAGAAGGCCACGTGCCCCTTTGCATAGAGCATGAGTTGCCACTTATTAACAAGACCATAACCATAAAAAACCTTAGCTCAATATTTTTCCCAATATTTTGCAATGAGGATAGAGACCCTTGGGTTGAATTAGGGAATGGATTTAGGACTAACTTCTTCATTGTTTAGAGAAATGAAACATTGAGGGAGAGAGGTGCTTGTATTTTCCATAGCATCTTCCTGGGAATTATTCGCTCTTAAGATGTGGAAGAAGTCAATGCTAGCTGGGAGTGGTAGGTGAGTGATCATGTTATAAAACCTTCTACATTTGATGGATCCTATTGTGTAGCCAGTTTTCATTTTAAGGATAACATGTCGAGAGTCCCCGAAGACTAGAAATATTGAGATGTCTTTATCGTCTATAATTTCTAGTCCCTGTAGAAGCGTCATCCACTCAGCCTCATTATTTGTCTTGTGTCCCAATCCCCAAGCGAAGTTTTTTACCATTTGTCCTCTAGGATCAAGGATGAACCCCCTCCCCCCCCGCCCCCCCCCTCGCACCTGCCTCCCCAGGATTGCCTCTTGAGGCACCATCAAAGAATAAGGCGAAAGAGTTCTGCTCTTGAAGCCATCTAAAAAATTCATCAAAGATTTTCCTTATCTCCCAAGGATGAATGGAAAAATAATTTTTGGACTGAGGGGAACTCCTCTGAAGGAATGTACTACACCATCTAGTTACTTGAGCATATATGTCCTCCGATTCTGGAAGACCAATCCCTCTTGAAGTCAATTTTTCTGATGTCATACCAATTGTTTTGGAAAATATCCAATTTAACACCACTTTCTCACCTTTGAAAATTGATATGTTCCTGGCCAACATATGTTTTCGGGGATAGTATTCCACAACCACTTTAGAATGGGTTTCTTCCTGAGAGAAATTGGGAAAAGACTGCTCCAAACCACAAGGATTTGTCCAAGAGATTCTGGAGGTATGAAGTTGGGACATAAAAGAAGTAATATGGACCTCCAAACTTGTCAAGAGATGTTGCACAGAAGGAAAAGATGGGAAGCATTCTCTGAGTCGAAATTGCATAGAGCACGTCGAGAGGGGCCTTCTATTCCTCTTTTGTTGAGGTTGTAAGTAGTGAGCAATTTATTATGCATTAACAGCCAGATGAAGTAATTAACTTTGGGATGCAATCCAGATGCTAGACCTTTTTCCAAATATTTGTAGAAGCAATGGTTGCGTCAGTTTGAAGCATATTAAATCCTTCCTTAACAATGTAATTACCATTGTTTCCCCAACCGATGACATCTCTGTAGGTCTTGCTGGTAGGAGCCAAACCATGGAGGAGTGGGTCCAAGAGATCAGAAGCATGTTTCAGGTGCTTGAGTGGATGAAGCATTCTCCACCCTTTCCAGTTACCATTCTAGTCCCAAATAGATAGGTCGTAGAGGGTCGATATGCCAATATCACTAGCCCATTTAGATAGATCCTCCAAAACATGGACAAAAGATAGAGGGGGGTGCCCCAAAATTTTGTTAGCCCATATTTTAATCTTCTTGCCATTACCAGGAATCCAGTGGAAGTTGGTTTGTATCAGTCTGAGAGAGGTTTTACATAGCTTCCAAATGGAAGTGCCCTTTCCTTCCCATGGGTGATTAAGAATTTTGGACCTGGGCTTCCTTATGTATTTTTTCCGTATGACCTCTTTCCACCAATCCTTACATCCTGTTTCCATTCTCCATACCAATTTAGCACCTAAAGATTTATTCATTTGCTTTGGGTCTCTTATGCCCAATTCCCTTTTTGTTTAGGGGCCTTGATAGTAGCCCAATTTACCAGATGAAACTTTTTTTTTTGGACTTTACCTCCCTGCCATAGAAAATTTCTTATTCCCATGCAAATGATGTTCGTGACTATCTTGGGGGCCAATATCATCGAGCTTATGTAGATGGGATATGAGGATAGGATTGACTACATGAGACTGGTTTTCTTGCTAGATTGATCCATCTAGAGCCCAAGAAGTAAATCTTTCTTTTGATATTTTGAATAACGGGATTCCACATAGCAGAAGAGAATGATTTTTTAGTGATAGGGATCCCCAGGTATTTGAAATGAGTCCAATCGTGATTTACTTGGATGTTAAGAATCTGAGAAACTCCTCTTAGGAAGATGACATTGTTGTTCCACTGGAAGAGGTGGAATTTGTCCAAATTCACCATGTTTCCCGAGGAATGGAGAAAGAGATCAAGGGACCTGAGGAACCTCCTAGCAATATGAGGGGATGCGCTTCCCAACAGGATGGTGTCATCAGCGAAGAGAGAATGGTTGATTGGTTGAACCCCTGGTTTATAGGAAAGGCCTAGAAGTTGTCCCTCCTCAAGAATCTTTTTTAATATTCTACTCAGAGAATCAGCTACCATGATGTAGAGGAAGGGGGAAAGGGGGAAACCCTGCCTAAATCCTCTTTTGGATTTGAAAAAATTGGAGGGCCTACCATTGATTAAGGAAGCATGTTTCAGGTGATCGAGTGGATCAAGCATTCTCCACCCTTTCTGGTTACCATTCTGGTCCCAAATAGATAGGTCGTAGAGGGTCGATATGCCAATATCACTAGCCCATTTAGATAGATCCTCCAAAACATGGACAGAGGATAGAGGGGGGTGCCCCAGAATTCTGTCAGCCCATATTTTAATATTCTTGCCATTACTAGGAATCCAGTAGAAGTTGGTTTGTATCAGTCTGAGAGAGGTTTTACATAGCTTCCAAATGGAAGTGCCCTTTCCTTCCCATGGTTGATTAAGAATTTTGGACCTGGGCTTCCTTATGTATTTTTTCCGTATTACCTCTTTCCACCAGTCCTTACATCCTGTTTCCATTCTCCATACCAATTTAGCACCTAAAGCTTTATTCATTTGCTTCGGGTCTCTAATGCCCAGTTCTCTTTTTATTTAGGGGCCTTGATAGTAGCCCAATTTACCAAACGAAACTTTTTGTTCTGGACTTTACCTCCCTGCCATAGAAAATTTCTTATTCCCATGCAAATGATGTTCATGACTATCTTGGGAACCAAGATCATCGAGCTTATGTAGATGGGATATGAGGATAGGATTGACTAAATGAGACTGGTTTTCCTGCCAGATTGATCCATCTGGAGCCCAAGAAGTAAATCTTGCTTTTGATCTTTTGAATAACGGGATTCCACATAGCAGAAGAGAATGATTTTTTAGTGATAGGGATCCCCAGGTATTTGAAATGAGTCCAATCGTGATTTACTTGGATGTTAAGAATCTGAGAAACTCCTCTTAGGAAGATGACATTGTTGTTCCACTGGAAGAGGTGGAATTTGTCCAAATTCACCATGTTGCCCGAGGAATGGAGAAAGAGATCAAGGGACCTTAGGAACCTCCTAGCAATCTGAGGGGATGCGCTTCCCAACAAGATGGTGTCATCAGCGAAGAGAGCATGGTTGATTGGTTGAACCCTTGGTTTATAGGAAAGGCCTAGAAGTTGTCCCTCCTCAATAATCTTGTTTAATATTCTACTCAGAGAATCAGCTACCAGGATGTAGAGGAAGGGGGAAAGGGGGAAACCCTGCCTAAATCCTCTTTTGGCTTTGAAAAAATTGGAGGGCCTACCATTGATTAAGGAAGCATGTTTCAGGTGCTCGAGTGGATCAAGCATTCTCCACCCTTTCTGGTTACCATTCTGGTCCCAAATAGATAGGTCATAGAGGGTCGATATGCCACTATCACTAGCCCATTTAGATAGATCCTCTAAAACATGCACAGAGGATAGAGGGGGGTGCCCCAGAATTCTTTCAGCCCATATTTTAATCTTCTTGCCATTACCAGGAATCCAGTAGAAGTTGGTTTGTATCAGTCTGAGAGAGGTTTTACATAGCTTCCAAATGGAAGTGCCCTTTCCTTCCCATGGGTGATTAAGAATTTTGGACCTGGGCTTCCTTATGTATTTTTTTCGTATGACCTCTTTCCACCAGTCCTTACATCCTATTTACATTCTCCATACCAATTTAGCACCTAAATCTTTAGTCATTTGCTTCGGGTCTCTAATGCCCAGTTCTCTTTTTGTTTAGGGGCCTTTATAGTAGCCCAATTTACCAAATGAAACTTTTTGTTCTGGACTTTACCTCCCTGCCATAGAAAATTTCTTATTCCCATGCAAATGATGTTCGTGACTATCTTGGGGGCCAAGATCATCGAGCTTATGTAGATGGGATATGAGGATAGGATTGACTAAATGAGACTGGTTTTCTTGCCAGATTGATCCATCTGGAGCCTAAGAAGTAAATCTTTCTTTTGATCTTTTGAATAACGGGATTCCACATAGCAGAAGAGAATGATTTTTTAGTGATAGGGATCCCTAGGTATTTGAAATGAGTCCAATCATGATTTACTTGGATGTTAAGAATCTGAGAAACTCCTCTTAGGAATATGACATTGTTGTTCCACTCAAAGAGGTGGAATTTTTCCAAATTCACCATGTTGCCCGAGGAATGGAGAAAGAGATCAAGGGACCTGAGGAACCTCCTATCAATATGAGGGAATGCACATCCCAGCAAGATGGTTTTGTCAGCGAAGAGAGCATGGTTGATTGGTTGAACCCCTGGTTTATAGGAAAGGTCTAGAAGTTGTCCCTCCTCAAGAATCTTGTTTAATATTCTACTCAGAGAATTAGCTACCAAGATGTAGAGGAAGGGGGGAAGGGGGAAACCCTGCCTAAATCCTCTTTTGGCTTTGAAAAAATTGGAGGGCCTACCATTGATTAAGGGAGCTATCCAAGGGGAACTTATGCATGCTTGAATTTTCTTAATAAAGATAGGAGGGAAACCGATATTTTCTAGGATCAAAAAAATGAAATCATGCCTTAAACGATCAAAGGCATTGGATAAATAGAGCTTAATGGCCATACCTGCTTCTCTCTTTTTCATGCTTAAGTGAATATCTCTTGGACAAGAAGGATGTTATCACTTATGTGTCATCTTGAGATGAAACCACCCTGATTTGGAGATATTAGGGAAGGGATAATGGTCTTAAGTCTAAGAGATGGGACCTTGGACAAAATCTTGTAAGAAGCATTATAGAGAGATATTGGCCTAAATCGTTTAATAGAGGTAGGGTTGGGCTCTTTAGGAATAAGGGCAAGGAAAGTGGAGTTGGTTGACCCTCCCATTTTCCCTTTGGACATCCAGGAGATAAGGTGCAACATATCCTTTTTTATTATTTTCTAACACATCATATAGAAGCGAATTGTAAAGCCGGCCCAGGGGCTTTGTCTGGGTGGAGGGACCAAATGGCCTTCTTGATTTCTTATTTAGTGATAGGGGCTTCTAGAACTTTGCAATCCTCGGGGCCAACAAGAGAGGGAATATCCTTGACCATTTCCCCCATATCTCCTTGCGAAACTTCCTCTTCAGCATTGTAAAGATTTTCAAAAAAAAATCTTACCTCAGAGATGATATTTGTCTGGGTTGTAATGGTGGTTCCATCATCCTTCTTTAGCTCCCTTATTGTGTTCCTCCTCTGACGTTCTTTTCATTGATTTAGGAGGAACTTGGTGTTTTGGTCACCTCCCAATAGCCAAAGGTTTCTGGACCGCAGCCTCCAACTTTCTTCCTCCTGCCTTATAATGGTTTGTAATTTTTTGTCAAGCTAAATTTCCTGAAGAAGGAGCTCCCTAGTTACTTCTGCTTACTCCATACTCTCTTGCAGAATTTCCATCTTCTTGACAAGTTTGAGCTTCCTTAATTTAGTTTCTTGATAATGCTTTGTGTCCCATTGCTTGAGTGCGATATTAACTTGTTTCATCTTTTTCTCCTAGATAAATACATGTTTATCCTTGTTGGAGGAGCAATTCGGTAAGCTGACTTAGTCGGTCAACTGACTAAGTCGGTCAGCCGACTAGTTAGAGATTAGGTTGGCCACCTAAGGTCATATTGGTTGAGTGAATTGACACATAGTTATTTGTAACTGTTTGTAATTCATATATATTAGGTTGTTGAGCCAGATGAGAACTCGATTCAGTTCCCTGTATTGTATGGACCCTCTCATGTTAATATAATCTGTTATTCAATCTACTTGTTCTTATCTCTTATCTCTATGATGTATGTATGTTTTAGTATGTATTATTGGTAACCTTATGTGATCTGTGAGATTACAACATTGGTTCCGTTGTCAGTAGTACATGTCTAAGATGTATGCAAGCAGATGATATCAGAACAGGAGATTAAGGACTGGTGGGAGCGTAAAGTAGCAAATTATTTGTAGAATTACGCACGGAGAAATAGGTTAACGACCGCACAAGCAAAGGAAAGATTATTTACGGAGACACATGAGAAGTTTGTAGAATCAGTGCCCTGGTTGCTAAAGAAACTCCTAGATGAAAAAGCTGAAAGGAACTAAAGATCAATAGTTACTAGAAAAACTGATTCAAGGGGAAAGAACAAACTTGTCGGAGTGGTTCGAAAAGATCGCTAATGAATTCTGTGAGGAGCAACCAATAGAAGAAAGGACTTCGGTGGAAACCATCAAAAATAAATTCTACACAGACCTCACCGAGCAATTTTTTTGTTCCTTACCGACCTTGCTGTTTAAGTTCCTGATCGAGAAAGGAGTGGGTCACATTGTTGAACCTCGTCCATCACTTTGCGAACCGCCATTAAACCCTAACTAGGTGGAAAAAAAAAAGAGGTGGGAAAAATTCATTACCGAAAGGGATTAGGAATACTTCCTAAGCAAGTAGACAAAACTATCCGGGCTTTCTAAAGCGTCGAGTAGGCTATGGGGGGGTAGCTGGTCATATGTTGGGATAAAGTGGAGTGGATTCTAGTCAACTAAGGAAGATACCAATCACCAGTAATGAGAAGTCATCCTAAAAAGGAAATCAAGAGGACAATGTCACACAAAGGTACAGCAGAATTCCAAAAAATAAAGAGGGAGAAGAGGCTACAAAGAAGGGAAGAAAGAAGAGAAAGAGCTGTAGCGCTGCAGAGAGGAATGTGTACTAAGGTGACCGACCAGGAAAGTGATCCACTGGATTCAGGTCATGACTGACAAGAAGAAGGCATGGAAGAATATGTGTCCCATATGGAAGAAGAATTGTGGATAGAGCAACAAGAAGCTCTCCAATTAGAAGTTCCCGAGGAGGTAAAACCTCTATCTCCAATGAATCCAAGTACCCAGATACAAGCCATTGTCGAAGAGGACCTCAAACTAGGAGCTGGTGACTTTGGTATATGGAGTCGACTAGACAACGAGACATGCACTAGTAGACATCTAATTATCCATCGACGAGAAGAGGGAAATTGCGTTACGCTTCAGGCGGTACCCTCCAACTGAAGTATCCACTTAATTTACCCAACACATGAAGGAGCACCCCCCCTGCCAAATACAGCTTTGGAGAACACAGAACATTCAGAACTATGGACGAACAATTGCAGTTGGACATCAACAGAAGAAGTCGACCATAACTAACTGTTGGTCAAAGAAGAAACGACAACTAAAACAACCGACGGAAATGAGAGTTTTGTTGACGATAGTTCCACAGACAGGAATAAGCAAATAACCCCACTGCTGCCACCACCACCTCCACCACCGCCACCTCCTGAAGAAGACAATGACAGTGATTCCAACATGGGTCATGGGTCAGCACACATCCCTCTATATCAGGGTGATGAGTACCCCAGACGACACTGGTTCGTCTGTGAGTCAACTTGGGAGGTTAACCAAGTTAGGGATGAAGACAAGCAGATGGCGCAGTTTGTTGGTGCCTTGAGGAAAAGGGCATTAACTTGGTACATGACCTTTTCTGAAAGAACCCCCTGAGTAACCAAAGCCAAATTCAAAGTGCAATTCCTATCATTTTTTAAAACTCCAGATGCAAAACATCTGGCAGCAAAGAAGCTAAAGACAACATCGCAGAAGCCGGGAGAAACTGACCGTGATTACGATAAACGATGGAAATACCTTCTTAGCCAATTGGACTATGTTATCAACAAACAATTGTTAATCCAGTGGTTTCTTGCAGGTTTATTACAGAAAATTCACTGGCACATAAGTCTGGAGACATTCAAGACTTACGAAGACGCGCTTACAAAAGCTCTCCAAGTAGAAATGGATGAGGACATACCAGCATACTCCACTGATCACATACTAGAAGAACAGCTTGAGATCGTACAGAATTCATTAAAATAATTAAACCTCAAAAGTCAGGATATCAAGTGCATGAAGTGCTCGACGACCGGACATTCAAAATACAATTGTCTACAGGACATCAGCTGACAAGATGTCCAATTTGTGCAGAAAAAATGTTTTTGCAACATTTTCCAAGAGCATGGAGACCATTCAACAAAATATTGCCCATTCAATATGAAGAATGGCAAAGCATCATGGTGTGCAATTTGTGAAACTAAAAACCATAACACTGTCAACTGCCATCTAAATCTCAAGAATTGACAGAATTATCATGCAGTCTATCAGACCAATGTAGTTGCACAGAATAATGAGAAAAACAACGCGCCAAACTATTAGAACAATCAAAGATACGAAGGTCGAAGATACGAGCGCTGGTATGACAATCGACATGGAGGCTATGGAGGTCAAGGTCGATTCTCTGGAAATCGAGACAACCAACCACGTCAGCCCATCCAATGTTTCACATGTTACAAGGAAGAAAGGATCGACTATTGCAACTAAGTAAACTCGAAGAACATCGACTAATGGCGATACAACATCAAGAAATCCAGAAACAGCAACAAAAGGCATGGAACGATAGAAACATCAGATACAAAAACTTGTCGGTAGGAAACCTTGCTTTACTATACAATAGTCGAGTAAAAGGCAAACCTAAAAAGCTACATACAGAATGGATGGGACCTTATGTTGTCGAAGAAATACATGCCAACGGATTAGTCTGACTAAGGACGTTACAAGGCATAGTATTTTGGAAGCTCATTAATGGGGCTCGACTAAAACGCTACAGAAACTAAACAAAACTATAAAAAAAAACACATATAATGACCATAACGGTTAAGCAAAAGCTATAAAAATCTAAAAATCCAAAAAGAAAAATAGTACCGATACACGCACAAAACTATGACAGGGAACGACCATTTTCACAATCGACACGATACCATCGACCACTTTCATAACCGACATCAACCGATGACCTCGATAGTCCCATCACGCATTCATGACTTCGAGCGCCAAAAACAAATCACCAATAACACACACTCAAGTGTTCTTGCTGGACCATCATGCCCGCCATTAATACACTCCTTGACAAAAACATCCAACACTTCAACTATAAATACTGAACCACCAAAGGATCATTCACCACAATTCAAACAGAGAGAGCAACAGAGCAACCAGATGACTAAAAGCTAAGAACACTGAAGTAAAATCGACAAGCAGACCGACAAGATGGCACCAAAATAGACCAGAGCCTTAGCCAAGACCAAGGAACTATAGGCCATGGAGACACCATTAGTGAGGAGACTAAAGAACATCAAGAACGCTAAGATGCAAGAGGGATCATGGAAAAAAATATGGACCGAGATAAAAGAGTGGGCTTGCGTCGACAAGAAGCCTACCCCCGCTGCAGAGAAGATACAACATAGTACCATTGTAAATTATGTCAACGCGCTCATGGCCAGTTTTGCAAGCACAAAAGAAACAGCAGTAAAATTTATCATAATCCTGTACCACAACGGTCGATTTTACTTCAACCGACCTGTCGACATCTCTGAGGAAGTCATTTACAAACTGATAGGGCTATCAAACAAAGGAGACCTAGTACCCGTCAGTATCAAAGAAGGATTGGTCGAAGAACTAACAAGGTCGGCATCGGGAAAAACTCGAAAGGGTTAATGATTAGTCACATAACACATCGAACGCCACAGATTGTGGCCAAAATCATAGCTATTACACTCACAATGGCAGGTCGTGGAAGCGACCTCAAACTGGATAAGTTAGAGGCAGTAGACACCATTGCAACCAATGGAAAGGTATACAGATGGGCTGAGTATGTCATCAACATGATCAAAAACATCTCTTAGAAAAGCCAAGAGACGGGAGGAATTATTAGGTTCCCGTCCCTTATCTTATGGATAGTAATGTTCTCTATTTTCCCTGAAGGAGACAAAAATTTTCAAGAACTGACAAGATTTCATATGTGGATATTCAAATCGTTCTCCCAGAATGGAATAATGAAGGAACTTGCCAAGGGAAAGGTGTTGTTGGAAAATTGGCTCCAGTAGCTCAAAGTCTGCATGACCAGATGGAGGGTGCCTCAGAACATCCGATGAAGTCTACCCAAAAAGGCCCACATCTAGCTAGAGCTTGACCATGCCACGATGTGGTACATGCAGGGTGCCAAAACAAATGCAAAGAGCCTCGACTACTATTTGACAGTCGAAGAAATATTTTAGGAGCTATCTGAACAAGCTGGAAAAAAATTTCCCATACCAGCAAGAGAAAAGGAAACAGACTTCTTGATAGAGGAGCCATTGACAGACTAGGAGAAGAAGGAGGATTATGAGCTTAACTTATACATCAGCACCTTTGTGTCGAAGGAGACACCGGTCGAAGGCACTGGCCGACTACAAATCATAATCAAGCCTCTAACAGTACAAAGGGAAGAGACACACACATAACAGCAGGTAACCAATCCGGCTGAAGAAAGTCTCATCCCGACCCAAGACCCAAGGGGAGAAATAGAAACTGAAAATCCAAAGTATGCTCTCATCAAAGACAATATAACCAGATTGTCGAAGGAGATATCGACCTCGAGAAAAAGAAAGAAAACATAGGAACAAGAGCAAGGGAAAGGTAAGCACAGGCTTATCATTGAAGATTCTTCAGAGGATGAGAAGGAACTGGCAGCTACAGCCCTCGACGTAATAGAGGATGTCGCCACAAACAAAGTGCCGATGGAGACCCAATTTCAAAAATTTGTCGAGGCAGGGGAACAACAAGGTCGACCAAAGAAGGCGAAGAGCACAAACACTTCGATGGCCGAAAATGTTGTGGATCTTGTGTCTACACCCTCACCTCCATCTCCGAAAAAAATAACAGAGGAGCTAATACCTCAACATCTTTCAGTGAGTCCACTGGACTTATGCAAGAATGCTATGTCAGAGGTTGTGAAGGAAAAATACGACCGTGACAGAGACCTCCAAGCATACATTGAAAAACTGCCTAAAATATTCACCACGGTCCAAAAAATATCTACCAAAGCCCCTTTGTTTGAAGCTGGTGGATCCAGACAACCTGGCCAAGTACTCCAGAGGCTAAATACTTTTGCAACTGTGACTTCGACCTTTGAGAGAAACCCGACAAAGAATCTGAAGTTGTCGCACGTCGGATCACGTCTATCACTCCGACCAACCCTGAACAGACCGGAGATGAGGAAGGAGAAAAGATGGAGGACATAAGTCAAGAAATTGACTAAATGTTCTCCAACCTAGATTTGCCCCCTTAGATCAAAAATCCACCACTTGACCACACTTCCACCAACCCAATCACACTTGACTATTCACCAACCCCATCACCACCACCTCTCAACTTAGAACCCTTAATTCAACCAGCTGCACCAGAACCACCTCCACTACAACCATTACCAACAACCGCATCCACTTCTAGACCCTCTGCATCCAACCAACCAGAGGCACAACCAGATGTAGCATTCATCCCACCACCCCAACCAGAAATACCATCCATCACTCCTGCCCCACAAACAGAAAATCCAAACTTGAATCTTGCAGGTACATAGGTGCTGAAACAAGCAGAAACACAGAAGCACAAGAAGAAGCAGGAGAAAAAGAAGAAGGACCATCATGAATAGACAACAATGGTCCACATCAGTTAACTTGGGTCGACCACTGCAATCAATGCAAGTTGCAACCAAGTTGAAAGATGTAGAGCTAGGACAACTCCTTGAAACACTGGCAATTGAAGCAAAGACAAGGAGCCAGCAGAGACGTAAGGAGCTCGACAACAATGAAAAAGAACAAGTCAAGTTTCTCAACAAATGCAGAAGCCTTGTACAAACGGTGATACCAGGACCAGCAGAGGTTGACACCGACAAACCACTAGAAAAATCTTATCAGTTGTTTGAGAGCATGGTGTCGGCGCTGCAGGCACAAATTCAAGACACAAAAGAGGAGCAGAAAGAAGAAACCGTCCGACTATTGATGGAGCAGCACACAGCCTTTGCAGAAGCACACAAGGTATTGCAAGATCACATGGAGGAGTCTGTCATTATAGAAGAAGTACTGCAAGACTATCATGCTTACTACGGGCAAGTCTATCAGTGAACTAGGCAGACCCGACAAGATATCCAAGCACTGACGAAGCACTTAGATGCACAATTGAAGATCAAATAATGCTTGAAACAGCTAAACTATAGAAGCTCGAGCGAGAAGCACATCAATGGGTGCAACAAGCCATTCCAAACCTGGAAAAAGTAGACATCATCTACCCGCAGATGAAAAGACTAATGGAGACAGCAGAGGAAATGGACCAGCTTATGGGTCCTGACATGGAAAAAATAGCGGAAGTTTCCATACTAGAGAAAATGTCGATCTTATCCAGTCTGACTACACTAACTATCGACATACAGAAAATTTTGCAAAGTGGGACGGATTTCCAACATCAACTAGTAGTAACAGCTGAAGCAATTGTCGAAGTCTGTGTATAGAAAAGACCAACCATCAGACTTCACAGCCCATGAAGACCAAGCACAAAGAATGACTACTTAGACGGACAAATAAATTTTGGGTACCTCCCTATTTATTCAGGACGAAGAAATGTTTTGTTTGTGGGGGAGATGTTGGAGGAGCAAGTCGGTAAGCCGACTTGAACGATAGCCGACTTAGTTGGTCAGTTGACTAGTTAGAGATTAGGTCGGCCACCTAAAGTCGTGTCAATTGAGTGAACCGACAGATAGTTATTTGTAGCTGTTTGTAATTCATATATATTAAGCTGTTGAGCCAGATGAGAACTCAATTCAGTTCTCTGTATTGTATGGACCCTCTCATGTTAATATAATCTGTTATTCAATCTACTTGTTCTTATCTCTTGTCGCTGTGATGTATGCATGTTTTAGTGTGTATTATTGGTAACCTTATGTGATCTTTGAGATTACAACAATCCTCTTTGCTCTACTGATCTAAAATTGTGTTTTCTTCCAATACAGAACCTAAAAATTGATCATTCAAATGTAATATACATGACCTAATATACTTTTGAACAATGTAGATAGGTTGTTTGGTTGGGTTTTCATGAGTATTAACAATATAGGCAAGTTGAACCTCTCTATATACTCTTCTATATTCTCTTCCAAACACTGGAATTGTTGCATAGGAAAGATCTATTTGCAAAGTGCCACCTAACTTTTTAGTCTAAGACCTTGATAGGAGCATTCAAAATTTGGGTGGGATATCAACAAGTACGATATCAGTGAAGATGTTTTTCATGGGAATTTGTGTGAGGCTGACAACTAAATATTTTATCACCCCTAGACACTCAAAGGAATATAAATTATTATATGGCTTGGTGATATTTAGTCCTAGTGATTCCATGAGTGACTTTAAGCATTAGTTGGTGGGAAGCTCTGAAGTCTAAGAGGTAGGTATGCAACATTTTGTCATCGACAGTAAGGGTAATAAAGAAGGGTGGAGGGAAATCATACTTCCCCTATGTCTTGAGGCCAAAGATGAGGGTAGGATTCTCATCCTGAAGATTAATGATGTCTGTAGAATCTGTATGAGTTTATGACTACAAAATTTTAAAGGAAGAAACCCTATAGGACCAATTATTCTTGAGTTATATTAAAGGGACATGTATTTTGATTTTACTGATTTCATGTTCAACATTAAACACAGAGGAAGACTTTCCTACATCTTCTGTGTTTGCAAATTTATCTTTATTATTTTATTGATTTTGCTTCCTATCCGGGCCATTTGCTAACACTTATTTAATATGAGAAATGATTTTTTTATTTTTATTTTGAGAAACTTGTTTGGACCTAGTCCTCAAGGATTAATTTCTTCATGGAGCATCCTGAAAAATGTCACTTGGATATATTGAATCCGAAACATTTTGTTCAAATCTTTCTGCAATGTCTTGATTTAAAGGAAGAAAATTTTGATTGTCAAAATGAGTCAAATAACCACGAGAAGACTCACCTTCAAGATCATTCATTTCCTGATCCTGATCATCCATTTCAACTTCATCTTCATCTTTGAGTTCATTGACCAAATTATTTTGGAAGGGAGGATGCCCTCCCTTACTGTCATTGTTTCTCCTTTCTCTAGGAAAAAAACATGGATGAAAGGGTCTCTTGAATTGGTTTTGATTCCAATTGTCACCTTCTTGAGCAGTGCTATTATGAGTTTTTTTCCATTTCCAACCTAGAAATATTTGATGAAATATTTTTAATCACTTTGGTAATATCATCAATTTTATTATCCGATGGATTTGAACTACAAGTAGAGGGTCCTACCTCTTTCTTTTTCTTCTTTTCTCCTTGATTTTCAGGTTTTGATCTAAATTTGTCAGCTTCTTCGATGGAAGCTTCTTGCATATTCTTAAGCATCACATCCCCTCTTTCCCTCAATAGGTTTGATTTCTATGGGAATTTTACAATTCAATTTTTTAAACATTTTGGTAAAATATGCTATTGATTCATTGTTTTTCCTTTTTAATGTAGCAAACTATATGATATAGTAGAGAAATTTTTGTTTATCTCCCCAAGGCTTGAGGAAGGATTCATCTAAGGAAACCATCTCATTAATCGAATTAGGCGGTAACTCTCCAAACCACTTCCTGACCTCACCATCTAAGCTCTGTACAAAAATCTGCATCCAAACATCCTCGTGTTCTATGTTTTGATTATCAACATAGCTGTAATAAGATGTGAGATGGTCCTTGATAGTAATTTCACCTTCACCATTGAACCTTGGAAGATATTTATGATAATCACCCCTAGGTAAATCATGTAAGTTTTGAGGTAAGACAAGAGGAGTGTATCTGGAAGTTACTATGGTTTTCATCCTATTGGGTGGAGTTCCTCCTCCACCTACTACTCTCACCATATATGGTATTGCATAGGTTTGGGTTTGGGGAGAGGTTGATGTTTTAACTTTAAGAGGAGATTTTGGTTGCAAAACAAGAATAGATATATAAGGAGGAGTAGTTTTGATCTTAGGAGTTTTAACTAGGTCTTCCAAGAACTGTCTCAGAACAAAAGGGTTAATTGATATTTTAAAATCAGATGTACTTTCCTCACAAGGACTTTCTTTAGGAGTAGAGAAAGGAGAGGACAATCCTACTATTTAATTTTCTCAAAAATCTTTGGTAAAAATTTTAATGGTATGCCTAAAAAGGTAACTTCTTCTTCTTCTTCAAGTTAAGGAGAATAGATGGTTTCGAGAAGATCTAAAGGAAAAGAAGTTGCTTCTTGTGAAGTGATAATTTCAGGAAATTTTTGGAAACCAGTGAGCTTAAAAGATGTAGTAACTATTAAGATTTTAGCTTGCCTCAAAATATTTTCTGGATTAGATATTGCAAAGACCTCAGGGGACTTAGGATTACCCCTAGTTCCTTCTACTAAAGGTGGCATATCATTCAAATGAGTGGTTGGGATAATATCTCTGTCTTATGTATTCTGAATCACAAGAGTTTGAATTTTTATAAAAGTATTGGAGCCTGCCTTATGTCGATCCCTTGCCTCTATGATTAGTTTCTTTGAATTTCACTGAGGTGTTATGTTTGGAGACTAGGGATTACCATTGGTTCCAACCCCTATTGAATCTAGGACTACCTTACTAAATCATAGTTGAATGCTATTGTCTATTCAAATGCATTGATCTTGTTCACCATCAAAATAAGACTGGAGTGCCATAAATACGTAGGGAAAATAGTTCACTTTCGTCCCCGACATGGCTCCAGAAGATGTTAGTCCTAAAGTCTGTACTAGACTATAAGATTATATAGTTTAGGCACCCCTATGTTTGGGACTTGAATTTCAGGAATAATTATGTAACATGTAAGGAGAGCATTCAACAACTAATAATATCAGACTATGAAAATATTGATGAATGGCCAAACTTAAGAAATAATGATTGTATTCAAAGAAAACCAAGGTTCAAAATTTATTGATATTATGGGGAACAAACAACTAATTCATACATAAACTTTATAACACTATATCTAGAAAAAAAATTCTAAATATAAAATTTTGAACATAGAATCAGTACATGGGCATTCATAAAAAACACTTCATTACAAAGGATTCCATAACTAAGAGGAGTTTAAACTAACCTACAAAATACTTTGATTAAAAGATAGTTAAACTTGGCTCAAGAAATGAAAAATATCATCTCCAAGTTATAGGTATTCAAAACAAAATTGTCAAAGTATAAGTTTACAGACTCTCAATGTCCTCACTCTCGACCCTCGTACATGCTAACCCCTTGCTATTATTTTTCTATAAATTTTATAGCCAAATTTAATCTCTAGAAGAGTTCTAGATCTAAAAATTATGGATTGAATCTAATATAATAGTATTTGATAATTACAACTTTAAATATAAAAATTAAGTATAGAAAGTTCTACTCAATCCATTACTGTTGACTTATCCATATTCTTTAGGTTGAACTCATAGTTGTTCATCTATAACAAACTTGGAACGCATTTGGGAACAAAACTATTAATTTCACATAACAAACTCCTACACTCAGGATAGTTTGCAGTGAATCTCAGGCTCCCAAATTGTAGATTCGTTACCAACAAAACATACTTGAGCGCGTAGTTATTCTTCCTTATCTTCTCCTAAACCTCCTCTATTTTACCTTTGATACTGTTATGTTTTCCTTATAAAAATTGCTCTAAAACCCCGGTTTTGACCCCGTTTGTATTAAATGCATATGATGTATATATTGTAATTAATCGTGATGTGGAGCTAAAGCAAAAGCCCCACCATCGATTTGATTGTTTTATGTTTCAGCGATTGAAATCGTTGCCGATGGTATATCATACTATCCGACACATATTAGTTTCGGCATCATGTAAATATGCACTTTAATTAAAATGAACCCCAACTAGCTATGTCAATGCAACCATGATGAAAAGGGCATGATTTTCCTAAGGATAAGGAGGGGAAATTATTAAAATTTGAACCTATGGGGAAAATCCATGTGTAAGTTGTTAAACCCTTTTGACTTGCTCACCTATCCTTGTCTCATCAGTCAACTACCACATTAAACTTCTATTGTTAGTTGGGGTAGTTATTGTTGGGCAGTCGTGTGTGGTAGGACTGTCATTCCTTGCCCACATGCACACTCCACTAGCAGACCCTTTCACTTCACGTGGGAAAGAAGGAAACGACCCCATCCTCCCATTGTTTTCCATCCTCATGCCTACGATTTTCTCCATCATTTTTCCTCACGCAGAGAGCTGGGGAAGCCGTTTTTGTCATCCACGATTTTGTTCCTATGAATGAGCGTTCAGGATTACTGTGTGTGCGAATGCCGTAGTTGGGGAATGGTGATGTGGGTTCCTTCATGATTTTCGTGTGAATGATCCATTCACATTTGGGCTGTGTATTCACATTGCTTCAATGTTGAGATCGAACTATTGTTTTCCCCACGATTTTGTGTGTTGTGGGTTCGTTTAATTTTTTGGGTTGTTGTGGGTTCGTTTAAGTTTGTGGGTTGCTATGGATTCCCATTGAATTGTTTTGGACACGATAGGGCCAAGAACGAATCAGGAATCGAATTCCCCAGTCAGAGCTGTGAATTGCTTGTTTTCTGCGTGTATGCAGTGGTTGGTCTTGGACTGTGTTGGAGTGGGAATGAAGGTGTGTTATGCTTGATAAACCTGGTGTGTTTGGGAGCCACACAGACAGAGATAGAGGGTTGGATTTCTTCTCCACAACCCCTGAATAGCACTGGAAGGGAAGTCAGGGTCTGAGGGACTGTGTAGCAGAGAAGGGACTAATTTCCTTGTGTTGGGTGTGTGTGGGTGTCCTAGAGGTTAGGCTAGTTCTGGTGTAGGTGTCCTTAGCTATTCAATGAGCTCACCAGCTTAGAATTTAGCCTTTCCCAGCTCCTTGATGGCCCGATAAACCCAACTGTGTTGGCTTGGCCATGTTTTGTGTATCCTTGGTTATGTGTAAGCCTGCTTGTTCCTTATTCCTTTGGAAATCATGCCCAGCTCGGGGGTGGCATTGTTGCTGAGAGATTAAGGAGCACACTGGCCTATGGTTGGGTGGAACGTTGCAGCGACATAGCTGGTTGCGGGATGAATTCCTCGCAAGAAAAGTATTCTTATCTATTCAATCTCTGCAACCATATTTACTGTTAATGAATTATAATGAACATGTTGAATGAATGAATGTATGTTTGCTTCCACTGTGTATGTGAATGATTATGTAACCTACCATGGCTTATGTTCAAGCATTTCGGTTTTATCTTTGTTCATGTTCATGGGGGCGGTATTGCCCGGATGGTTAATGTTCATGGTAGCGTCCTCTTCGCTGGTCGAAGGGTCAAGGACGTTACATTATGGTATTAGATCCATCGTTGCAACATTGGGCCTCAAAGGGCCATGAGAAACCAGTTAGCAGAGGCAGGTTTCCTTTTGCCCAGAAGAAATCGGAAGAAAATCGGTGAATGGCAAGAAAATTCACAAAAAATTTCTAAGTGCCGAGCTCGTCGGATCATTGGAGGACTTAGTGGGAAGCTCCTCCGATACAGTGGAGAACCTAGTCGAAAGGTCACCCATCGAGGGACAGGCGGATGAATTTCACAAAATTTTCTCTAAGTGCCAAGACCGTCGACTCATCGAAGAACTTAGTCTGAAGCTTCTCCGATGCATCGGACAGCCTAGACAGAAGTCCGCCCAACGGGAACTTGTGGGAGAGAAATTTTGGAATTTGTCGAAGTTCAGAAGTTGTTGGCGGTTGGCGAAAGATAGATGATAGAATCGCCGATACGTCGGCTCCGTATAGCTAAAGATTGCCGAAATGTTGGTGCAATTAGAAGGAAAGACTTCCGATACCTCCGTCAGAAAAAAATAGAAGATTGACCGCTGATACATCAGCGAAGTTTAGTTCATTGATCGGCGACAATTAGTTGGTTGAGCCACTGAAATTTCAACGAGAATTAGCCAATGAAGAAGTCGATGTGGCGGCGGACGTCGGCAGAAAATAGATGTTGAGGGTGCAAATACGTCGGCGAGAGGAAAAGATTAGTGGTTTGGACCGCCGATGTGTCGGAAAAGATTTGTTGTTTGAGCCGTTGATCCATCGAAAAAATTTAGTTGATGTAGCAGCCGATGCAGCAGTAAACGTCGACGGAAAATTTTAGTTCATCGAGGAGCCGCAGTGTCGGCGGAGATCTTCGGAAGACCGTCGAAGCGTTGGCGAAATTTAGTTGATGGGTCCGCCGATACGTCGGAAAAATTTAGTCATTTGTGAGTCCTTCATTGCGGCTACCTAAAGAACTATCCACCCGATGCATAGTGCTTCCGACCGCCGATACAGTGTTATGGGAGATAGTCTCCTCGTCGATGTCATAGTGGATAACAGTTCTGATTACCGCTATACAACAGTCCTTGGCATCGCCGAAACATCGGAAGCTTAGACAACAAGAGATCCAATACATCAGAAAATTATAGTGATAGGGCCGCCAATGAGCGTCGGAGGAAACTTGTTGATTGGGTTGCCGATGTGTCAGAATTTTAGTTGGGATGGGATCCAATTGGGCAAAAAGGAGATTTTTTTGAGTTTTTCAAGCGGGATTTTTAGCAGTTTGTCAGTGGTTTTTCAGGGCTGAAAAGGAGGAAGTGGCAGCGATCTTATGCACCAGATTGCGCGAAATCCAATGATTTATAAAATAAAATAAAATAAAATGAGGGCACTGCCCTCGACCCACCAAGCCACAAGGGGGAAATCCCCCTTGACCCCCATCGTCCCCCTAAGACAGACGCCCTTTGATGAAGAAAATTTTGTGTTCGGGAAAAATTGTTATTTTATGATTTTTGCTAGGTGAAGGTAAGTAATTCTGAATTATATCAATGTTATGCATCTAACAGTCATGTTACTAACACGTTTGCAGAATCATAGACACCTTCAAGGGTAGTATTCCAAGTACTGTGATTTGGTAAAATAAGTTGTGGTTCAGCCATGAGAACCCATGACGGTTATGATGCTCGAGATTCTTACGAGCGTGCACGAGATGCCATGGGAGAAAATGTACGTAATGGACATGATTACATAGAGTCTAATGGAAGGAGATTCCAAGAGACACCATCAGATGTTGTAGCCACCATGAGAAGCTTGATTAAATCCCATAAAAAGCAGCATCAGCTAAATGCTGCTATGTTGCAGAGTTTGACAAACTTGCAAAGAAAGATAGACTCTGGGCGGGGTACAGCAAGACCAGAAGGCAGTAAGAGTAGTACTAGGAGAAGGAGAAGGATTTCTAGTGGATCATCTGACTCCGAAGAATCTAGTGGGGATTCAAGCTCTCGTTCTCGTAAAAGAAAAAGAAGGAGACACCATAGGGATCGCTCTCGGGATGAATTTAAGAAGGCTAAACCTCCTACATTTGATAGTGAGGTAAAGACTAGACAAGAGGCTGAAGCTTGGATTCTTGGGATAATGAAGTACTTTCAAGTTTAGGATTATTCGGGAAACATGAAGGCAAGAGTTTCCATATTCAATCTGAATGGAAGAGAATCCATTTGGTGGGAACACTGCAAGCAAGTAAAGAGGATCAACGAAATGAGACTTAAATGGAAACAGTTCAAAAAGTATTTCAAGCAGAAATACCTCTCTGACAGGTATTATGATGACAAGATTAAGGAGTTCCATGAGCTGAGATTGGGATAGCAGACCATGGAAGAGTATGCGAATAAATTCTTGGAATTGTTGAGATATGTCTGGTACATCAAAGATAAAAAAATGAAGGTCCAGCATTTTCTGAGTGGATTGCCTCAGTCTTACAAAGATACAATTGAGTTTTATGAACCTAGAACTCTTGAAGAAGCAATAAGGAAGGCTAAGTATTGCTATGATCAAAGCAAAGGTAAACCTGATTACCATAAGGCATGGAAGGACAAGAAGAATGAGAAGTTTGACCAAAGGAAGAAAGGTTTCAAACCTCCTAACTTCAGGAATCAGCAGAAGCAGCCATCCCAAGATGCGAGTAAGCCAGTTGGAGTGATAGGAGAAAAGCCTAAGGATCCACAACATAATAGAGGACCACTTCAATGTTGGAAATGTGGAGGGCCCCACATGCGCAGAAATTGTCCACTCACGTAGAAATTGTCCACTCGAGAATGAAAGTGCAACGCCAGCTTACAACATTCAAGAAGCAGAAACAGTGGGTCAAGTAGCAAGGGCAGTCCCTAGGATTTATGCAGCACTAGAGGACTGCCAAGCAGATCACCAGTCAACTGTGGTTGAAGTTGCAGGTAAGCTTGTTGAGCAATCTGTTTCTATTTTGATTGACCCTGGTTCTACTCACAGTTACAATACTCCTAGAGTAGTGGAGATTTGTGCTTTTAAGAAGGTAACGCATAGAAAATCTTGGTTAGTTTAGCTAGCCACTAGAACTAAGAGAAAGGTTAGTGAAGTGGTAGAGAAATGTCCATTGGTAATGAATGGATTGGTCACTTGTGTAGATCTGAATGTTCTACCGCTTGGTTCCTATGATGTTCTCATTGGAATGGATTGGTTAGAAGCTCACAGGGTGAAGCTTGATTGTTATAACAAGACTTTTGAATGCATGGATGAAGAAGGGAACCCAGTAGTTGTGAAAGGTATTCCAAAGGTGATTTCAGTAAGACAAGTTTCAACAATGCCGTTGAAGAATTTCTGTAGGAAAGGTTGCCAGTTGTATGCAGCTCATATTTTGGAGGCATCAGAGTATGAAACTCCTAGGTTGGAGGACTATCAAGTGTTACAGGAATTCAAGGATGTGTTTCCTGATGAGACTCCAAGGCTTCCTCCAAAGCGGAACATTGATTTCACAATTGAACTTGTGCCAGGAGCAGCACCAGTGTCCAAGACACCCTACAGGATGAGTACACCAGAGATGCTAGAATTGAAAATGCAACTACAGGAGTTGTTGGAAAAGAAGTATATCAGGCCGAGTGTGTCTTCGTGGGGAGCACCAGTTCTGTTTGTAAAGAATAAAGATGGTACACTCAGGTTGTGTATTGATTACAGACAGTTGAACAAGGTTACTGTGAAGATTAAATACCCTTTGCCTAGGATTGATGAACTCTTTCATCAAATGAGAGGAGCAAAGGTAGTTTCCAAGATCGACTTGAGGTCTGGTTATCATTAGGTAAGAATAAAAAATGAAGACATTCATAAGACAGCCTTCAAAAAAAGGTATGGACATTATGAGTTTGTAGTGGTACCATTTGGTCTCACAAATGCACCAGCTGCATTTATGTGCCTTATGAGCAGTGTCTTCAGCAGGTATTTGGACAAGTTTGTTCTGGTTTTCCTTGATGGAATTCTTGTTTATTCTAAGAATGGGGAGGAACATGAAGAGCATTTGAAATTGACATTGAAATTTCTCAGGGAGCATCAGCTGTATGCAAAGCTGAGCAAGTGTGACTTCTATAGAGATAGAATTCAGTATTTGGGTCACATTATCTCATAAGAGGGTATATCTGTGGACCCTAAAAAGATTGAAGCGATTATGAATTGGCCTACTCCGAGAAATGTGACAAATGTAAGATCTTTTATGGGACTTGCAGGATACTACAAGAGATTCATTAAAAGATTCTCCAGAGTTGCACATGCCATCACTTCTTTGCAAAAGAAGGGGATAAAGTTTGAATGGACATCGAGGTGTGAAGAAAGTTTCCAGCAGTTAAAAAATCTTATCACCAGTGCACCAGTATTGAAAGTTGCAGATCCAGAGAAAAATTTTGTGGTGTGTACCAATGCATGCAAACAAGGGCTTGGAGGAGTCCTTATGCAAGACAACCATGTGATATGTTACGAGTCAAGAAAGTTGAAGGAGCATGAGAAGAACTATGCCACTCATGATCTAGAGCTTACAGCCATAGTACATGCTCTCAAGATGTTGAGGCATTACTTGATGGGCAGAAGATTTGAGCTCAGGACAGACCATTGTGGTCTGAAGTATCTATTTGACCAGCCTACTCTGAATGCCAGGCAAGCGAGATGGCTGGATTTTTTATGTGAGTTTGATTTTGAAATCAAGCACATAAAGGGAAAAGAGAATAAGGTAGTCGATGCACTCAATAGGAAGATGCATGAAATGCATGTGGCATCTCTTAGTATTTGCCAATCAGATTTAAGGCAGCAGATTGTTAATCGTACTACTGGAGATTAATTGTATGAGCTGGTAAAAGACAAGTTGCAGCAACAAAGTCTTGAGAAGAGGTATGAGGGATATAAATTGGAAGAAGATGGACTTCTTACTTATAAGGGTAGAATTTATATTCCGAATGTAGCAGATTTGAGGAGAGTCGTTATGGATGAAATCCATCAAACTCCGTATTCTGGCCACCCAGGATACCAGAAGACGATTGCTACCGCCAGAAAACAGTACTTTTGGCCAGGAATGAAAAAGGACATGGCTGAATACATTTCAAGGTGTATGAAATATCAACAAGCAAAGATTGAGCATCAACACCTGGAAGGTTTGTTGCAGCCTTTGCCAGTTCCAAAATGGAAATGGGAAGTTATTTCCATGGATTTTTTTATGGGATTGCCGATGACTTGCAGACAACATGATTCCATCATGGTTGTGGTGGACAAGTTGACTAAGGCAGCACATTTTATACTGGTTAAGTCTACGCATAAGACTGATGACATTGCAAAGATATTCATGAAAGAGATTTTCAAATTGCATGGATTGCCTAAGGCAATAGTCTCTGACAGAGATGTCAAGTTCACTTTCAATTTTTGGAAGGGGTTGTTTGCATATTTGGGTACAAAGCTAAACTTCAGCACTGCTTACCATCCTCAAACAGATGGGCAGACAGAGAGATTTAATCAGGTGCTTGAAGATATGCTTCGCATGTATGTCATGGACAAACCAACCAAGTGGGAAGATTACTTACACTTGGTAGAGTTTTCTTATAACAATGGACAGCAAGCATCCTTAGGGATGAGTCCGTATGAAGCTTTGTATGGAAGAAGGTGTAGGACACCAATGACTTTGGATAATCCAGTGAACAACTTTGGATAATCCAGTGAACAGGGTTGTGCTTAGACCATAATTGCTCAAGGAAATGGAGCAAGAGGTTGTAAAGATCAGGCAGAATCTTAAAGCATCACAGGACAGACAGAAAATCTATGCAGATAAACATAAGGTGAACAGGGAGTTCAATGTTGGGGATCATGTTTACCTCAAAGTGAGGACAAAGAAGAGTGCCTTGAAGCTTGGAAGTTGTGCCAAGTTGTCACCAAGATATTGTGGGTCATTTGAAGTGCTTGAAAGAATAGGGCTAGTTGCATATAGACTTGCATTACCTGCTAGCACTAGAGCTCATAATGTTTTTCACATTTCTTTGCTTCAAAGATATGTACATGATCATAATCATGTGATTAATTGGGATGTGATTCAAGTGGAACCCGAGGGAGAGTTCCAAATCGAGCCAATGCGCATCCTCAACAGGAAGGTCACAATGCTCCAGAACCGAGCCCTAGGGCAAGTAAAGGTGCAATGGGAGCACTACAGGCCTGAAGAGGCTACATGGGAGCTGGAGGATGCCATGCGATTGGCACATCTATTTTTGTTCAATTATGTGGAACACTGAGGCGGTGCTAGTGTAGCATTTGTTCAAATTTTGTAAAGCACTGAGGACAATGCTATTGAAGGGGGAGGGGAATGTAACACCCCGGTTTTGACCCCGTTTGCATTAAATGTTTATGATGTATATATTGTAATTAATAGTGGTGCGGAGCTAAAGGAAAAAGCCCCACCATCGATTTGGTTGTTTTATGTTTCGGCGATTGAAATCGTTGCCAATGGTATATCGTGCTATCCGACACATATTAGTTTCGGCATCATGTAAATATGCACTTTAATTAAAATGAACCCCAACCAGCTATGTCAATGCAACCATGATGCAAAAGGCATGATTTTCCTAAGGATAAGGAGGGGAAATTATTAAACTTTGAACCTATGGGGAAAATCCATGTGTCAGTTGTTAAACCCTTTTGACTTGCCCACCTATCCTTGTCTCATTAGTCAACTACCACATTAAACTTCTGTTGTTAGTCGGGGCAGTTATTGCTGGGCAATGGTGTGTGGCAGGACTGTCACTTCTTACCCACACGCACACTCCACTAGCAAACCCTTTCACTTCATGTGGGCAGGAAGGAAACGACTCCATTCTCCCATTGTTTTCCATCCTCACGCAGGGACAGTGGTTCTGCACATCCTCACGCAGGGACAGTGGTTCTGCACATCCTCACGCCTAGGATTTTCTCCATCATTTTTCCTCATGCAAAGAGATGGGGAAGCCGTTTCTGTCATCCATGATTTTGTTCCTATGAATGAGCGTTCACGATTACTATGTGTGCGAATGCCGTAGTTGGGGAATGGTGATGTGGGTTCCTTCATGATTTTCTTGTGAATGATCCATTCACGTTTGGGCCGTGTATTCCCTTTTCTTCAATGTTGAGATCGGGCTGTTGTTTTCCCCACGATTTTGTGTGTTGTGGGTTCGTTTAATTTTGTGGGTTGCTGTGGATTCCCATTGAGTCGTTTTGGCCACGATAGGGCCAAGAACGGCTCAGGAATCGAATTCCCCAGTCAGAGCTGTGAATTGCTTGTTTGTTGCGTGTATGCAGTGGTTGGTATTGGACTGTGTTGGAGTGGGAATGAAGGCGTGGTTTGCTTGATAAACCTAGTGTGTTTGGGAGCCACACAGACAGAGCTAGAGGGTTGGCTTTCTTCTCCACAACCCCTGAATAGCACTGGAAGGGAAGCCAAGGTCTGAGGAACTGTGTAGTAGAGAAGGGACTGATTTCCTTGCGTTGGGTGTGTGTGGGTGTCCTAAAGGTCAGGCTAGTTTTGGTGTAGGTGTCCTTAGCTCTTCAATGAGCTCACCAACTTAGCATTTAGCCTTTTCCAACTCCTTGATGGCCTGATAAACCCAACTATGTTGGCTTGGCTGTGTTTTGTGTATCCTTGGTTATGTGTAAGCCTGCTTGTTCCTTATTCCTTGGGAAATCATGCCAAGCTCGAGGGTGGCAGTGTTGCTGAGAGATTAAAGACACTAGCCTATGGTTGAGTGGAACGTTGCAGCGACGTAGCTGGTTGCGAGACGAATTCCTCACAAGATAAGTATTCTTGTCTATTCAATCTCTGCAACCATATTTACTGTTAATGAATTATAATGAACATGTTGAATGAATGAATGTATGTTTTCTTCCGCTATGTATGTGAATGATTAAATATCTTAGCATGTCTTATGTTCAAGCATTTCAGTTTTATGTTTGTTCATGTTCATGGGGGCGGTTTTGCCCGGATGGTTAATGTTCATGGTAGCATCCTCTTCGCCAGTCGAAAAGTCGAAGACGTTACAATTGCTTCATTCTTTAGCCATTTTCACCTCCATCTCTAGACGTGCTTAATCTTCTCGACCTCCAACTTCTGACTCCCGCCATTAGGATCGGTATGTCAAAAGCGTTTTTGGGATATGTTGTTCTATCATTCCCAACTTCTATCTTTCGACGTCAAGGTCAACATGCTATTAATTTTGGATTATCATACCGCTTCCAAGTTCTAACTCTCGACATTGGGATCGACACGTCATGATGAATAAATCTTTATATTGTTTCCTACTTTTGATTCCTAACACTTCCAATTCAAATAACTTCTAGTAATAATTTATGAAAAATCATTTTACTTTTCATTTGATTGTTTAAATCATTTTTTTAAATGAAAAAAAATTACACATCATATAGTTTAACATCCTCATAACATATTTACTAATGCTTTTTGCTTAGGCTACTTTTGAACTCTAAAATGAAGCACTATTCGTAATGATCTCATGCATAATCACACTTATATTTCATTATACGAGATTTGCTTCAAGGTGAGAGTAATACGAACATTATTTAAATTTGAAAGAGTCAACGTGTTCCTTGTCATTTACTATTCAATTTACATAAGGAAATTAACATTGTGCCCAATTATAAATTCTCTCAAAAAAATGTGTTAATAAATTCTCTAAAGCAAGCATATATTAGATGTGCATATTAGTTTAACTTACATTGTATCTAATCTTCTCATTACTGCTCAACCATTAATGTAACTTAATCTTTCTTCTAGGTTATAAAGATGGGTACAAATCACATCGCGTTTCTCGATTTTTGAGATTGTTGGAATTGTTTTAATAATAATAATCTAGACATCAAGTTGGCTTATAAGACCCCTTTATTTGCGAAATAAAGAACTCTTTTGGCATAATGATTTAACTGCTAAAGTCTAAATTTAAATCTAAGAAAGATTAGACCATAAAAAATAATAAAATGTTTGACAAATGCATACAAGATAGAGTTTCCAAAGGAATTCAACATAGTACCAATTTTTCAAGATATTACTTAAATAAAATAAAATAAATTGATAAAAAAAAAAAAAGTTTTAGATACATCAAATGAAGCATATACTAAAAATAAAGTAAAAAATCAAATAAGCATTAGACAATTCTAGATGGTATTCACCATCTCACCATCTATTATAAAATATTTCATGGATTCTTCAACCTAACTAAAAGCTACCAAATAAAATCTTCACATTATTATTTTAGAAAATATTTCTAGGCTTTCATAAAACAAATGAAATCTTGTCTCATTTACTAATAATGTATTAAGTTGCACATGGTATATATATAATCCATGAATGTGTATGTACTCAATTTTTATGAGCTTAACTTATAAGTGTCAACTATCCAACCATTTAGGGGCAATCTAAGGATTGGTGTTTCCAAGGTTGTGACATCTTCATACAACGATTTTTTTATGCACATTTATAACTTATTGATATGTAATCAAGAGTTGAAACTAGGTTGCTATATGCTTGAGTATCCAAAAGTAGTAATATTTTTGAATAGTCAAAAAGAAGTAAGGAACTTAAACTTCATACTATCATTATTAACTTAAATTATATAACAAGTATTAGCTAATAGACCTCATTACATAGTCAAAGTTGATTCCAAAAACGCTTTTTACTAAACCTAAGTGGAGAGGATAACCATATCCATCTCAACCACCCAATCTACATTCAATTGACAATAGTATAATTAACCTTATTATAAAAAATGTAAATATATGATAAAATTAATAAAAACAAAAAAAATTACATTACATTTTAATTTTATATACAATAATATTATTTTAAATATAATTTTAATGAACACAATTTTATACTTATAAATAGTATAAATATTATTTTTAACATAATTCTAATTGATACAATTTTATAATTATAAATAAATTTAAATATTAAAATTTGCTGGAAGAAAATTTATGGAAGACAATTCTTTTTCCCAAACATTGACTCTGCGTAGGGCATCATGGGTCTGGGCAAGTGACTTGCAGGATTGAGTAGGGTTTTGTGGGACACAATTGCCGAAAGGTCAAAACTTCGCGGTTCATTGAGAGAGAATTTGGAAATATATAATTTGGTTCTCTTCATGTTCATGTTCTTACCCCCATTAGGTGGTCTTCCTCGTCCTCGTGCAAGAAAGCTTCTAGTCTATTAGGCGTTGGTGGAGGTTTTCTTGCCTCGTCGAGTATTTTCAATATTTCATCGACAGGCTGGAATGGGCTGTTCGCATCATTATCATGTGGGTAGGCAGCGTCCGCCCATTCCATGAGTTCCCTGGGCAAGTCTTTCATAGTGATTCGCTGTATGCCATCCAATTCCATAAAGTTAGCGTTAATAAAAATATAAACTCTTAAAAGAAAAAACCAAAAAACAAAATCAAGAAAAGCTACCATTGTGGGATTGGCTACAAAAATACAGGCAAGAAGCTGCTTACACTCGGGAGACACGTGTACAAAATCTGGAATCGTATATTGCGCGCTCATTATAAGCTGACATTTCAAACCAACATAATTTATTATTTAATTAGTTAAACCTAAAACTTATTTTCCTACTATATTTTTCCCATTGTTTATTGACCCAAAGAGCGTATCTGCAATTTCGAACCTGAGACCTCTTAGCATAGAATGACAAAATCGCAAAACAGATAAACTCACCTGAATCGCTTACCTGAAATTTTTGCGGTCGCCTCGATCTTCGAAAGGGTACGCTCCCACTAACATAGCATACAGAGTAGCTCCGCAAGACCAGGCATCTGCAACCTGAAAAGGAAACGGCACACAATACACTCTGTATGTGTATTGAAATGCATCTATGAATGTTTCTGAAATAGGGGAAAGGTAAGGGATCGATCCCTACCTTACCGTCATATTCTTTACTAGACAAAACCTCAGGGGGATATAAGCAGGCGTCCTGACAGTCGCATTTGGCCCAGAATGAAGCACAAGAGACTGAACAAAACACGGCCGTAAGGTCGCGTCACAAATTCTAAAAATTTAAACAAAAACACGCACGGAAACCTAATTAACTCACCTTTGAGCATTCGAAATCGCAAATCTTGACCCGAAGAGCGGGAGAGCCGTCCAGTAACGTATTTTCTAGTTTAAGATCGCCATTGCAGACATTCTACATTTGCTTTAAACTTTAAAGAAACAGCCGCGGCAGTATTTGCAGAGTAAGAGGGTAAAATAAAAGAAGAAACGAACATTAAAGAAAAAGCCGCGGAAATACTTGCAGAATAAAGATCAAAGAAGAAGAAAAGGATTAATGCATACCATGGCATGGCAATAGCTGACTCCCGAAATGAGCTGTTGGAACAAAGATCTCGCCTGGCGTCACATGCGAAGCCGTTTATTAGCCGCAATCCTGCCCTGAGCGCAGAAAGAACTAAATAAAGTTAAAACCTACTTCGTTCTCGTTAAAGCGGCCAGCGTTGCGAATGCGGTCGAACAGCTGCCCTCCCGCGGCATACTCCAAAACTATGGCCAGGTGAGTGGGAGTCAGCAAAGCCTGTAAGGAAAAGGAAACAAACCAAAGCAGCCGATCATCCTCGCATTCCTTTGTTTAACAAATGCATGTCTACGGCAAGGGTTCGATCCTCTTTACCTCCTTCAAACGAATTATGTTAGGGTGCCTCAGCGACTGGTAATGTACAATCTTGCGCGCAACATTCTCGTCTATCTGTAAACAATCCAATCACATTATAGGAGCATAGTAGCAGATTCCCCAGCAGACGCAAACAGGCAAAGAATAAGTAAGCCAGTGAATCTCTATACCATACCATGCGCCCTCTCTCGACGTACTTGAAGGCGACAAGCTCCTTCGTCCTCTTGTTGCGCATAAGCCTCCCCGCTCCAAAATTAGCAGAGCCGATGTCTTTCACTGTCTCCAACCGATCCATTTTCGATCAGGCGATCGCTGAAACAACAACGAAACCTGTCTGGAAGGGTTTGAGAATATATAACAACAACAAAACCTGTCCGGAAGGGTTTGAGAATATATAACAACAACAAAACCTGTCCGGAAGGGTTTGAGAATATATATATATATTATTCACACATCACGAATTTGAATTTTGTTATTATATATATATTGATGGAATACAATTTTGTAAGTCTTATACATTGTTGGTAGTGATAGGTCTAGTCATTATTCCATCTTGTAAATCTTATACATTGTTGGTAGTGATAGGTCTAGTCATTATTCCATCTTGTAAATCTTATACATTGTTGGTAGTCATAATGAGAAGGAGCTTTGGCATTTGTGATTACATTGTGGGTAGTCATATGTCTAGTCATCATCATAATCAAAAGGACTTTGGACATGTTAATTACAAATGGTTGAGGTATCATTAGTTCCTGTACTTGGTTGGTAAGCAGGGACTTATGAATCGGCTTGCCGTTGTTTGAATTAGTTTGTACAAATATCAAAACAAATTTTAAACATTATTCTAAGTTTTGATTTAAAGTTATGGCATCAATGTTTTTTTTTTTTTTGTCAATTAACAACTTCTACTTTATCCAAAACTGTATATCACCATTTTCTCCACCAATTAACAACTTCCACTTCTTATTTGGCCTCTTTTCGAGGCTACGAGCAATGCAGAGATGGTTTTGATCAAAGCTTGTTTTCAAACATCATGGAATTATTTGAACAAAGTGCATTGATAAACTAATACTAGGTTCCAATTAGCATTAGTTCACAGGCATTTAATGTTAAATGTATGGGAAATAACTTATCATCCATGCAACATCTGCATGTAATGCACATGGCCCTTCAACGCTTGCAACATCTGCATGGAGTGCATGTGTCTTGTACATGTTCTGAGACTAAGTGGAGCTGGAACAACCTCAAATAGATACCGCGTCAAATAGATACCACTATAATGGCCGCTGAACTAAACAGTTTTGGATTTGTGATGAAACTATGGCGACTAGACATCCTCTGCAAGCTTTTCATGGGTGAGTGAATATCCTCAGCAATCTTTTCAAGCGAGTGAGTATCCTCTGCAAGCTGTTGATGCTTACAAAGGTAAGAATATTTTGGATTCATTAAAATAAGTTGTTGAACCTACTGTGCTGAGATGCGACATTTTTGTTTCCAGCCTATTGTATTGCTCTGTGTCTTCAACATTTTTGTTTCTAGGTGTTGTATTGTTGTGTCTTCAACCTGTCGGTGGGGTCTTTTCTATCTTTGCTCCTTTTCTTCTCAGATTGAAAAGCCGTCTTTTCTATCTTTGCTCCTTTTCCTCTCAGATTGAAAATCCACAGCCCCTACCAAAGGGAGATCACCAGGGCGATGAGAGACCTGAAGTGGTTCCTCTTTTGTTCCTGTTGTTACCTAATTTTTGGTATACGAAATCACCAACATAGAAATAAAAATAACTAAACACGTTCTTCCCTCCATGCCATTGCATTCGGCATAAAATTCACCCAACGCACAATTGAATGCATCAGTATCCTGGTACACTCTATAAGCTGCTTCATAATTGAAAACTAAAATCAACCAACTTAAAGAACAATTTATGGTTTCATATTCTGTTTAAACTTTTAACATTATCGTAGTGGCAAGAGCAGGGGCGTTGACTAATCAACACATGACTACATAGTGAACGGACCTTACAAACTTAAAATGCTATAAAACATCAAATTTCCAGGAACATTCATGAGAAGAAAGTTTTCCCAAAGCTCTAATGGGAATTGATAAAACTTGAGTGATGCTAATAATATAAAAGCATTAATAGAGGCAATGCAATTGCAAACCCATTTAGGAGTCCATGCCAGGGTTGAAAGCTTCCTGAGCATCCTACAAGAACATGGATGAACTTTGCTGCTGTTGGGAAGGGTACTGCATTGTGTACAGTGCATAAGTGATGAAATCACGATAAGTATGTTGCTGCATAATTCTTAAGTGCATGATCTCTTCCTGTGTCAATGCCAATGTCCTTTCACAATCTGCATCCATCTGAGCTAGATTATTTAATGAGAGAGTTGGGATGCGCAACATGCATGCATTTATAACTAAATAATTCTCGACTGTAAATAATTATGTTATATAATTGTAAATAATTTTGTTCTATAATGGAACAAACTGTACCGAATGATTTTTAATGCTTAGCGTATGATCAGATAGATAATTTATCTGATTCAGTCATCTTCGTAGGTTTTCAAGCTTCATTAATGTATAATTCACATTAGTATAACATGCCTCACAATGTTACACTCAACAGAATCCCTCAAGCCCTCATGAGGCCTATATGGTCCTTAACCACTGAAATTCTTGCCATAGGGCTTTCCATGGGCCTTGGCTAAGCCAGGAATGCTTCATCCTACTCAAGACATTTGAGCAGTGTGCAGAACGACCATATAAAATCTTGATACAAACTTAGATCATGCTCCTTAAAGGGTAAACCTCTCAACCAATTACACCATCATGACAATTGGCCATGATTTTGATCATAAGGAGATGCAAACAATTTTTTTGCACACTAAAACTATTTAAGAGAAGCATAAATTACCCTATATCTACCCACTTACTATGCTGGGTATTTTCTTTAATTGAAAAATGCATTGTGAACAGTGACTCGAAACAGGCTACGATTCAATCCAATGCTTTAGATTCAATGACAACCTTGTCTAAGCATACTGTTGCAAGAAACACAATTTAACACCAGAAGCGACAGATAATTTGACAAAAGGCCACAAATGCTCGAAGGCTTGTCTTGATAGTGCAATCCAAGTCTGGGGACAACCTCCACAGATCACATATCAAATTTAATGATGAAGAGCCAGGTTAGAAAAGCATGAAGCAATAATGTGGCTACAACTGTCCATGCAATGATCATATTTTTCAACTGCGATTGGAGGTATCTCTGAATTGGAAACATGAATACAAATGAAAAATGCTGAGGAATAAACCAGATTGAAACTACTCTCGATAATTCAGCAATATCATATGCATGTCCTAATAGTTTCAAAGTAGGGTGGCAAATATAGAGGCCGGTAAGAGCAGGATCGCAACAAAAAAAAAGAATAATGCAAGAGTGTTGCAAATATACTCCCATCATGTTGTATTGCTTAGCTCACCATAAGCTTGACCGTACAAGGTTTCCAAGGCGCTTCCCGTCCCTAACTACCATGTCAAAATACAGACAAAACTACATCAGCAATAGTATATATGGAATCCTTTCTTCAGTCGACAAGGATCTTTTAATACCTCTGCAATGCCCTTATATCATATTTACCCTATATCTATAATCAATCAATTATCACATCTTATACTCTGAAACTGCAAACTTGTTCATTTCGAAACCTGCCATCACTTGCTCGCATTAAAAGGATCTAAATATCATAGTAAGAAAAAGAGCACCGTGTGAACTTACAAGGAATCCAAAATTGAATCCCATGACGACAGTAGTGGTAATGGAGATGGTAGCTAATTCCAACTCACCCAAGTGCCCTGCTAACGCCTGAGTAACAACATCCGTCCCATACATGGTAATGCAAGTGAATATGGCAGGCCCTGCAATCCTCCACAGTTCTTTTTATTCCACAAAGAACCGTCTCCCTACATCCTTTGACCAAACCAATGACCACTTTTCGCTTCCATTTCCCTTCATCTCCTAATCAAGCAATGGTGATTGCAAAGAGTCTGATGCCATGTAGAATCCACTTGCAATAACATGTAGCATGCAAACATCCACTTGTCATAGTAATTTACCATGTGATACCTTTATGCACCGCACCCGAGGTTGAACACAATAATGAACTTCGAGTGTCGAACAAGTTCCCATTTTACATGGAATCTACATGGTGACCTCCCTGTTCTTGTTGTCGACTTCTGTGCCAACGAATATGGAAAAGCAATATTTGGTTGGGTGGCTTATACCACGTTATGGAACGGATGCATGCCATAACTCTTACATGCCAGAATGAATCACTGCACGAACGAGCTCACCCTAGTGTCCCTTTTTTGGAATACTCACCTAATTGAACACAACTAACACTATAATGCAATCTCTAGCCCCTAAAGTAAAATATTGTCTTGTTAGTTTAATGATGCGTCGTATATTACTATGTGTGTATTTCACGAGGTTCTGCATGCTTAGAACGGTGGGAATATATAGAGTACTAACCCGTCATCAAACAATGTTTTTCTCCCAACCAAAATTCTTTCTTGTTCTTGTCTCCTTTTCATTCTGTGATCAAGAAGGGCTTCAGCATATACTCTATCTGTGCCTATCCAACATGGTGGCCATTTACCACTAAATATGATCCCCATTTCGAGGACATGGTTTTTGCAGTAAATTAAAATAAATCCATTTCTAAAACTCTATCTGTGCCTATCCAACATGGTGGGCAATTACCACTAAATATGATCCCCATTTCGAGGACATGGTTTTTGCAGTAAATTAAAATAAATCCATTTCTAAAATCATTTCCATATAATAGTTTTTATAAAACATAACAACTTACGTTTTTCCTTAAGTTGTAGTATGGAATGATCGTGACTTGGGGGGTGAGAATAACCAAATGGATCGAATGAATGCTCTAGATTGTCAGACCGAAACCCAAAAAAAAATTCTAGATAAAAGAACGCCAGACATTTATCTCTCTTATTTGTTTATATTCCCCATGTTCTTGAGCGTAAATCGTTTAGTTCTCCATCTCTCTTCTTGTTGATTAGGTTTGTTGTCAATCTAGTTGTATTTGTATCCAAGATCTAGCACCGGCATTTGCAGTGACTAATATGCTTGAAAGAATATAGTACATGGATTCAAATATGGCTATGATTCTCTTTAAAATATTTCAGCCATACACTAGATATCAACAACTATGATCTATAGGCATGCAAAAATAACAATGGAAAACGTTATTTGACATTTAGATTGAGAGCCCTGCAACATGCCACGTAATATATTATATATATGATTAGCAAGCCACATTTTTGGGTGCTTCGAACAAAATTTCACATAATATATCTGATCAGCAAGCCACGTGTTTGGGTGCTTTCAACAAAGTTTCAATATGCAAACTTTGTTCTATAGCCTCGAGGCAAGGACTTGCTGCCTCGTAGCTTTCCTTGTTTATGTTGGAATCTTATTTTGGTTAGTTTTAAAGTCATTTTCAGTTATTTTGTTAATCTTATAAGTGGATTTTTGATATTGGATATTTATTTCATTTTGAATTTATTCAATTTTATAAAAAAATGCTTCAAAATAATATGGAAAAACATGATAAAACTAAAACAAAAGAAAGAAGTTACAGATCTAGTTAAGGAGGATGAACGTTCATGTAAAATACTTTGAGGGCACGTGCTTTCTAATACATTAAGCATGTATCATGGCATGTAGTGGTACAGTTTTACATTATACACATCTAAACATGTGACCTGTAATGTTTGGAAAAAATTAGGCAAAGCTAATAATGTTTGGTATTGCGCAGAGTGGGAACCAACACAATGTGAGTTTCATAATGGTATAATCTTAATGTATGCATGCTTTCACAACCCAAGGCACTATTAAGGAGATCGAGATTAAGGATGAAGTTGAGCGAAATTTCTCCTTTGTCTCCGTCAATGGAGGATTTGATGACGCTAAAGTATTAGTTCTTGCATATTACTAATATTATGATGAACCTTGTGAAACATGCAAGTGATTGCTTGCGAGAGATGAGTTTGTGTTTTCTCCATTTCAATTGTAAGCAATCTATGGAAATGTACATTAATGTAACATTTTTTAGCATTGGGTTTCGAGTGAGCACCAAGCCTTATTAGAATCAATACTGCAATGCAATCTCTGTTAATTATAAACTAGAGGTCTACTCCAAAGGTCACTCTATCCTTGATAAAACTTTATTGGAAATAAAAGTAGAGCCCCCTCAAGCATAGCTTCCAAAGTACCACCAAAGAAGGGGAAGGGAATAAGTTTTAGCATAATCCTAAAACAAGGGAGCAAAATTCCCAAGGAAATGAATACCAAACTATTTCATGTCCTACTATTTCCATGTAATCACAAAATATGTTCACAAATTCAACAATGTGTTTAAGTTCCTCCTCTCCTCATATGGAATTAAAATTTGATGAACACAAAAATAAATACCATTTTACTCTTTTGGTTACATTTATTTTGAATACAATTTGGAAAAGCTAAAGGCTCAAATATAACTTTCCCTAATAAGTTAGCAACACGTTAGGGAACAACATTTTCAAGTCGTACAAAATGGGGCTTAAATGCTCAACTCTCTGTTGATGTATTTGTAACTTCGGAATGTATTCACTTGTATATCTTATGTATTGTACCCCGATGTTAATTTCGGGAAGTATCTGTAATGTAATTGAGTCATGTCATGCCCCGATGTTCCGATTGGGAGATTAAATAATATAAACAAGTCATGTAAAGTCATTGAGGTTAACCCTCCATTGTAAGTCGGGGTAATAGTCCCCACAATTGAGTTAAGTTTAACCCTCCTTGTTGATCGGAGGGAAAAGTCCCCACAATTGTGGGGCACTAGGGTTATTAGACTCTCCTAGAGAAGTCAGCCCTGGTAAGTAATTTTTAAGTGAGGCCGACTTGTTGCAGTGGACATTAAGTGAACGAAAGAATATAAATAGAGTGTGAGCCTCTCTATTTATCACATACACTCACTCACTGGGGCGCACGAGTGAGAGAGGAGAAGCTCTCTCAAGTGAGAGAGAGAGAGAGAGAACAGCTGTTGGAGATCATCTTTTATGTCTTTGGGCTTTACTGCTGCTATTGGTGCTCATTCTATCTCTGAGGAAGTTTCAGGGTTTTCTCCTTTATGGTTTCCCCGAGGAAAATCTTTATGTCTCTTGTCTCTTGTGATTATTGTTGTGCGTGTTATTCTATCAGATAAGATCCTAAGATCATATTCCTTAAATGATAAAAATCTAACATGGTATCAGAGCTAACCTAAGAAGAAAACATTGTGCAGATGCAGAAGCTAGGGCTTCTTACATTTTGGGTCTCTCTCCACATTCCATCATCAAAAGGATGCTAGGCTAACTCTCCATTGAAGGGCGCATCTTTTTGTTGAAGCAGAATTTGATTCCAGGCATTTTTAGCTTTTGCTGCGAGAAATTAGGGCTTTTTACTGAAGAGGAATTTTTGAATGATCCCAACATAGGATTTCTATCCTCCTCAAAATCGAAATTTAGAGACCAAGTTAGATATTTTTGGTTTGGTAAAACTCCAGGAAAGTGAAACCCTAATTTGAACCTGGGCCTAAAAAACCCTAAAATACTAAAATGGGTAGTTTTGTTACATTCTCTATATCTCGGGATTTAAGGAGTATCAGGGGCCAAAATTTTCACAGGCCAAATATAAAATCTTGTTGTACCCTGTGTAAAAATTTCAGCCTCAGATCCACTATATTCTGGGAGATATGTTTCCTCCAAATCAGGGTTCTAGCCTCTTCCAGGATTCATCCCTAAACAGGACACCTAGGGAGAATTGCAATATCTTGGGCTATAAAGATCCAAATTAAATTTCACAAGATTTTCCATATAGGGAACGTACTTTAATTTCTATGGTAAAAGTTTCAGACCCTGATGATGAAACAGGGAAACGTGGCAGTCCATACAAGTTCGTTATGATGAACAGTCCTGAAATATGTCACCTTTGGAAAACTCTCATAAGTCCCAATTGGTGAATCCAATTCTAGTAAAACCTATGGTGTTGGGAAGAGGACAGACAAGGTTACCTTAGTACGGAATTTTAGACACATAGGAGCAATAATTTCAGAGATACGGCATAAACAGTATCAGGAATGTCTGCAGAAGAAATTGGTAAACTAGGGCTTCCTGTTCCGAGAACTTCCCTCCACTGTTTTCAAAAAAGGAGTACATTGGACAGCTCACCTTAAATAGGCCTATCCTTATATCCAATCAAAAGTTTGAAATTCCAAGTTTTGAAAATTAGGGTTTCTCTGACAAACCCTAGATTAGCGAGCTCCGGAACCAGGACGGACACCTCAAATCGGTAAGATCTAATATTTTGTTATTTACTTGAGGTTCTCATTTCAAAATGACTAATCACACCAGCTTGATCGCAATATTGGTGAAACTAACAACTTCCAAGCATGGAAGTATTGTATCTCACTAGTTCTTGAAGAAAATGAATTGGACACCTACATAAGTGGAAAGGTTCCGGTTCCAGAGGGAGATGAGGCTAAAAGCCTTACACAAGAAGAACTTGGTCAAGGCCAAGAAGATCATTGTTGATTCAATCAAGGATCACCTTATACCACAAGTGTCTTCCCTAAAGACACCTAAAGAGATGTTTGATTCCTTGAACAAGTTATTTGAAGGGAAGAACATAAATCAGAAGATTACTTTAAGAAACCAGTTGAAGAATGTGAAGATCCAGAATGCAGAGACCATACAGTAATACTTTGCAATGGTATCTCAAATCAAAGAACAACTTGAAGCAGTAGAAGAAGAAGTGGAGAATGCAAAAGTTGCGATAACCACCTTGAATGGCCTCCCAGGATCATGGGATTCATTCATTCGAGGAATGTGTGCCAGAAGGAAGTGATTACTTTCAACAGACTCTAGGAAGAAGAAGAAGTTCGACTCCTAATAAGAGAAAAGAAGATGGGAGCAACTAAAGATCAAGTGCTCACAATTCAAAGAAGATCCCTCAAGTGATGAGGAATATGAAGGACTCAATTCTGAAGAACCTCTTACCCATTTGGATAAGAAATGATGATGTTATGAATGAAGAATATGATGAAGCGGACGAATAAACAAGGAGTCTACCCACGAAACAAATAAAGATAAGTATTCAATTGTCATTTCATGATATTGTTTTGTTATGCAATTGTTTATATTCAGTTGATGTATTATGCATGATAGAATGTTTACATTAATGACAGTATACTACTAATATGCATGTGATGGGTAAGTAGCTCATGGTGCTATACAACTCTCCATTGCTACTTATCTAGAATGAAACCTCTTTGCTGACATATTGGATTAGTACACAACCTCAATGTTGTCCTGGTAGAGATGGAAGGCATCTAGAAATTTTCTGTAAGATATGGATGAATGTTGTATTGGCTAAAATAGTTTCATGATTATATATTTATGCATAAGAATTTACCATTATGAATAGACATTATGAAATGTTTCTAATCATACAACTAGTGCATTTGACTTGTAGGAAAGATCGCGTACAATCGCCTACAAGAAAAGAAGGACGAGACTTGTTCCGAAGAACAAGTGACGACAGTTCAAGAAAGAATCCAAGATGAAGAATAATATGACAATACTTTCAAAGAAATAAAGAGGCCTCCGAGACACTCTAGTTATGTGACACGGTTGAGCAGCATCATTGATGCAGAGCCTTCCATCTATGAAGAAGTAGCCAAGAAGAAAGTGAAACAAAATACAATTCAAGAAGAATGATGTCTAGGATACAGTGTCGAGACCTGAAGGGAAGTCCGTAATGTCTTCCATATGGATCTACATGATCCAACATGCAGTAGATGGAAACATCATGGGATACAAGCCAAGATTCGTAGCACGAGGCTTCTCATGGAAAAAAGGCATAGACTACGAAGAGACATTTGCAGCCACTAGAAGTTAAGACACATGACAGGAAAAATCATGTGTGAAAATGAAAGAAGGCCTTGTACAAACTCAAAAGACAACCAATGGGATAACACATACATGAGGAGCTTGAAGATCACCTAGAGTGATGAAGATCTTAACCTTTGCTACAAGGTTGAATATGAAAACCTATAGAGGATGACAAGTTCACAGATGGGTGCGAGAAGAACGTTTTCAAGATAGAGGATCTTGGTATCCAGTGACCCCAAATGAATACATAGAATATTAGTAGCAGAGGAAGCTACTTGTCACTCTAGTATAGAATGTTTCAATGCATAGAGTACAAAAGGTAGAGGGAGAACGATGCTCCACTTCAGAGGGAGTGACTGTAGAAGATCCTGAGATTCGACATGGTACGACAAGATGGACATCTTATTAATGGCTCTAAGAGTAAAGTGGATTCCAACCTTTGCTTCAAGGTTGAAAGTGGAAGACCAGTGATGCTCTATGTCGATGGCTTGTTCCTGAAAGAAAAGAGGAACTCATTAAAGTTGCAAGAATGAGACTTGCTACCGATTTCGAGATGAAGGACTTGGATATGATGCACTACTTCTAGGAATGGATGTGTGGTAGAGTGTGGATGGAATCCCCCTTGGAAAAGGGAAGTATGTAGTGGAGATCTTGAAGAGGTTTGGGATGATGGACTGCAAGGCCATGACCACACCTATGGCATCGAGCCTGAAGCTATTGAGTGTTGCTTCATCAGAGTTGGTTGATGCCATGATGTATCGTTAGATGATTGGTTCCTTGGTGTACCTGACGAATACGATACTAGATATTTTATTTCCTGTGAACACATTGAGACGTGTTCACCTGATGGTTACAAAGCATGCAGTGAGGTACCTGAAGGGTATAGTTGAGTATGGGATCAAGTATGAAGTGAATCAAAAGACTAACTTGGAGGGTTATGTGGATTCGGATTGGGTAGGAAGTGCCATTGATTGGAAGAGCACTTCAGGGTGCTGCTTCAGTATGAGATCAGATGTGATCTCTTGGTTTAGTAGGAAGGAGTCATGCATGGCACTAAGAACACCTGAGGCAAAATATGTTGCCATTTGCTCGGCTATCTAGGAGGTAGTATGTTTCTTTTGAAAACTACTATTTGAGTTGATTGATTTGACTTTCATTTTTGTATAATGTAGAGAGGAGCAATGAAGCTCCAATATGTGATCTAGATCGAGATCTCTCAAAAGAGGGAGTTCTAGCATAGCCGGTGAGACAGGTTGTCTGAGCATAAATCCTGGCGAAGCTTGTAGGTTGATCAGACGTAATCGGTTGTGTAGGTTGTCCTCAGATGTAATCGGTCCTGGAAAAGCTCACAGGTTATCCTTGGACGTAATCAGCCCCGATATGATTCTATGCTAGAAATGGCCAAAGTGGAGTTTGAGTACTTCAGGGAGAAGCTTGGTGTTCTCTAGATCGAGGTTCCCTCCAAAGGGAATTGATGTGTCGGTTGGCATTTCTGACATGATGGAAGGCTGAGCTTCACATGATCAGATATAAGTGCAGAGATACTCTAATGTGATTGTGAGTTGTGTTACCACATGATTAGTGCATAGATATTCTGATGTGATTGTGAGATGTGTTCCCACATGATCAGTGCAGAGCCATTCTGATGTGATTGAGGAATATGTTCCCACATGATCAGATATAAGTGTAGAGATGTTGTAATGTGATTGTGAGTTCTGTTACTACATGATCAATGCATAGATATTCTGATGTGATTGTGGGATGTGTTCTCACATGATCAGTGCAGAGCCATTCTGATGTGATTGAGGGATATGTTCCCACATGATCGGATGTAAGTGCAACGCCTTTCTGACATGATGAGGCCAGATGTAAGTGCAGAGCCTTTCTAACATGACGAGGTCAGATGTAAGTGCAGCGCCCTTCTGACATGATGAGGTTGGATGTAAGTGCAAATCCTTTCTGACATGATGAGGTCAGATGTAAGTGCAGCGCCTTTCTAACATGATGAGGTCGGATGTAAGTATAGAGCCTTTCTAACATAATGAGGTCGGATGTAAATGCAGAGCGTTTCTAACATGATGAGGTCGGATGTAATTGCAAATCCTTTCTAACAAGATGAGGTCGGATGTGAGTGTTGGGCCTTTCTAAAATGGGTTTTGGATGTGTTCCTCCCATGGTCAGATGTGAGTGCTAGGCGTGCCTTTCTGACATGGTTCTTGGATGTGTTCCTCCCATGGTCAGATGTAATTATTGGCCGGGCCTTTCTGAATTGGTTCATTATGTGGTCATATATAAGTGTTGAAGACGATGAAGACCTACATGGAGGCTAGGCCTACAACTAGCATGAAAAAGGGTTGGCTCTGTAGAACTTCCTATGACGAGTAGAATTGAGATATAGCACCAGTGATGCTCCAGATCAAGTGATGATCCAGATCTAGTGATGATCCAGACTTGATCAAGATGACTTGATGATCAATATGACTTGAAGATGAAGATGACTTGTTGATGATCCAGTGATGCTTCAGATCAAGTGATGATCGAGACTCGATGATGATCTAGTGATGATTCAGACTTGATGATGATCCAGTGATGATCCAGACTTGATGAAGATGACTTGACGATGAACATGACTTGATGATGATCCAAATGATACAGAGAAGAATACTTGTGCTGATAAATTGTGTCGAGAGAATACCTTCCTAGTTAAGAGGGAGTGTTGATGTATTTGTAACTTCAGAGTGTATTCACTTGTATATGTTATGTATTGTACCCTGATGTTTATTTCGGGAAGTATTTGTAATGTAATTGAGTCATGTCATGCCCTAATGTTCCGTTCGGGTGATTCAATAATATAAACAAGTCATGTAAAGCCACTGAGGTTAACTCTCCATTGTAAGTCGAGGCAATAGTCCCCACAATTGTGGGGCACTAGGGTTATTAGACTCTCCTAGAGAAGTCGGCCATGGTAAGTAATTGTTAAGTGAGGCCGACTTGTTGGAGTGGGCATTAAGTGAATGAAAGAATATAAATAGAGATTGAACCTCTCTATTTATCACATACACTCACTCACTGGGGCGCATGAGCGAGAGAGGATAAGCTATCTCAAGTGAGAGAGACAGAACAACTATTGGAGATCATCTTTTCTGTCTTTGGGTTTCACTGCTGCTATTGGAGCTCATTTTATCTGAGGAAGTTGTGGAGTTTTCTCCTTTATGGTTTCCCCAAGGAAAATATTTGTGTCTCTTGTCTCTTGTGATTATTGATGTGCATGTTATTCTCTGAGATAACATCCTAAGATCATATTTCTTAAAATGATAAAAATATAACACTCCCTCCTTTCCTTCATGTCACACTGAAATTTGATTAATCAATCATTCATTATCTTTGGTTTATTTAATATGCTCAACTCATTCCTTTCTTTCTTATGACATTAATATTTGAAATTAGTACAAAATTCCATATTTTACTTATTTGTGCCTATATCATTTTGTTTCGATAAAACAGAAAATTCAAACATAACTTCGCCTTCATGAAGTTAAAACAATTTGATATCGATCACTTATGAATTCCACATCAATAATTTACAAATTTTGCATCGATTAGTTAATAATGTTCAATGTATTGACATTGCTATATAGTTAAATTCGTTTAACTAATATGTAGAGTTCCATTGAACAACTCTATGGACTTTTGAATATCAATCCATTACTCATTCTTTGTTTTTATTACAACCTTACTAACCCCATCATAATCTCATCATTATTCCCTCCATTTTGACCTTCACAATTGAATTCCACCCAAATTGGTCCAAACAATTATTATTCCTTCCCTAAAAAATACAAGGAAGATTGTTAGCTGGAATATTTCGCCTTCTGCGGACAATAAGGTGTTCCACCGGTCTGAATGGTTCAAATCCAGAACAAATGAAGGATAGAGGTTGAAGACTCTCCCTGGACTTCATAGATACCTGGAATGTGATGTTTCGATAGTAACCCTGTGTACCTGCAATAAGCTTAAACACGCAAACACATCAAAACTGCCAGAATATAATCTACTGACCCATGTTAGTGACTAAGGAATCTAACAACATACATGCAAAATCAAACAACAACAATATATGTGGGACAGAAATCAACTTGCATTAATATAGAAATATGAAGAAGTTTACAACAAATCCTTAGTGTTGACATGCATCTCCATGAAACCAAGCATTCTCATCCCCATAAGCTCCGACTCTAGCTCTCTATGCTCTCCAATGGTCTTGGGCCAAGTGATCAATCCAATAGCATAACAATACATTAAGAGTTCTCCCCTTCAAGCATGGATATGAGCTTTTATTTATAAGGCTCAAGGGATAGGGATGGTTGAGAGATTAGTGGATGAGGTGGCCTCTAGGATCCTAGGATGAGGGATCTCGAGCTCAACTAACCCACAATGATAGGGATAAGGGAGGACATGAGGCTTATGATCTAGAAGCCTTGAGAAACTTCTATTTTTTCCTTTTTACCCAAGGTACCGTGTTTATCCTTCAATGACAGAGCGGTTCTGGTAAAAAACGCTTATGGACTAAGGGCCATAAGCAGTGGCACCGCTTGTGGACAACAAGGGATAGGCGATGTGAGCAAGGTACCGCTCCTGGACAAAGGGGCAAGCGCGGTGCTAGGAATTTTCATGGAAGATTGAAAATTAGCATGATTTTCCACTCCAAGAGATGGGATTCAGGGCAAGTAGGTATGTCAAAATTCTTATCACATGATGGTGACAGGATTTTGGTATAACAGGATGCCCCCCAAAGCATGAGTCTTAGAGGGATACGATAAATGAGAGCTTTGAGAGAACAAGTCATCGCCATGAGATGAAAATGTCAACTCGATCGGAGCATATTGTCAAGTAGGCATCTATAGTACATCAGTATGTTGACTCATAGACATAAGTAACCAAACTCATGGTTGCAGACCAATACAAGGCAGATCCATGAGAGGAATAAACAAGCATGACTACTAGAATACAGTGTAGATCCATGTGATAGAGGACTCAAACTTGGACATAGCTACCAGACATACAATGTAGATCTATGTCATACAAACACAAATTTGAGCATAGCCATGACCATACAAATGTGGATCCATGCTAGATATACAAAACTCCATCGCAACCTGGGGAAAAGCAATGAGCACTTTAAACAAACACCCAAGGTCTTCGTCTTGTCTTCCACAGAGTATGATTCTATCCATGTGATTACAATGATCTGAAGTCGAACATGGTAGAAACCACTTGATTACCGGCCAATGATGTGAACCATTAACAAGTGCGAGGGAGATCACCATTGATGTCAATGATTCCCAAGGTACCCTAGTACAATCTACTGAGTGTGAATAGATGTCCTGATGTCGAACACCCAGTCGATTCTATCGATCAAAGGTCAATGATGTGAACCCATGTCGAGAGCGAGAGAATCTGTCATTAAGGCATACAAATCTCAAGGTACTAAATATTGTTTCTAAGACCATTTCCCGGATGATGAGCTGATGTAGACGGGAGTAGTCTCATCGAAGGAGGCCATGATGAGTCCCACATCGACGACACGAAACTCGGAACATAGTTTTGGAATGATGTGAATGTAGTAACCATAACATTGACTCAAAAATACTGACACAAAAGACTGTGTAGACTGCAGAGGTAAAACTTCTTCAAATCCCCTTCAAACATCGGGCGGCACAACAAAATGACTTGGCAGCATGACTAGACGAGACAGACACACAATGCGACAGTGGACAATGCATTCTTTTGAAAGACTCAAAGGAGTGACATGACTCATGAAAGTGGATCACCACAGAGATCAGCTGAATACACAATTGACTAACATGATGTGTAGACAAGTGCCATGTTCAAAGGTAACGGCAAACAACTGCCATTATTTGCGAAATGATTCCCTTCCCATTTCCCCCATCGTGATTGATGAGTGCCTCTTTTCAGTTTTACGAGCTCAAAGAGGGTAACAAACACTCGGTATAGCTTGTCAAAAGACAAGTCCAAACTCATATATTTTACGAAGCTGAGAGAGGAGGGGTTCATTCTTAAAATGGGTCTCTCAATGTTTAATTTAATGAGTCCACTAGAAGAAAACTCGGTATCATTCACGTTTAGAGAGTATGAACGAATACGGAAGAAGACTCCAAAGGGGTCCTTTTTCGTATGATTTAGTCTCTAAGTCTCAAAAAAGTGTAAAATCATACCTTAGAGAACTCTTCCAGTCATGATTGGCTGCAGTGTTCCTTTTTCGTAAATAGTCCTATTCGAACCAAAAAAGAGATAACCTAGCGTCGGACGGGCGACTCTTCAAATACATTAACGAGCGTGAAGAAGACAAGATCGCTTGGTGATCTTTTCGTATTTAGGTAGCCTCAAAAGGGTTTAAAGAGGACTCCATGAGGTTTATTTACACAATGTCACTTTTTACGAGCCTGGAAAGAATCGAAAATGGACTCGACGATCTTTTCGTGTTTAAGGAGCCTGAAAAAGAGGTGAAAAGAAGACTCCATGATGCTTCTTTACACAATGTCAATCTTTAATGAGCCTGGAAAGAAACTGAAATGGACTCGAAACTTTGATACTATATTTTAAAGAGCATGACAAAGTGTCATAATAAACGCTCATCGACCTTTTCCATTTTATGAAAGTGCGAAAAATCCATAAACAAACTTCCAAAGCTTCTTACAATAGTTCTCTTATCCTGTAATTGACTCAGAAACAAGTGTTAAATGCATTCATAACTAGCATTAAGGGATTACGACAAATAAACTTTGACTAAAATATGATTTTATATTGAAACTATAGTATGTCGGACCCAAAAATGCCTATATAAGTCATGTAAATAGTAAAAAATCAAATCATTTCACTATTTACCCATAGCAAAAAACACTTGGAGAATTTTCTTAGCCAGATCTTCAGCAGCTGATACCGGGAGTTTCCACCGTCCGTTTTCAGCATTGTAAATTGCAGGTAACAGATAAAACACTTCTCTTTCATTTCATAGCATTTATTTTGAGTTTTGGTGGGGTTTTGGGCTCATATGGCGAGCCCTAAAACCTTAAAAGCGGGCACCGCGGCTATCCGTTGTGGGATACGCAATACCACCTGAGAACCGTGCCTATAACATGGTGGACAGGCGGTGCCACTTCCTGTATCCAACGTTGCACAGGCAGTGCCAACCGTGGAGAATTTAAACCAATAGTATGAGCAATATAACTTCATTCCTTTTATTTTTAATGATTAGGGATGATTATAATGCATACTATGATTGTTTTTGGCAGGTCTAGGTTGCTCAAAACATGGTGATATGGAAAGAAAGAACACACGACAATGAGAATGCTTTTGTTGAGAGAAATGCAGGTTGTATTTCCGTATTATGGGACTGTGGGCTCTTGAGGTTCTTTCGGACCCCAAGCATGGTGTCACATGAGCGGTTACTGGAACACATACTGCATATGTGGAATCCAGAACAGAAGTACTTTGAGGTGGGGGGCCATATTCTTACAGTGGAAGTAGAAGATATCTACTTCTTAACTGGTCTCTCAAGACGGAGTGCCCCCATCTCATTGACACGTTCCCATGGAGGGGATATTACCACTCGAGAGCTTATATATCGTCATTGTGCACCAGGGACGGGTACATCGAGGAAGAAGATCCCCATCAAAGTAGTGATGGATAGGCCCCTACTGACCGTCCTATTTACCATGCAGAGGGTGGCCAGGAGTCAGGGTGTGCACCAGGCTTCTAGGGCACATATGTTGTATGCCATAGAGGCCATGGCACCCACGGTGTTCAACTGGGCAGAATCCATGCTTCCAGTCTTCAAAGATCAACTGACTAAGTGTCGGCAGGGAGAGCTAAAGCAGTTTGGCTTTGGTTCCATTTTAGCCTGCTTCTTCTTCGAGCGGGTTCCACAAATGAGACCTCAGGTGGTCTTTCGGAGTCTGAGAGCATGGGACCCCCGTATGCTGAGGTGGGTCCAAGTCATGGCTCACACAGGAGCGGGTAGGGGAAGGGTGAAGTTCGGTGACCCGTTATTCTAATGGCTTCGAGATCAGATCCTCATGGTTGAGGATTATGCTTACGTGGGTACAAACTTCACCAGAGATACTAACCTACCACTCCCACCTGGCGGACAGTGGGGCAACATCGGTAAGAAGTAAGAAACCCTAAAACATATGAAATGTTTTTATCTTTTTTAATGTTTTATATTTTTTTATGTTAAGTGACGAGACCTATATACTCTCATGTAGATGTGGCAGCAGTGCGACTTGGAGGAGCATCTCTGTTGGATAGGCTAGTTGGATCCCGCTTCGTACCACAGGGTGATGATATCATTGGGGAGCCAGAGGAAAAACTGGATAGGTTGACCTTGGATATCCCAGATGCTGACATTGATGACCTCCCGATGAGATATCAGAGATCCACAACGGGAATATAGGGTCGATTTAGTAGGCTGCTGCGTAGAGTAGCTCGAGCAGTAATGTACTATCACGAGCACCACTAGTGTATGAGATATGTATTGAAAGCTGGCAGCTTCAGGATTTTGTATGATGATTTTGCCTGAAATCCTATGTGCTTCAGATGAGGTCTCGGGACCTATTTTTTGTAAACTTTTTCGTATATATATATACAGACTTTTACACGGTGTTTATATGTTTCAAATGGAAAATGCATTTTCTATGAGTTTTATGTGTCTATGAATGTTTATTTACAATGTACCATGTTTGATTTCGATGTCATGAATGGGAAATATGCCAGTCTAGGATGTAATTAGCTAATGAGTCAGCAACTACATTATGTTCCCTAGGGATATGCCTATAAGTGATGGTTTCAAATGATCTTTCTAGAAAACGCACTCTTCAGAAGAGGCAGAGGAGCACAAGGTTCCTAATGGTGTAAACATGGTTTAAATGGAAAACCACGAGTTGTGAGTCCATCAAGACTACTAGATCACGAACATCCAGGGAGGCAGCTTCAGTCAGAAGATCGATGACCGCTTCATACTCAGTGATGTTATTAGTAGAGGGACCTATACAAACTGCTCCTGAACTAACCAAATATTTAGCTGGGGAATAGAGGACCCAAGCAGCCGAGGCGAGATTCAAGGTGTGGCGGCAAGCACCATCAGCGAAGCCGTAGAAATCCATCTACATGACCAAAAAATGGTATAAACATATGCGGACACTAAACTCAAAACCATCTTGAAAATACTAGAAGCACACTGAAAGCCAATCAATATACATATATACAAGATACTATCCAAGAAAGACCTAGGCATAATACCTTTTCAGGTACAACCCATTGCGAGGTTGCCCCAAAGGGATTCCATCATAATCAACGAGCTTGTAAGCTCCTTTCTCTAACACCTTAGAAATAATGAAAGGTTTGTACCACATGGATTCGAACTTACCCTTCCCTATTTTGTCATATCTCTGATCATAAGTCAAGACTAGGTCACCCTTGTTAAAGACACGGGGTTGGACAAATTTATCATACTACGCCTTGACGCATTTCTTATGTGCCTCATTATTCAAGGTAGCATCTCTCCGAGTCTCGTCAAGGTTACTCAAGTACAAAAAACTTTCTTCCTCTGCGGAAGTGTCTGGGAGAATTTTGACGGCAAGTTGCAAGGATGGAATCTGACATTGGATCAGTAAGATAGCTTCGAGTCCATAGACAAGTTGGAATGGCATGAAACCAGTAGTTGTTTTCACAGAAGTTTGATAAGCCCACGGAGTGGATAAAAGAACATGGTGCCAGTTGGATTTATGATCTCCAACCATCCGACGAAGCATAGTTTTCAAAACTTTGTTAATGGCCTCTATCGTTTGAGCTACATCCCCCATCATCTAATTACAGAAATGGGATCCGTGATCAGTAACGATGGACTGTGGAACTCCAAATCTAGCTATGATATGATTGAAGAAGAAGAGAGCGGAAGTCTTACCATCTTCTGCGTATGTAGGCATGGCCTCAGCCCATTTAGTGAAATAATCAATGGCTACGATGATGTAACCATGCCCCCTGGCTGAGGTAGGCTTACAATGCATGAAGTCAATCCCCCATTTGGAAAATGGGCCAATGACAATGACGGGGTGTAGAGGAGCAGGATGGGTGCGCTTTTTAGGATAAAAGTGACAAGGTGGGCATTTCTTAATAGCTTCATGACAGTCTTTGAATACAGAAGGCTAGAAATAGCCAGCGCAAAGGATTTTCTGGGCTGTATCCATCCCAGATAAATGACTGCCACATGCTCCAAAGTGGCAATCATTCAACACATGTTCAGCCTCCTCATGAGTGAGGCATCCTCGGAGAATAGAGTCAATCCCATGTCTATACAAGGTATCATTCAGGATGAGATAGTATTTTGCGTGGTGATGGATACGGCGGCGATCATCATGAGATAAATGCGGCTGAAATCATTGTGTTTGGAGATAAATAAGCAAATCTCCATACCAAGGATCAGTAGTGCTAATCAGGAATAGGAATTCAACCGAAAATGAATCACTGGGCTTAGATTCCGTCGAACCACAGGGAAGATCACACATAAGCTCGGAAAATACCAAGGATTTCTTTGATGTGGCCTTGGCAAATTCCAGATCAAACTCCTGAAGTATAACTATCCAACGGGAGTACTTTCCCCCGAGTACCTGACGAGTCAGGATGTAATACATTGGGTTCTGGTCTGTCAATATGGTGGTAGTGCGAAGCAGAATGTAGTGACAAAAATTTTGTACAACAATGACCGTGGCCAATGCTAACTTTTCCACATGTGAATAGCAAGTTTCAGAATGTGCTTAAGATTATCAAAGGCACATTGATCTTGCTCATCCTAGAAGAATGGAGTGTTCTTCTTGAGGAGACGCATATAACCGTCGTTTTCTCTGCGAAATTGCACACGAAACGGTGGAGAAAGTTTTCCTTCCCTTGCAAACTTTGGAGTTCAAGGAGATTAGTTAGGGATGGTAGATCTAAAATAGTGGAAATCTTCAAAGGATCGATCCGGATGCCATCTTTGGATACCACAAAGCCTAGCAGATGTCCTATTTCAACGCAAAAATCACATTTATGTGGATTGAGCCGTATATTATATTGACGACATCTCAGGAATATGTCCCTAAGATGACCAGGATGGTCCTCCCGTCACTGTGAATGAGCAGGGAGGTCAACAAGGGACGGTTTAACAATATGTTTAATATCGTGAAAAGCATAGGACATCGCGCGCTAGAAAGTGGCTCCAGCATTTTTCAAGACAAAAGGTAACTTCTTATATGCAAATTTTCCCCATGGGAAAATGAATGCCATATTATGCTGATCGACGGGTAATATCTCAATCTGATTATAGCCAGAGAAGCCATCCATGAATGAAAAGATGACACTCCCAGCACAGTTGTCGATAATCTGATCGATGTGCAGAGTAGGAAAGTTGTCCTTGGGACAAGCTTTATTCAAATCCCTAAAATCGATGCAGAATCTAATGGTGCCCTGCTTTTTATAGACAAGGACAACGTTCGATACCCATTCCGTCAGGGGTACAGGATAAATAAACCCAGCTTTGAGGAGTTTCTCAATTTCAGCTTTAATAGCTGCGGCCTTCCGAGGATGGACTTGCCTTAGTTTTTTCCTGACAGGTTTAGCTATGGGATAGGTTTTAATCTCATCGATCACGATGGATGGGTCAATCCCCGCCATCTCTTCATAGGACCAGGAAAAAATATCATGGAGTTCCTTAAAAAGTGCCTTATATGCTTCAGATTCATCTATTGAGCAGTTCTTCCCAACATGAACATGCTCGATAGTATCAGGCTTGGATGATATGTCAATCGGGTTCGTCTAAGTAATGTTGCAAACGTTTCCTTCAGAATCTGTATCTTGCAACAATATAGGACTTTGGGGTACATTGACAATATCAGTAGGAAACAAGGATGCAAAATCATGGCTAACTGAACTGATGTTGGGGAGGAACATGGATCTATGATGGTGATCCTCCCAAATGGGCTCATCGAAAGGAAAAGTCTCAGAGAGATAATCTAGAACGGGAAGAGAAGGTTCTAACCAGTACGGTAAATGGTAAGGATCTGAAGCCACTAGATGAGGGTCATCAGTGTGATCATCGAAAAAGGTTTGAATGGTGTCATATATAGCTTCATGTGGACTCAACGAGGTGGACTCAACAACATGTTTACCCTTAGGCTCATAATCAAATGAGGCGATCATATGCAATGTCGCGGTATCTGTGCTAGGAGGAGGGGATGGAAAAATCCCCATAAGGGATGAATCCTTCAACATGCCTACCCCAATCGACTGGTAAGGAGGAGGGGACTGGCCTAACATGGGGATGTTATTAGTCATGGAGGTAGTAACATCTGGCGTACAGAAATAAAGCTAGTCAATAGTGACAATTCTCCCTAGATGCAGAAATTAAACTATTCGAAATACTATTGAGGCAACAACAGTCATGGAATAGAACCAATTTCTTCCTAGAAGGAGGTTGTAATCTAAAGGGGCATTTACCACTTCTACTTGCATGGAAACGGTTTTTCCCCCCAACTCGACCGCTACGTCTGATATGAGGCCATGGGGTTGGAAACCTCGTCCATTAAAGGCCTTGAGCGTCATAGGTGATGTTACAAGCTCGGGAGAGCCGAGGGCCTTCCAACAAGTTAGAGAAAAAACTGAGGTCGAAGCTCCTTCATCTAGTACCGTTCAAAAAACTTTCTTTCCCACTACTTTCGTAATGATCTAAAAAGCAATTTTATGTGGTAATCTAGGCTTATAGTTCTCAACATTGAAATGAATCAAGTTAGTATTATCTGGCTCTAAAGCTCCTAGTGCTGTCAACAAGTTTTTGCGCTGTGTAGGGAAACTTTGGAGTACCTCTAGGGTAGACATCGCGCAAGGTTCCTGAGCGAGATCTTCAACCACATTATAAAATTTAGCAACTCGGGCATTGGGATTAAAGACAGCCTTCCGAAGAGTACTCTTAGGTGGGCGCAAAATCATGTTGAGAGTAGGCTTCTCGATAGATAAGGGGACAATAGATGAGGATTTTGAAGAACTAGTAGAGGGAGCTTTCGCTGAAGAAGGATGATCTTCTTTCTTATCTACGGGTTTGTCATAATTCTAACTTTGATTTTGCAGATTGATGGTATCTGAGGACATCATACGAATTTCCTCTGATGAACTAGAGTTACCCTAATTAGACATGTGGTCTATCAGTTGTTGTTGGGAGGGAAAAGGATCCGTAAGTACTGTAGGTGCGGGATTGGACTTCAGAAACTGGGAGATTTCATCCCGACGAGGATACTCCTTTGAAAAATGGTCACTACCACATAGAAAACATGGATATTTTGCCTTCCTTTTCCCTTTATCGTTATCACTGTTGGTTGGTCTTGGAGTCTCATGTTGGTTTCCAAGTTTTTTATTTCTATTTTTACCTTTGTTTTTATTATTACCCGAGGTTTGAGTACTTTGAATAGAGTTGACCTCGACAGAAACCATAGGAGTCGAAGGTGTAGGGGTGGCAGTTTGGGTTTGCTTGGCAGGTTTCACTACTGACGGGGACTGGATTGAACCAACAATCCCATCAACAGGTACTTCTGTTGGTGGCTTGGCGGGATCAGTGCTGGGGCAAGGAGCTTGAGGAATCAGGTCATAAAGAGTTCCAGACTGGGAATAGACCAAGTCTAGGTACCGAGCCCGACTGATGGCCTGCTCTTTGGTAACAGCACCTCCCATAGCCACATCTCGGGCAATAGGAAGCAACAAGGATTTGGTAAACCAATCAGCTAGTAACTGATCTAGAATAGGGGCTTTAATAAGCCTTCTCTACCTTCTCCACTCATGAATATGATCGAAAATGTGGGTGGATGTGTTCTATCGTAGAGAGGTTAAAAGATCAGTTCCCGTTTCATAATGAATAGGGAGCTGAAAGTGTGTAAGAAACACAGTTGCCAATGAGCCAAAATCCACAAACGAATGTTGTGGGAGTTCAATGTACCACTTCGCAGCTGTATCGGTCAAGGTTCGCTGAAAGAGTCATAACAGAATGGAGTCATCCATGAGGGAGTTTGAAGAACACCACAAATGGAATGCCATAACATGGTTCTTCGGATCGTCTCCCTGCTTCCCATCGAATTTTAGGATATCCGATGGTAACTTTACTGGAATGGGAGGCCACGAGCGATTGTGTCGAATGGGGTCATTAATCAACTTGGACAAGTCAGGCAAGTCCAAAGTTGCTAGGAAAGGTAACTGTCGGTTGGGTTGCACATACTGGTAATATTGATATGGCATATAATTACCAGTAGGACCATAGGTTGACTGAAAAACAGGTTGTTGTGATGAAGAACTAACAGAAAATCCACCCGCAAGGGGTTGATTTCTGGGATTAGGATCGCTAGGACCGCTAGGGCCTCTAGGAGGAGGACCACCAAGGCCATCAATACCACCAGGAGGCGGACCACCAGACCCTTCAGAGCCCCCAGGAGATAAACCTCCAGAGCCTCCGGAACCACTCGACGGAGGGCCACCAGACCCTCCAAAGCCATAAGGAGGAAATCCGCCAAGCCTCCCAGGACCACTAGGACCACTAGGACCAAAAGGAGGAAAGTTTCCAGATACTCTGGAACCATTAGACCCCCCAAGGGGAGGACCTCCATAAGGCGGTCCTCCGGCACCTCCCACAGTATGTATAGGTATCCCCCCCCATAGCTGGCATGTAATACCAGTTGGGTTTCCCCCATGGTGTAAAAGTGTTACTAGGGTATGGAATTCTAGCATAAGGCATTCCTGTAGGATTGGGTGGATGATTACCTACAGGTATTTGATAACCATAACCTCCAGAAGATTGAACGGTTACAGGTTGTGCCCACAAGGGCTGACCTGAACTAGATGGGGGATTTAACATAGTAGTATGGGTGGGAGGGACATAAAATGTAGATGGTTCTATGTTATAGGTATTCCCTTGACTAGGTACAATTCTGGTGCCAGATAACGTAGGTCATGTCAGGGGTTTCCCCCCAGCACTAGAAGGTACTGACAAAATGGAAAATTGAAGGTTGGTCCCTAGGTGCAGAAGACCTGGGAGGACTAGGAGCAGACATAACATGAGAGGTGATAGGGGTGGTAATTTGACCTGGGTTGTGTGGTGTTATTGCACAATCTATAATCGGTTCAATGGGTCTCATAGAATCGGCAAGTGAACGATATCCCACAGGAATAGATGTGGAACGTGATGGTGTTGAGCCTAATATTTCATCTATTTGCTTATCAATGTCCTGTGCACAGAGAATGGCAACACGGTATTTCCTACATTCTTCTTCATCTTCAGAAGATTTTAAACGGGTGCCAAATGAGGCAATGGCATGTTCTATAGAGGTATCCCAAAATGGAGCATTGGGACCAAAATCTGGACGGGTTGTATCATCAACATGAGCTTCCGTGGGAGAGTGGAATGAGGTATTTCCCCGAGAAGGTTGTTGGACCAAGGGAGGCGAGTGTGAAGAATATGGTACTCCACTTTCTACAACCACATTATCTCCCACTTGAGAGGTGGTAGCAGCTCCTTGGTCGATAGCTTCCATTGGATTTTCTCCTGAACCAGGAGTAAAATCGGGTGGCAAGCCCTGTACTCTTTTGGACTATCTTAATTCAGCCAGTTTGTACAGTTCCTATCTAACCTAGGGTCTGAAAATCTAGAAAACATACCAAAAAATTTCCCTACACAAGCTATAGGTCAAAACAAACACACTTAAAATGATAGGAGGGGTTCAAAAGTCAGGTCTCTCACTAGGATTGTCAAGAAGGTGCCACTCGCAATATACCTCGAGGATACATGCATAGTAATATCCCTGAATGTTGTTTTCAGTGTATGGCTCCAAGCAAGACGACCAAAGGACTTTTCTCAGATAGATAGGGTATCCTAGTGGGGTCTCCCGATATACTCAAGGTACATGGGAGCTCAAATCGGTACTAGTGTTGTCTAATGCATAACCGTACACAAGGGGCCTTCCGATATACAATCAATTATGTGAAGTACCTTTCTATATACCTCAAGGGTACATGAAAGGCCATTCGATATACCGACGGTACATGGAAGAACCGCGCAAGTCCTGAGATGTAATGCAGACAAATAATGACAACTCCTACGCTAAAACGCCCAAACATGTATCTAACCTATCACTCCAATTGCTACGTAAATTTTAACCTATAACTATCGTTAATTTTAAAGTGGACGGTTAGGTGAATGCATGATGTTTTGATAGAAAAGTAAAAAACCATGCAATATGCTTATGCAAAATATTTCACTTTACCGTTCAGTATGCCTACTTACGGGAGGGAAAGAGAGTATTTTCTTTTTGTTTCAAAACCAAAAATATTTCCAAACAACAGTCATGAACATAAAATCAAATACAAGCAATACTTTCCCAAACCGATTTCTCTTTTTTGAAAGCAATGAGAAGGGGAAGAATCTCTTTTCCTAAAAGAAAAACAAGAAGCACACTATATGCAAATGCACTCTATTTTTTCAATTTTCTCAAAACATAAGCAAATCTAACTTAAAACTACCATATTTTTTTATTTTGATTGAGATAGTTCTAAATGCATAAGAGACGAAAGAACATAAAGAGCCCGAAATATTAAGAATCCAATCAGAGAACCAATGTCCAATGCTCAATGATGATACCCCAGTCTCAGTCAAAAAATTTCTTTTTTAAAGGAAGAAAAAGAAGTTTACTATGCAAACAAGAAATGAAACCTAGAAGCTAATCTAGTGTTCTTCTTTTAGTCTATATAATAGAAACGAAAAGAGACCTTACTAACACCCAAAGCTTTTCAAAAAACAAGAAATCCTTTCGCAAACACAACCAACAAGCATAGAAGCGGATGAACAATCAAAAAGCCTAACCTAGCTCTTGAATTTCTAAATCAAACCAATCTTAAGCCATAATATTTCAAGCCACAAGCATCAGATTCTATCACACAAGTCTGATAGTGCAGAACTGAAAGCAACACAACTCAAATTTTTACAAAAAAAATGAGAAAAAAGGGTCTTCGAATGATTCCTACTTGGCATCGCGCTTCTCTGGTGTTGACAGGGCGGTTCTATCCCAGCACTGCTTCTCGCCAACTGGATACAAGAGGTGGCACTGCATACTACCCACTCTATTCAAGTGGTGGCACCGCTCCTCGTACACTGCATAGGCGCAGTTCCATGTAGAAGACCAAAACACAAAGAAAATGATAAATCAAGTCAGAAAAAGACTAGGTCAAGGTGAAAACCGCCAGATTGAGTATGGAAATAGAGCATAAAAGGTCGAAATGAATCATATCTGAACATATCTGGAAGTTTCAAACCCAAAAAGATTAAGTTAGAAAGTAGATATGACTGAAGAGAGTTGGAGAAGGAGCCTGGATTCGGACAAGAATTGCATAACTGAGGAAGATCAGAACAACTGATGCATATATCTATTCCCCGACAAAGTCACCAGATTTATTAGCTGGAATATTTCACCTTCTGGTGATAGTAAGGTGTTCCACTGGTCTGAATAGTTCAGCTCCCGAACAAATGAAGGACAGAGGTTGAAGACTCTCCCTAGACGTCGTAGATACCTGGAATGTGATGTTTCGATAGTAACCATTTGTACCTGCAATAAGCTTAAACACGCAAACACATTGAAACTGCCAGAATATAATCTACTGATCCATGTTAGTGACTAATGAATCTAACAACATACATGCGAAATAAAACAACAACAATATAGGTGGGACAGAAATCAACTTGCATTAATATAGAAATATGAAGAAGTTTACAACCAAGCCTTAGTGTTGACATGCCTCTCCATGAAACCAAGCATTCTCATCCCCATAAGCTCTGGCTCTTGCTCTCTATGCTCTCCAACAGTCTTGGGCCAAGTGATCAATCCAACAGCATAACAATACCTTAAGAGTTCTCCCCATCAACCATGGATATGAGCTTGTATTTATAAGGCTCAATGGATAGGGATGGTTGAGAGATTAGTGGATGAGGTGGCTTCTAGGATCCTAGGATGAGGGATCTCGAGCTTAACTGAACCACAATGATAGGGATAAGGGAGGACATGAGGCTTATCATCTAGAAGCCTCGAGAAACTTCTCTTTTTCCCTTTTTACCCAGGGTACCATGTTTCTCCTTCAATGACATAGCGGTTCTGGTAAAAAACGCTTATGGACTAAGGGCCATAAGCAGTAGCACTGCTTGTGGACAACAAGGGATAGGCGGTGCGAGCAAGGTACTGCTCCTGGACAAAGGGGCAAGTGCAGTGCTAGGAATTTTCATGGAAGATTGACAATTAGCATGAGTTTCCACTCCAAGAGTTGGGATTTAGGGCAAGTAGGTATGTCAAAAGTCTTATCACATGATGGTGATAGGATTTTGGTATAAAAAAGATGGGCATTTATTGCAACATGAACCCATTCTCTCAAAAACGGACAAAAAAACCCTAAAATGAGAAGGGTCAAAAAATATGGACCAATACCATGCACTACATAAAACCATGGACAAAATATTGGATCATCCTATAAATACATTGTTAAGGTATCCCCACAAACACTTTTGGTAAGACTTTTACTTACTTTGAGTCCAAAAAAACATGTTTTATCACCCTTCTCACCTGTTAGCCATATATTTCCACACCGCATTGTATGTTAAGTTTAATCCATACAGTCCTTGATTCCCTTCCCGTTAACAACCCTTGTTGGAGAAAATCAGAGAACCGAAGCGTGGAAGCCATTGGACCAACTCCTTAAATGGTTGTAGTGGCCCATTTATAAAGGTATGAGTACTTACAATTGTTTTATTAATTAAAAAATGTAATAAGTATATTTTGTTTGTTACTTTCTTGTAAGTCAAGTTTGAATGTTTTCCCTTGCACCATGAACTCTACCTTTAGATCCCTTTGATCTAAGGTAGGTGTTTTTGCACGTAGACGGAGAGAAATATCCACTATAGTTTTGGCATCCCAATGGCTCGATCCTCTTGCATCTCTAATTTTACAGGTTTATTATTTATGTTTACTGGTTTGTTTCAATTAGGTATCCTTAGTTGTCACATACTAGGCCTCCTTTTGGTCAATTTGAGCTAGTTTGTCTATTGTGCCTGCTCTACCAACCCTAACAGACATTTTCACAAAAAAAATTCAATTTCGGCTGAGTCACACCTTTTCAGTCATAAGGCACGACCCGTGTCACACCTTTTTTCCTGATAAATGTGACCTAGGTCACACATTTTTCCCAGTTAAGTGAGACCTGGATCCAAAGTCCAGAACGCTCTTTTTCTGCCTTCCAAAGCGACCCAAGTCACTTCTATGACCTTGTTTTGTGCAATTTGTAGCATGAAAACCCCCGTTAAGTGCAACCTATGTTTTTTCATTTTTTTATTTGTCTCGGCCACAGTTGTTTCTTATTCCTATGTGACCTCAACCACATATGTTCCGCCGACAAGTACGACCTACCGATTTTTTTACTATTTAAGGTTTTTTAGATCCATTCCAGACCCCTTGTCTTTGTTTTGCCCCTTTCCTGATTGCATTTTTTCCATATCTAATTGCTTACAGCCCCTTGGTGTTTTTAAAAATCCATGTTTGCTTGTATTTGAGCCTATCCTAGTTGAGCTTGGTAGTTGAGACCCCCCATGTGTTTCCTACACCCTATAGAGTTCCTAGTGTGCTTATTTACTTGCATATTTTATTTTATCTAGAACGATTAGTTTTTAAATGTTGAAAGCATTTACTTTCAGTACTATTATTTACTTTTCAGCATATTAGTCTCTATCAGAGAGACCTAGGTTTTAGACATCACACTCGATTTGTGCACACATCTCACACCTTAATTTGAACTCTTGGTCCATGACCCCAAGCTGAGCTTAAATTAACCTTAAGTCAACCAACATTGTAACTTGAGGACCAAAACAATAGTGTAGTTAGGTTAGGACACTAGGGATAGGCATCCAAATAAACCCCCTTTGTCACTTACATCTGAGACATAGTTATTGTCTTCTAGGGATTCAAAATCCTCTAGTATTTGTTGACACAGTCACAACTAGTTTATCAAGGGGACTCCTGCTCTGCAAGGGTAAGACACAACAAAGGGATTCCAAGATTATGGCTGGAATACTGCACTCCACTCTGTATGGAAGGATATCTCTTCATATTCCTCATCATGCATGTTGGCCCCCATACTGGGTGTTGAGGACCAAAGGTATGAACTGCAAGGAAACCATCCCAAACGTTCCATGAATGAGGTAGCCTATTTTCCAGTCTCATAGGGATTTTTTACCCGAGGTCCCTCTCGGTAGTGGGATTCTCTTACCCTTTTGTTCTTCCATTTTGTATTGTTTGACTGTAGATTTCGTCACCCAGCAGAGGATATGATTTGTGAGGGGATTCCAACATGTAGCTAGGAGCTTTCTTGCAGTTATACCCCATAGGTTAGTGCATCATTTTCTTCATAGGTAGTGTTTCTTGTTGGATTTTTGGTCGCTTTTGTTGTAGACTCTCCTGTTGTGACACATTGTTGTAGTTCAGTTTTAGAGATTGCTTTTTGGCTTGTGTCTCACCATTTATCAGCTCTCCTTTTGCGCACTCATCTGTAGTTGGATTTTTGAGCTTGCATCCACCACCTTTGAGCCTTCATTCAGCATATAGCACACCATCACGTCACCATTGTTGCCTCATGCTACTCCCAAAGACTTAGGGGGCATACCCCTTAGTTCAGTTCCTTGAACTGCCATCGTCATAGCCATATTCGATGTCATTCACCACCTTTAGATCCATGCAGTGCATTACAGTCATTCATATTCCTATCAATCCGAATCTAACTTGTTCACTACCCCATCTAGCCCCATGGCTTGTAATTCCCCGGTTTTGACCCCAATTGCATTAAATTGTAAATGATGTAAATAGTGTATTAAATCATGGTGTGAAGCTCAAGGCCAAGGCCCCACCATGGATTTAGCATTTTATGGTTCGACAATTAAAATTGGTGCATATGGTTATTGTGCCAGCCAAGCACATTATAATTTTGGACATCATGTAAATATGCAATTAATAAAAATACCCACAACTAGCTATGTCAATGCAACATTAAAGAGATGGGGGCATGATTTCACAAGGAATAGGGAGGGAGAATATTCAAAACCTTGAACCAATAGGGTGAAGCCAAATGTCAAAGTGAAAACCCATAAAGTTGTCAACTACCTTTTTTGTCTTATTCACCCAATCATTTATTTCTTCTAGAAATTGGTTGAGGAAATTAATGCATGGGGGTTGGAAGAGTATGGCAGTCAAATTGGAATTTGAGAAGCCACCTTTTTTTGGAAAATGTGTTTTGACTTAAAATGCATGGCCCATCCCATTGTTCACTCATGTCCTTCATTTCCTCACGAATTTGAATCTTGTTGGGCTCTCTCCTTCACGTTTTTGTCTTCCTCACGTAGTTGAATTAGCTACCTGTGCATTTCCCTTCACATTTACGTAGTTTTATTCATTTTCTCCTTGGTTGGGAACTCATTTTTGCTTTACTCAGTGGCTGGGAAAATAGATCCACGAATTGGGATTTTGTAGAGGTTGTTCTTTCCTCTGTGAATCCATTAAATGTTTTCTGAAACAGATTTCTCACCCTGGGTCATTTTCCCCCCTTTTACCATTTTTTATTTTTGGTTTCTAGGGTGTTTTGTCCATACCCAACACTTGTGTTTTGTTGTTCTGTAAATCCTTGCTTTGGCTTAAACCATAGGAGTGGAAGAGGTCAGAATTGGCTTGATAAAACTAGTGAAGAGAGGGACCTGACAGAGAGATCAAGATGGGTTAGTTATTCCTTTCTGCACACCCTGAAGAGCACTAGAAGGGAAGGTATGGCCTAAGGGAACTGTGTATCAGTGAAGGGAATATTTCCTTGTGTTGGGTGGTGTAAGTATTGTGGAGACCAAGATAGATATTGTGTAGGTGTCCATAGCTATGTGGTTGAGCTCACTAGCTTAGCAATTCTCCTTTCCATTTCCTTAGCAGCCTGATAAACCCAATCGTGTTTGGCTTGGATAAGTTTTGATGTGTATTTGGCTATGTGTGAGCCTGTTGTTCCCTAGTTCCTTATGGAAGTCATGCCTAGATCGGGGGTGGTAGTGGTGTTGAGATATTGATAAGCCCACTGGACTATGGCTGGGTGGAACGTTGCAGCAACATAACTAGTTGAGCGACAACTCCTTTTCAAGATAAGTATTTCTTGTGTATTTAAGTTTTGCAATTGTAATTGTTTTAAATTATCATGAACATGTTGAATGCTTGAATGTGAATGAAATGTATTTGCTTTCGTAGTTTAATGAATTATACATCTACATATGTATTTCATTTCAATGCATTTTATATGTTATGGGGCTAGATTTCCCGTTTGATAGTAGCAGCAGTGTGTAGGTCGTCTCCTCTCCATCGTCAAGATGAGGGGAGGGGATGTGACATGGCTAGTGCACCTGCCAACCCTTATATTGGGGGGATTGTTGGTAGTGGACCTGTGAGCACACAACCCATCATATTGGGTATCCCTTCTACTATACCTATAGGTCCTAGTCCTAGTGGGCCCCTTGTCACCGCACACACTATTGTTGGTTCACTACCCCATAGTAGTGGCCCCACTCCAGCCACCATGTTTCACACCATTTCTACATTCATGCATGGGGGCACTGGCCCTTCTACCACTATTACGGATATTCACACCATTCTAGTGACTACTTCTATTATCCAAATCCATCCCTACCAATCCCCATTTTCCCAGGGTAACTACATGCCCATTGGCCCTAGCACCATTGTTGTCCCTCCCATATCTAGTCTAGGTCCTAGTATACCATTCATGGCTAGTCTTAACCTACCCAATTTGGTGAGATTAATGAATGAACCCATCTGTCATGACCCGTTGTGGCCTCCCATGCCTACCAAACTCCCTTCATACATCCCTAAGTTTAAGGGAAAGGTGGGAGAAGAACCTCAGAACCATATCATGCCATTCCACTTATGGTGTTCCTCAAATAACATAGTGGATGATTTTATCTGATTGCGGCTATTCAAGCACACACTCACTGGTGTTGCGACCAAATGGTACATTGAGCTACCCCATGCCACTTATCTTGATTTTTCCTCTTTAGCCTCGATATTCCTCCAGTACTTCCAACTACCCATTTGTTATGATGAGGGCATGGAAATCATGTTACCATGTAGACAGAAAACTGCTACTCGTATCAAGGATCACATCCATGAGTGGTATTGTCGACATAGTTTGTGAAAAATATAGTTAGATGACATGATATTCCTTGATTGGTTTCTTAAAACCTTAATGCCCCTATCTCCAAGGATGTTGCATATGAGCGCCCACAATCGAGGAAGAAGCAATACTCAAAGAACAACAATTCGAACTTATCTATTCCCAATTGGGTTACCTTTACACCATCATACTTGATGCTCCTCATGCTGGCTACTCAGAAAAAGATACGTTGGGGGCATCCCATGTTGCTGATGGAATCATTGGCTTCGTTACCCAGCACCCCCACCTATACACGACCTATCCTCTGATGCCTCCTCACTATGGTAATGCCCCTAGTGTTTTAGAACCCAGCTACGCCCATAACTTTTCATGCGAAGCAGCTCAGTCTGGAGAAACACCTTCATATGCGTCTCTCACACCCTCTCCTCATGTTCATGGAAGGAATTTCCTGACACCTGCTTGCAATGGCCAAACAATAGGATTTGCAGCCCCTCCAACCGCTCCCTGCTACTACCCACCACTTGCACAACCTACACCTGCTTCGATCTCAAATCCTCCTGTTCCTCAAGGATAGGGCTACGCTCAGCATAACCTCCCCAATCAACCCACCCCCAATAACCAACAATGGAAGGGAAGAAGACAAAGAGATAGGAATCGAGGAAACAACCAACCTCAAGGGGGCGATCAAGAACCCAACCCTCTTAAAAACAACGAAGCCAATGCTCCTGCACAGAACCCCTAGAATCCACCTAGACCTGGGAAGAACCATAAGTTATTGACTAACCATTGGTGTAACATTTGTGACATTTATGGAAACTATATATGCCAGTGACCCCAGTTACATTGATTCTGTCACCAATGACACGAAGTAAATTAGCATGAAACCAATGCTTCTAGTATGGTACATCCAAACCCAACACCACAAGGTCCCCTGCCTATGGTGCTACAGAACTTGTTATCGAATCAAGAAGTGGTTGCAACAAAACCATTGATGCAACAAAATACCGCAACCACTTCTTTGATTCAACCCATGAATCCTAGTGTCCATCATATTATGACATTGTTGTCTGACGTAAACTTACAGACTCGAAAAAAACAATATGGCTCCACCACAAAAACTATTAATCCCTCCATGACATCTACTTCCACTACTCTCGATATGTCCTTACATTTTTTGAGACTCCCCACGGATGGGACTTCCAAAGTCGTTAGGTTCACTTTGAGTGGCATTGCAAATAATCCATGCTAGAGCTGCTCTCAATTACAATATTGTCAATTACTTTGACCAGTCTCTCTCTACCATGTATGCTTTGGAAGTCCCAAGAACTTGTCCTCCACAAATCAAAGCCTTTTTATCTGCTTTAGGTGTCATTGAACCCTATGATTCTAGGTTGATCACTTTCGACTTGGATCAATGAGAACCTCAGATGCCTTCATTCATAGCCTTGTAAGCTCATGTCACCATTCATAATTTTTTTATTTATCTATGTGTCATCAATGAGGGTGCATCCACTTTCGTTATGTCAACCTTCGTTTGGAAGAATCTAGGATCACCAACGCTTCAACCCTCAACCACCACCTTACATGCTTACGATGGCCATGCTACCCAAGCACAAGGAGTTCTCACGAATGTCCCCATTGAGTTGGAAGGTAAATAGTGTTGATTGACATCGAGGTTGTGAACTCCCAACTATATTATAACCTTCTCCTTGAATGTAGTTACATGTACGTGATGTGAGTCGTTGATTCACTGTCTTTCGACACATGATGTTCCCCCACGATGGGAATATTGTGACCATTAACCAGTTGATGTACTACGATCGCAAAGGACCAACCACTCTGGAGCATGTTCTCCCTACCATCAACACTACCATCGATAGTGTATCCATCCCCTCCTTATCTATCATTGGTCTAGAACTGTTTACTAGCACCCCTTTGATTGACACCCTTTTGTCCCTACCACCTACTCCCTCTATGATTGAACTATTGGATTTTTTCATCATCACATCCAATAAACTTTTGACCTCCTTGTAGCCTCTACCACAACTCCAGCCATATATCGCACCCACCCTAGGTCTTTCTCTGGGAAATTATTGGGGTTCATTTCCCATTCACACCATCCCATTTATCTTTCCACCCTCTGGAATTGTGAGTAAACAAATCATGGCTACTCTTAACCTTCTAGGATAAAATTTGGACATTCTAGTGTGGTACCTTGATCCACCTAACTCCACCCTGACACCACAAATCGTGTTGAATCTATTCCAACCTATTGAGACAGTGTCACATCCACCTCCCGGTACACAACCAGCTACTCCTTCATCCACTCCTTGACCCCCTACTCCTACGAAGACTGGGGACAAGTAACCAAAAGCCCCTGTAGAACCATGTACACCTCCTACTTGTTCCTTACATGATGTCCTCGATCACACTACCCAAAATTATCTCGATTTGCCATTTCTTCACACCCACATGCACATAATATTAGAGGCTTACAACACTCTGAATTTTAATGTACCAAACATCCTTGCAGTTAAGAACAAATAGTTACGTACAAATCACTCATGTACATTTTTTTACCTCTATGGTCATTATTCCCCTAATTGCCCAAACTTGACCGAGTACCAGTCCCTCCTCACTAATTTCTTCCAGCACTCCCTTGAGTCTGATGTTGTTGTCCTTGAATAAATCCACCCTCCAATTTCTTCATCAGATACCACCAACACCATATTTATGATCTCAACTTCCAGTCATCCTTACCTCTCATTGACCGCAGAAGATCCTTCTGATTTATCCAAGCACCAATTTTGTAACGATGAATAGATCCTTGAATCTCTCACAATTACTGATTATCCTTGGGATGACCTACATCATCGATCATTTTCATCCTCGATGAACCTTCCTCATCGTCGGATCAGTTCTCTGTTAAATCAAAAAAAAAAATTGAGGGAATTTTTTATTGGTTCAAAAACCTAATCTCAGCCCCCGAATCCTTTGAGGAAGGTAATATGGCCAATATCTTGCCAACCATCCAAGTTCACATCTCAACAAAACCTGCCATAGTCGAGAATATCATGACGAGTGCTTCATGCTCTCCTAAGTAAGTCATCGCCTACAAGACACTTTTTCAAGAGTTTCATGATGTTTTCACTTGGTCCTACACCGAAATTTCTGGTCTTGATCCATCTATCATTGAAAATCACATCAACACGTCCTTATGTTTCCCTTGTTCACCAAACGTAATGTCCCATCCACCAGTCAAAGGCCCCTGTCGTCAAAAATGAGATCGAAAAAATTCACAAAGAAGGATTTATATACCCCATCGCATATACCACTTGGATTTCCAATCATGTTCCCATTAATAAAAACAAGGAACCATTCGTGTGTGAACTAACTTTCATGATTTGAATTTGGCTTCTCCCAAAGACAACTTTCCTACTCAATTTATCAACCAGATCATAGATGCATGTGCCAACCATGAATTATTTTCCTTCACAGATGGTTTTCGAGTTACAACCAAATCCAAATCTGCAAAGAACATCAATATAAAATAGCCACCAGTTTTACCCCATTCCACTTAGTCCATGGTGTGGAGTCAGTTATTCCCATTGAATTCCATATTTTGTCACTATTCCTTTCCTTCAAGCTTCTACCTGATACTTGACCATTGGAAAAATGCCTACTTACACTTGAACAAATCGATGAGGATCGTCGCTTTTCTCTCCAAATAATTGAAGCGGCTAAGACCCGGTTGAAGTCCCATTATGACTCCCATTTCCACCCACACACCTTTAACGAGGGGGGTCTTGTCCTCATCTACGATCAAGCCAATTATAATACTAGAAAATGGAAGTTCGAATCCCTGTGGCATGACCCTTATTCCATCCATCGTTATCTCAGTAAGGGGGAATACCTCCTCGCTGATTCCGAAGGTCCCCTCTTGAAGAATCCCTGCAATGGGCTCTACCTCCAGAGATTTTATGCCTAAGTCGATCAACCTGAATACCCTTGTATCATAGTTTTTCTTTATTTTTTTGCATAGTTTTTACCATGAGTCTCATAGTTTATTTCCTTCGTTGTTCCAGATGGATCCTATCATGCACTCCTATGGTCTCCTAATCTCGCCTCGATTGTGTGGATCATGTATTCCCCATCACATGAGTTGATTCATATCGACAAAATGTGTGTTGGTATTACTACTAATAACCGAGATGAGTATGATGTTGTCAGGGGCCTCTTGACTACAAACCTTCACTTTGTTATTTGTCACCTTGATTCCTTCCTAGACTCCTAGAAACTTGTCACCCAGTTGAATAACTACTACTGAGTACATCATCCCTGCCTCTTTAGAAAGTTTTGTCACACTGGAAAATCGGTTACACATTTCAAATCCATTTCCTTCACGCATGTTCCAAGAAGTCTCAATAGTGTAGAAGATCAAATGGCTAATGACATTCTAGAGTGGCACCTCAATCATCACATATAGAAAATAAATTGCATTATGCATCATCATATAGTCATGCATACATATGTCATATACATCATATAGGCATATTCATCATCATAAAAAGAGACTCATAAAATACATAAAAATAAAAAATAAAAATGTGCATCCACGTGCATCCATGTGCATCCATATCATAATCTCATAATCAAGTTTGGTCTCTCCAAATAAGTACAAAAAAGTGAAGCCCCACAAGATTTCCCATCTGATAATACATATATTATAAAAATGCCCCATGCTCAACTACATTGGGGGGAAGCAACACATGCTGCTCATATGAGTCTAAGTCCTTTGACTATGTCCCCTCCTCAGTACCATCCTCATCCTTCGAGCTTTCCTCATCCATTGACACATCTTCATGTGTCATTTCTCTAACAAACTCAACATTCAATGATATCTTCCTCATCAGAGCGATCCACTCAAGAGGAGCTCGGTAACACACGATGGTCAATTCGTAGTCCAGATACTGCCACCCATCATCAGTGGCTCCCTCCAGTAGCCTCTCCACATCTAGTCACAGTGAATCTAAAGTAGAACTTCATCACCTCATTTTCCCGTGAGAAGGTAGATATAATCCCTCCGCTCTTCCCCAGTGTCCCTGGTATCCCACTAAAGGATTTTGTCTCATGTATGCGCATTCACATAGTATGTCATCAGCATCAATCACATGTATAATCTAGCTACCAACTATGCTAGTAAACCATAATATATGATTGAAACCACAAAGAGTCACGTATATATACCATCTAGTCCCTAGACCTATCCAAGAGGTTGAGGCATCTCTAGATCTCCCCGGTAGTCCATGCCTACATATGGATAATCCTTAATGAGGATATCAACCTGTAACCACTGTGAAAATAACTCCCAGGTGAAGAAACAACCTACTATACTATCACCCTCTCGGATCATCATCTCATACCACCGTCTCATACGAGGCTCGCATAGTCCCCTGTCGTGCACCACAAAATGCGGTCACAGTTTTGATAACCACTTAAAGAATAACGAGCACAAAAATGATGGGAAGCAAAAATCCCCATCCTTCGGGCTATCATGGTTCACCCCACATCAAATCGTTGTCAAGTACATCTGGGCCCACCCTTAGTAGGTGCCTCTTAACACACTCTCGACCATCAGTAACTGGTTTCCCGAGATCTTGTGTGGAATTTTGAATCCCCAAATCCGTACCACCGTCGTTGCCATTGCATGAGTCTCCAGACTCTCGATGTCACACACAAGTATCTATGATGCATGCACATATTTTGTTTCATAGCGATGTCAGACGCACAAGTCATCCATGGACACCCCTCTCGAGAGTTTCAATGATATATCACCAATAACACCCAACAATGGGAGGCCAGTCAAGAAGTACACATCATGAAGGGTGATATTTAGTTGCTCTCCCTATATAATGTAGCACTCTGTGTCCCTATCCAAGAATCTCACTAGCTTGTTCACTAATAATTTTGTTGAATGCATAAGAGGGATATAGAAGAACTTCAAGAGCCCACTATGGGCCAGTGTGTCCTACACTGCATCATCATCCTCAACCTCATCTCTGAGGTCGCTGATCTATCTAACCTGCCATCCGACTCAAGGAATATTGTGCACCCAAAAAGTCCCATTCAGACCCTAATCAACAAAATTTTTGAGTCTAGTTGAGGTCGCACCAGGCATACCTTTTTGTGTGACCTAGGTCGTGCAAAATACTTCAATAGGTGTGACCTAGGTCTCACCTACCTCTCAAACAGGTGCGACCTAGGTCTCACCTACCTCTCAAACAGGTGCGACCTAGGTTGCACTTATCTCCCTGATAAGTGTGACATGGGTTACACCTTTTCCTTCTAAATATGTGACCTAACCCTGAAACCCTTTCGGTCACAGCTAGGGCCTCCAAACCATGAAAAATAAAAAACCTCATGCATAGAAATGACGGGCTTGGTGAGAGCTCTTACCTGAAACTAACAGATCATGAAATCTATGGTCCAATAGAAAGAAATAAACAACTTTTCTCTAGGTCCCTCCAGACTAACTCAACAATGCACAATGAAATTGACAAGTGTCATGTGGTCCCCCCTTGTTTATAGGCCTCCATTTTGTCAACTTCTTATGTCATGCGCCACAGAGTCATCTGTCATTTGTTTTTCACGTTGTTTGCACTGACGGGTTTTGTTTTTTGCACTCTATCCACATATGGGACTCAAGTCTCATTTTCTCCCTACTTTTTTGGGCCATTTCTCAGAAATACCTTGATTTGCGTGCCACCATCCAATTCGAACCCTTATGTATTGGCATGTTCATAAGCCCTCCGCTCCATCCATACTACAAACTTTGCATTATTTTACCACGATTCACCATGCTGCAAGGAGGCCCCACCAATGTTGCGTTGCTATTTTTTCTCCCTATCAACCATGACCCCAACATCACCTCTTTTGGCACATTGAACACTTCCTCCTTTCTTAACTGACCATTATGGAGTTTCTATTAAGCGCTTTTATGACTCCTTAGATAATGAAAAGATTGTCAAGCAATATTGTTTCCTTTCACACTCATTAAAGTATTTGAAAGGGTGTCTAAGTGGTATCATTTATCCCTTTTTCAGACTATGTAGACTAATTAAAGAAAATAACCACCCTAGCACCTTCTAGCTAGGAACGTTTCCCTTTGTATCCTTTTAGGATTTTTTGGACATTGGGACCATACTCTACGAAAAACTTCACTTATGGGTTGTATTCAATCTCTTTTCCATCCCTATCATAAAGTAAATATCGTTGATCAAACTTGGTTTCGTTCATGCTTGTAAAATTATTTGAATGATCGTTCAATCAGTTTAAGTTTATCCTTTTTTGGCCTGGTTGGACTACCTACGAAAAAGAAGTCTCTTTGCCGCTTTCGGCTCGGAGAGTTCTCCTTTGTACACTTTTATCCTATTTTCGGACTTAGGAGACTACTGTACAAAAATGAGACCCGTTGGATTATTCTTCATGTTTTCAGACTCTCTAAACATGAAAACACCATTGATCATTTATTGTCTTGGGATTGAAAAAAATCCACTAGACAATATCAAACTGAGCATACTTCTATCCCTTCTTTGATTATCGTAAACTATGAAGAAGTACCAAATGATTCCTTTCGGTTCCCACCCATATTTTGTATAGTCTCACATTATGGAAGCTTTCCCCCCATTGGGTTGCCTTTGTTCAGAGTACTCCTGATGAGTCTCCCTTGGATCCACTGGATATCACTAGTCCAGTGCCTTCCCAAAGTATCTCCCATTACAGTCATCTCCCTGGTCCCACAACTATGATTCCCTCCCCATGAGTCAGTGTCATCTGCTTCCAGGTCATCCCTTTCGTTATACTCTAAACAAAGGAAGTTTTTCCCCCACAATTCCCTTCCCTTTTTCCCCATTCAGTGTCTCAATCCCATTATTATTCCATATCTTTGGTTGTCCCCCTCGTGCTTCTATCAAGGAAAACTCATTGCCTTGGTAGTTCCAGGTCTCCCTCTATTGACATCAACACATCTATTCTAGAGGATAGACCTAGAGGTCCATGTATCTTGGTTTCGTTCACCTCATTGATGAGTTCCTTGGACCATTTGAATAGAGTCCTTAGTGCCTTTTGGGTTGGTTGTGTCTCACGTGCTCAACTTCAACTACATTATCACACCATTGAGATTCGTACAGGGTATTGGTTCCTTCATTATTTGGTCAAACACCTCGCTTATCACCCAACTCTAGCACATTGGTGAGTCTCTTTGGGACCCATATAGTTTCATGTCCTTTGTGATATCTGGGTTTCATTAGTGACAGTGTTCGAAATCCTCTCTGTATCATGCTTCCATATATCTATAAAATCATATGTCGTTTATTGTACCTCAGAGATTCCGACTCTCGGTTTTTGAGTCCATGCAGTTGTGTACACCCTCAAATTCAGCAAATCATCAGTTATTGTGATATTGCATTCCGAGAGAATATTGTTGTTTCTATGTACCATTTCTTTGTATCATTATTTTTGTTCAGACTCATATTGGGGCCACCATTATGTACTACCAATTATATGTATTGATCAAATCCCCTTGTTTGAGCCTTGATCCCCATTTTTATATTGAGGCATGGATACGAGAATGGGTAAACCCGCCTCATCCATATATATGTCTGATATTATATGTACCTCATCCATTTTTTAGAAGCAATATAAACCAAAAGCAACTGCAATTTGAATAGGGAGAAGCATATAAATAGAGGTGGGGAGGTCCATGAGAGGGTACTCGAACTTTTGCATTGTCACGCTGGAGGAATTGGGACTATCTTTCCCCATACCTTTTCCCTAGTGATCATCCTCTTGTGTTGCAAAGCTTGGAGGCTGAGTTCCTTGGAGAAGAGAAGCAGCAAAAATAGATCAAGGTTTCAAGAGGTGCCCAACTTGAAGAGAAGGTATATTTGTACTTGTTTTTAAGATTAATAAATATGTGATGTCCTTATTCTTCCCAAATCATTGTTCAATGTGTGATTGAATCTTTGTTTATGATCATATGATGATGTTAGTCATATTATTATTTCATATTTATTTGATTATCATTGCTTTATATGTGGTCATATTGGTTTGAGGAAGGTATAATTCGTTTTGCATGTCTTTTGGAGAAAGAGGAGCAAGAAAAGGATTGAAGGGTTGCTTGGATCAACCTTCATTTTTCAAGGTATGAACCATTATAATCTCTGAAACTTGCTTGTATTTACTTGCAGAATCATATGCATCTCTCTTTCAACCCCGGTACATTGATGGCCTCTTAAACCCTAGCCATAGGAAACTTTCCTTTACAACAGAACTGGAAACTCTGCTGGGGAGAGCCTTGTCTGTTTGGGGTTTCTCTGTATTTCTTCCAGCCTTTTGTAAGGTTTCAGGTCTCTCTTACAAGTTAGGAACACCTTTTGAGTCTATTGGAACACCTTTCCTGCCTTCCTAGGTCAGTTTTTGACCCTTTTTGTGTTGTTTGTCATCCATACGTGACTTTTAGGCTAAACAGTCATGTGTCTATGTTGTATACGTGACTTGCACTACCTACAACCTACATGTCATATGCGACCTACCTTAAGGAAACCAGCGTATGCACCTAAATTTGTGTTCTTTCATCATTTTTAGGGTTTTTGGGAGATTTGAGGGCTATTTGTAGGATCTTCAAAGATCCTCTGCATGTGCATGACTCTTGAGAGGTTGCTTTATCTCTATTAGGTGTTGTTTGTCTATCTTGTAAGTCTCTTTCAAGTCTTTGAACTTGTTTTCATTTCCTTCCCCCCCACCTCCTTCTTTGGCTTGACCTTGTTGGACAAGGTACTGAGAAACCTCTGTTTGTAGGTTTAGATTGATACTTGGGACTTATTGACCTTTGTTTATGTCAATCTTATTGCTCAGTATCTTCATTCCAAAGTTGTTGGCTTGTTTACTTTTGTGATCTTTCCTTCCAAGAGAGGTTATATCCAACTTTAGGGAAACCCAGGGTTTGTTTGTGGGGTGTACAGTAGTTGTCTATTTGCTTTGCTTACATTACTTGCTTGCATTAGTTGATAGGCTATTTTTCTTTTGCATTTATAAAAGAAAAGTCAAAAACACATGTTTGCTTTATATGCATGTAGATTAGGTTTTTATTCTAGATTGCATGGCATATCATTGTTTTTGAAAAAAAAAATTTGTTCTTTTGTGGCTTTCAAGTTTCTATTTGAAGAAAGAAAGAGAATAGTTTTTGCTTTTTTGCATTTCATTTCTCTTTGCTTAATCATTTTGTTTCAAATTTGAGTCAAAACACCACATAAGTTTCATGCCATTTACCCTCTGACTAAAAACAGCCTATTAAAAATGATATAATTTAAAAATTATTAGTAAGTTTTATTTTATAGGCTCCTACACCAACTAGCTTAAGCTAGACTTGTGGATTAAGGAATTTTAACTCTCCACAAGTATTAAATTTCAGACATAGTTGGCCAATCACTAGGTAAATCCTCTTCTATGTTCATTGTATCTGGGAATCTCCTCTCAAATGGGAGTTAAGCACAAGGCCGCGTGGAGGCTTGGACTGAGGAGATAACCCTCTGATTCCTTATCAAAGCGTAGACCAAGGTTTTTGCGCATCTGGGGATTCTGTCTTAGACAGGGTTTCAGGCTTTGCTACCCTGCCCATGCGTATGAACCAGGCTTGCGACTGCCCCCCCAGGCTGTTAATATAGTTGAGGTAGCCTTTAGTCTCTTTAACATATAGGGTTCATACACAGGTACATTGGAAGGCTATTTTTGGTTGACCTTGGACGAGCTTGGAAGGTAACCCCGGTAGAAGGTGTGGGAGGGCGGTGGGTGATTCCTCCGCTTGTGCCTAAGAACATCTATAGGGACGCCAAGTAGTTGTCTATCATCTTTCTTCTGGAAAGCATATCTTATACATGTTTGCATGTTTGGATTTAGGAATTTTTAGTGAGTGTTGTGTGGTTTGTCTGTACTTAGTTTGCCTTTAGGTGTGTGCTTTGTACTTGTGGTTTCTTTTCAACCTCAAACTTTGTCTCCTAGTTTGAAACTATGTCTAACTATTAGATTTTTATCATTCAATCTAGCATTATGATCTTAGGATCTTATCTGAGAGAATAACATGCAAAACAATAAAACAAAAGAGATAATGAACACAAAGATTTTCCTCGGGGAAACCATAAAGGAGAAAACCCTGAAACTTCCTCAGAGATAGAATTAGCACTAAAAGTAAAACACCAAAAATAGTAAGATGATCTCCAGACAACAGTACTCTCTCTCTTGTCCCAAAAACTTCTCTCTCACTCATGCGCCCCAGTGAGTGAGTGTGTATATGATAAATAGAGAGGCTCACTCTCTATTTATATTCTTTCGTTCACTTAATGTCCACTCCAACATGTCGGCCTCACATAACAATTACTTACTAGAGCCAACATCTCTAGGAGAGTCTAATAACCCTAGTGCCCCACAACTTATGGGGACTTTGCCCCTCCGACCAACAAGGAGGGTTATCCTTAACACAACGATGGGGACTATTTCCCTGACTTACAATAACTCACCTAGGGTTGACCTCTCTAGGATATTCTAATAACCCTAGGGCCCCACAACTGCAGGGACTTTAACCCTTGATCAATAGGAGGGTTAATCACAATGACTTGACATGACTTGTTCACATTATAGAAACTCCCGATCGAAACACTGGGGCATGACATGACCCAATTCCATTACAAACACTTCCCGAAATAAACATCGGGGTACAATACATAAGATATACAAGTGAATACATTCTGAAGTTAGAGTTACATCAACACTCCCTCTTAACTAGGAAGGTATTCTCTCGACACAATTTATCAACACAAGTCTTCTTCTTTGTATCATCTGGATCATCATCGAGTCCTCATCATCTTCAATTCATATTCATCTTCAAGTCATATTCATCTTGATCTGGATCATCACTCGATCTGGATCATCATCACTCAATCTGGATCATCTCTACTGGATCAACATTACTAGATCTGGATCATCACTTGATCTAGATCATCACTGCTAGATCATAATCATTGTATCTAGATCATCAATGGGTTATCATCACTGGTGCTATCTCTTGATTCTTCTCGTCAGGGGAATTTCTACAGAGCCAACCATTTTTCATGTTGGTTGTAGGACTACCCTCCATGTAGGTCTTCTTCAACGCTTATATCTGACCCTAAGTCAAAATGTCCCGCCCAGCACTTACATCTGACCTCATCTCATCAGAAAGGCATGCCCATAACTCACATCTGACCATGAGAGGAACACATCCACCATCATGTTAGAATGGCCCAGCCCTTACATCTAACCATGGGAGGGCCCAGCCTGCCCCCATGTTAGAATGGCCCGGCCCTTACATTTGACCATGGAAGGAACCAATCCTCTCACCATGTCAGAATGGCTCTCAGTCCCAGAATGAGGGTTCCTGGTAACTGACTAGGTGCCTCTATTCTCCCAGAGAATGGCATCAACCCTTACATCTGACCATGGGAGAGCCTAGCCTGCCCCCATGTCAGAATGGCCCAGCCCTTACATCTAACCATGGCAGGGCCCAACCTTCCCCCATGTCAAAATGGCTCTCAGTCCCAGACTGAGGGTTCCTGGTAACTGACTAGGTGCCTCCATTATCCCACAGAATTGCATCAGCCCTTATATCTAATCAAGTGGGAACACATCCCTCAATCACATCAGAATGGCCCTACACTTATATCTAATCATGTGAGACTACATCCCACAGTCATATCACAATGGCCCTCGGTCCCATACTGATTATTCCTGGTAACTGACCAGGTACCTCCATTCAGAGAATGGCAATCAATGCTTATATATGATCATGTGGGAACACATACCACAGTCACCTCAAAATGTCTTAGCACTCACATATGACATGGAAGGAACCAATCCTCCCACCATGACAAAATGGCTCAGCCCTTACATCTGACCATGGAAGGAACCAATCCTCTCACCATGTCAGAATGGCTCTCATCTCTAGGCTGAGTATTCCTAGTAACTAACCAGGTGCCTCCATTCAGAGAATGGCATTCAACACTTATATCTGATCTTGTAGGAACCAATCCTATAGTCACCTTAGAATGGATCAACACTTATATCTGACATGCGAGGAACCAATCCTCTCATCATGACAGAATGGATCAGCCCTTACATCTAACCATGGAAGGAACCAATCCTCTCATCATGACAGAATGGATCAGCCCTTACATCTAACCATGGAAGGAACCAATCCTCTCACCATGTCAGAATGGCTCACGGACTCATCACTTCCCCTTGGAGGGAACCTCGATCTGGGGAATACCAAGCTTCTCCCTGAAGTACTCAAACTTCACTTTGGCCAATGGCTTAGTCAACACATCATCTATATGTTCATTCGTTGCAACATACTAGAGCTTCACTGCTCCTCTCTGCACCATATCCCGGATATAGTGATATTTGATCTCGATATGCTTCGACTTGTCATGGAACACCAGGTTCTCCGACAAATTCACACAACTCTAGTTGTCACAATATATACAAGTAGCATCTAACTGGAGATCAAATAAATCAGACAGTGGCTTCCTTAGCCATATTGCCTCACAACTAGCTGAACAAGCTGTGACATACAATTCTTCAGCTGTACTCAGTGCCATGCAAGACAGTTTCCTGCTAAACCAAGAGATCACACCTAATCCCATACTGAAGCAACACCCTGAAGTTCTCTTCCTATCGATGGCACAGCCTTCCTAATATGAATCAACATAACCCTCCAGGTTAATCTTCTGATTCACCTCATACTTGAGCCCATAATCAACTGTATCCCTTAGGTACCTCAGAATATGCTTTGCAGCAATCAAGTGAACATGTCTCGAATCTGTCAGGAACTGGCTCAAGGTGTTCACAGCAAAGCAAATATATGGTCTCGTGTTTTTCAGGTACATCAAGGACTCAATCATCTGACGATACATCGTAGCATCAACCGCTTCTGATGAAGCATCATACTCCCTCTGTCTTTCATACTCTATGCACTCTTTTCATCAGAAGCCTCGTGCTACGAATCTTGCCTTGTATCCCATGATGGAACTATGAAATTCCCTTCATGTATCGATACTGCATCCTAGACATCATTCTTCTTGAACTGGTCTTCCCTTTCTTCTTGGTTACTTCTTCATAGCTGGAAGGTTCTGAATTAATGATGTCGCTGCATTCATCATATTATTCTTTATCTGTCGTCACTTGTTCTTTGGAACAAGTCTCATCCTTCTTTTCTTATAGGTGATTATGTACGCGATCTTTCCTACAAGTCAAATGCATTAGTTGTATGGTTAGAAACATTTCATAAGGCATATTCATAATGGCAAATTCTTATGCATAAATATATGATCATGCAACTATTTTAGCCAATACAACATTCATCCATATCTCACAGAAACTTTTCTAGATGCCTTCCATTTCCACCAAGACAACATTGAGATTGTGCACTAATCCAATATGTCAGCAAAGAGGTTTCATTCTAGATAAGTAGCAATGGAGAGTTGTATAGAACCATGAGCTACTTCCCCATCACATGCATATTAGTAGTATACTGTCATTAATGAAAACATTCTATCATGCATAATACATCAACTGAATATAAACGAATGCATAACAAAACAATATCATGAAATGACAATTGAATACTTATCTTTATTTGTTTCGTGAGTAGACTCCCTCTTGAGCCTTAAACTTCATTATATTCTCCATTCATCATTTCTTATCCAAATGCGAAGATGGATAAGAGGTTCTTCAAGATTGAGTTCTTCATATTCCTCACTGCTTGAGGTATCTTCTTTGGATCATGAGAGCTTGATCTTTAGTTTCTCCCATCTTCTCTTTTCTTATTATGAGTCGAGCTTCTTTTCTTCTATGCACTCTTCCCAGAGTCTACTGAAGGTAATCACTTCCTTTCAGCACACATTCCTTGAATGAATGAATCCCATGATCCTGGGAGGTCATTCAAGGTGGCTATCACCACTTCTGCTTTCTCCACTTCTTCTTCTACTACTACAAGTTGTTCTTTGATTTGAGAGAACCTCGTATAGTATGACTGTATGGTCTCTGCATTCTCAATCTTCACATTCTTCAACTGTTTTCTCAAAGTAATATTCTGATTTAGGTTCTTCCCTTCAAATAGCTTTGTCAAGGAATCAAACATCTCTTTCGGAGTCTTTAGGGAAGACACTTGTGGTATAAGGTGATCCGTGATTGAATCAGCAATGATCTTCTTGGCCTTGACCAAGTTCTTCTGGTGTAAGGATTTTAGCCTCATCTCCCTCTGGAACTGGAACCTCTCTACTAATGTAGGTGTCCAATTCATTTTCTTCAGAGAGATCATATACTTCCATGCTTGGAAGTTGTCAACTTCACCAAGCTTATCATCAAGCTGATGTGATAGATCACTTTGAAAAGAGAACCTCAAATGAAAATAGCAAAATATTAGATCTTACCGATTTGAGGTGTCCGTCCTCGTTCCAGAGCTGGCTGATCTAGGGTTTGTTAGAGAAACCCTAATTTTGAAAACTTGTAATATTTCAGATATGATTGTCTAGAAAGATAGACCTCTTCAAGGTGAGTTGTCCAATGTACTCCTTTTTCTGAAAATAGTGGAGGGGAGCTCTCAGAACAGGAAGCCCTAGTTTTCCAATTTCTTCTGTAGACATGTCTGATACTGTTTCTATGGTATCTCCGAAACTAATACTCCTCTATGTCTGAAACTTTGTACTGAGCTATCCTCACATTTTCTTGTTCCAACACCATATTTTTTATCATAATTTGTTTCACCAATTGGGACTTATGATCATTTTCCCAAGGTGACTTGTTTCAAGACTGTTCAGCATAGCGAAGTTGTATAGACTGACATGTGTCACTGTTTCATCTTCGAGGTCTGAAAATTCTACCACAGAAAGTATAGTCTATTCCCTTTTTGGAACATCTTCATAAATTCCATTTGGACCTTTGTAGCCTGAGATATAGCAATTCTCCCTAGGTGTCATGTTTAGGGATGAATACTGGAAAAGGCTGGAACACTAACTTGGAGGGATCATATCTCCTAGAATATAGCGAATCAAAAATTTGGACACAGTGTAAATAAAGATTTTATCTTCAGCTTGTGAAATTTTAATCTCTTGAGCCTTCTCCAATCCCGAGATATAGCGAATGTACCAAAATGTATCAGTTTTAGTATTTTAGGGTTTTTTTCGGCCTGGGGTTAAACTAGGGTTTGACTTTCCTGTAGTTATACCCAACCAAAAATTTCGACCCAGGTCTCTAAACTTCGATTTTTATGAGGAGAGAAATCTATGCCGGGCTCACTCAAAAATTCCTCTTTTGTAAGAAGCCCTAATTTCCGGCACCAAAAACTGAAAATGCTCGGAATCAAATTCCACTTCGACAAAAAGATGTGCCCTTCAATGGAGAGTCAGCCTAGCATACTTTTGCTGATGGATTTTGGAGAGAGACCCAAAAATTAAGAATCCCTAGCTTCTACAGTTGCATAATGTCTTCTTCTCAGGTTAGCTCTGATACCATGTTAGATTTTTATCATTCAAGCTAGCATTATGATCTTAAGATCTTATCTGAGAGAATAACATGCACAGCAATAAAACACAAGAGACAATGAACACAAAGATTTTCCACAGGGAAACCATAAAGGAGAAAACCCCACAAATTCCTCAGAGATAGAATCAGCACCAAAAGTAAAACCCCAAAAATAGTAAGATGATCTCTCGATAGCAGTAGTCTCTCTCTTGTCCCAGCAACTTCTCTCTCACTCATGCACCCCAGTGAGTGAGTGTTTATATGATAAATAGAGAGGATCACTCCCTATTTATATTATTTCATTCACTTAATGTCCACTCCAACATGTTGGCCTCACTTAACAATTACTTACTAGAGTTGACATCTCTAGGAGAGTCTAATAACCCTAGTGCCCCACAACTTGTGGGGACTTTACCCCTCTGACCAACAAGGAGGGTTATCTTTAACACAACAGTGGGGACTATTGCCCCGAATTACAATAACTCACCTAGGGTCGACTTCTCTAGGATAGTCTAATAACCCTAGGGCCCCACAACTACAGGGAATTTAACCCTTGATCAATAGGAGGGTTACCCACAATGACTTGACATGACTTGTTCACATTATAAAAAATATCGATCGAAACATCGGGGCATGACATGACTCAATTACATTACAAACACTTCCCATAATAAACATCAGGGTACAATACATAAGATATACAAGTGAATACCTTCTGAAGTTACAATTACATCAACACTAACACCCCTTTGAACACCAACCAAGAGATCCCCATGCTGAGAACTCCTTGTACTATTCCTCTCACGGGGAATGTTGGTGTTCCTTTGATGGCCACCTTGAATCTACCTGGATTCACACTAGGGATACTAGTGTGTTTTTTTTCCACTCCAACTATCCTAAATGCTCCTGATGCTTCTCAAGTGAGCTCCTTATATCAAGGGCATCAAAACACTGCATCCCCTTCACCGGTAGTTGATTCTCCTCCTCCTTCTACCTCATGTGGTGAAAGTACTGATACTAGTAACCGACAGTCTAAAAGGAGTAAAAAAAGGAGGAATAGGAAGAAGGAACATAAGAAAGGGGCCACCCGTTCAACCTCTGCAAGTCAAGTTGAACCTCACCACCTAGCCTCTAAAGTTCATGCTAGGGGCACCTATCCAACCTCTACAGGTCATGTTACATATAAGCACTCAACCTCTGCAGGTCATGTTTCATCTAAGCACTCAACCTCTACAAGTCAAGTTGATCTTCACCATCCATCCTCTATAGATCATGCTGGTGGGATCCTTCCAACCTTTCCAGGTCACGTCGGATCCAATCACTCAGCCTCTACAGTTCATTCTCAGGGCACCCGTTCAACCTCTGATGTTCAAGTTGAACCTCCCCATCCAACCCCTACAAGTCATGTTCGATCCATCCACCCAGCCTCTGAAGTTCATGCTGGGGGCGCACACTCAACTGCTGCAAAGCATGTTGATCCTAACCATTCAGCCTCTGTTGTTCATGCTGGTGGTTCCTGTCCAACCTCTGCAGGTCATGTTGGACCCAATCTCTCAACCTCTACAGTTCATGCTGGGGGCAGTCTCTCAGCCTCTGTGGTTCATGCTGAATACAATCAGTCAACCACTGTGAGTCATGTTGACACTGTTGAAAAGACTAGCCGTTCAAAACACAAGCCCAAGTTTCCTTGTAAGCTTTGTGAGGGAGACCACCTTACTTATAACTACCCTTCTATCACGGAAGTGCAAAGAGTTTGGTTTCATGGTCATCCTGTTTTTGAACATCCTGAATTTTTTTAGCAACCAGCCTCTCTTAGACAGGTTGGATCCAGTCACCCAGCCTTTGGTGGTCATGTTGGGGGAAAACTCTCTACCTCTATAGGTCATGCTGAGAGAAAACAGTCAGCCACTGCTAGTCATGTTGACACCATTGAGAAAACTAGTCATTCGAAGTGCAAACTTAAGTTCCCTTGTAAGTTATGTGAGGGAGATCATCTTACTCACCAGTTCCCTGCTATTTCCTTCTCCTGAACAACCTATAGTTTCTCAACAACCTACTCAACCTTGGTTGATCAAGTGATCGAACCATTCTCAGCTTTGTTTGATCCCACTCTTCTTACAGAGAGTGATCTTGGTGTGATTGAACCAATGTCACCTTTGGTCAATCCCACTCTCCCTTAGGAGAGTGACTTTCATGAATTGGTTGAATCGATTCCATTGTCAATCAATCCCACTCTTACTTTGGAGAGTGAAGTGTCTGCTAGTCACATTTTCTTCACTGCTAGTTCAGAACTTACTGATCAATGGGGCACTGAACTCGCTTCTGATCAATCCCCACCAAGCTCTTGGATTGCTTCCTTTGATTAGGATAGCCTATTTGAGTCGTGCCTTCCTTCTAATGCACCTTTCCAGATAAAGGTCAAAGTTGAACCATACACGATTGCTCATTATATTGTTGATGAAGGAGCCTCAGTTAGTATCTTGTCTTCTCGTGCTTGGTGAGGCATGGGATCTCCAAGCCTTGTGTCGACTGCTAGTCAGTTACCGGTGTTTGATAGAAGAACTTGTATAGCCTTGGGAATTCTTGCTCAAACACCTGTTACTTTGGGTGGGAATACCATCTTAGTTGACTTCATGGTGATAGATGACCCCTTGGACTTCAATATTCTCCTTGGACCTGATTATGTATATGCAATGCAAGTTGTGGTGTCAACATTCTTTCGTGTGATGTACTTTAATCATGGCAAATAAATTTTCACTATTGATCAGTTGGATTTTCTTGATCCTTCTCCTAACCCAACTAAAGACCAGGTCTTTCCTTTATTGATTCTCAGTGTTTCTATAGACACTACCCCGCCAAAGGTGAACTATGTGGCCTCATGTTCTTTGCGTTCAATTGCTATTGAGAAGCAGCCTCTGTTTTCATGCTTACCTTCTCGGGACTTGGTCCAAGCAGTTGATCGGGTGAGTCATCCTATACAGACTATGGAGCCTGCTCTCCACTCTGTCAATCCATTTGACAGTTTAGACATGTGTCCTATCTCAGATGATCTCCTTCCCTTGGATGAAGTCTTCCTAGAGTCTTTGATACAGTCTGGCCTTCTTATGGATGTCGATTCAGTTGTGACTAAGTCTAACCCTTATTTGCTTCATAAGCCTGATCTTATCTTGGATCGGTCTTCTTATGTTGGTATTTTTCAGTTTTTGGACTCTCCCTTCGAACAGTAAGTCAATGATCCTGGTGAGTTTGATTTTTATTATGAATTTTTCAACTCCTCTGATGTTGAGCTTGTTCCTGCAGACTCTACCTCCCTTGTTGATCTTTGCTTTTATTCTGAGGTTGATCTTACTGATCGTGAACCCTCCTATCTTGGCACTATAGAGTCCTCTTTTATTTATTCTGCCTTGACTACACCTTTTGTAGAAGATAGCAAAGCCACATGTTTTTCTACCAAAGTGACCTGCATCAGATCTTTTCTTCTGAACATGATCCTCATGTTGTTGTTTCTTGGAGACAGGATTTTTAGTTGGATTCACAACTATTTACTGTCCTCGCCTTGTTTTTCAAGTTGTAACTGCATTTGCATGTATCCTGCTCGCGCTTTTGAGCCTGATGCAGGATTCCACACTTTTAGCTCATTGTATAAGCCCTCATATTTATTGTCATCGTCGCTCGGCCTTGTATCATTTTGCCTTTGAAACTTGACACCTTTTACCTTGAGGAGACATTCCCCGAGTGTCTTTACCTTGCTCATGTTCCTTGCATTATGCATAGGTTTGTTCCTTGCACTTGGAACTAGTTTTTCCTGCCTGTGACACTCGTCTCCTTGCATTTAGAGCATTCTTTCTGCTCTCCTTCCAGCTCGTTAAAAACAGTAAGGAGGTCGCGAGTTGACTTTTTCGGACTCGTTGAAACTTCACGGGAAAGATATGGAGTTTCTTTAGTCCCAGGTCTAACTCCTCAAAATAGACTTGACTGTTGAGTAAACTTGTCCATTTAGAATCTTTAAGAATATGTGAATGGGCCCATCCACATTGGTGGTAGGTTATCGCTTTCTTGGACCATGTGGAATAATACGAGAAAGGAACACTCTTTTTTCTTTGGAATTGAGAAGAGTATTCTTAGGAATAGGTTTATCACTTTTCTGGACCTGAGGGACTAAACTTACGGAAAAAGAACCCCCAATATGAGCTTAGTTTTCTCTTTTTCATGCTTTGGACCTAAACATGAAAAAGATTTCGAGTGTAATTTATGTCTTTGTCATGCTCGTTAAACCCTAAAGAACAAAGCATAGAGTTTATTGTTGTAAGCCCCATTTCTCATAATCAAATGGATCTTTCCGAGTGATCTTGCCTTCCTTCACACTTGTAAAACTCAGGCTATTTGCCGCTTCTGAAGGTGCGTTGGGTAGGTGGTAATTTAACCTCTTTCAGACCTCCCCAACTAAGTAAGAAAAAGGTGCACCTTACTTCTTCGGAAGCTAAGAGAGTTCTTCTGTGGTTTGTTTTATACTTTTCCAGCCTCAAGAGACTAAATTGTACGAAAACGTTCCCCCCTAGAGTCTTCTTTGGAGTTTTCAGACTCTCTAAACTATGAAAATGTCATCGAGCATGTACTAGTTCGGGCTCATAAAATCCCTGAATCAGTGCTTCATCAAGCATTCTTCTGTCTCTTCTTCGAGCTTTCCAAAAATGAATAAGGTCCCAAGTTTGCTTTCTTGGACTCGTTAAACCTTTACAAGAAAGAGGGGAAGGGAAGTTTATTCACATGTATTTTACATCATGGCAGCAAGTCTTGTTTCCTTGAACAAAGCACTAGTTTTGAGTCTATCAATAGTTGGGTCCTAGCATTTTGACCTTATCCCGATTTAGAGTTTCTTACTCCTCCGGTTGATTTCTTTTCCAATGATATGGGGAATCTGTCAATGTCTCCTACATTGTAGATTTGTTTCATTGGTTCTTTTGTGTCAAAATTTGCCTAAGTCACTTTTATGTCATGCTCACTATTCAAGGATTAAACCTTTGTCGGCCATTCTACAGTTTCCATGACCTTTTGTGCCGACCATTCCCTGGTATCAGTTCATTACATCATGTCTTCGACGGTCCTTGTCGTAAACTTGAGTACCAATTCTAGATCCAATTAGTCTTTGACTTACCTCCTGTTGGATGATGAAGGATGCCTTAATGCCTTCCTTCCAATGGATCTCTTCCTATTTACTGCAACACATATTTCTCTGGGAATGAGATTTAGAGTTTTATGATAGTACCTTGGGGATTGTAGTCATCAGTGGCAATTTCCCTTGCTATTGGGTAGTGGGAATACCTTACTGTCTCCTACTTGACGGATTCTTCAAGTGTTCAACTTCAAGTCCTTGTATTCACACTTGTTAGAATGTGCTAGGTACCTTGGGGACCATTTTCATTAATGGTGGTTTCCCTTGCGTTTGTTAACGGTTCTCATTATTGACCGGTAATCAAACGGTTTCCTCCATGTTCGACTTCAACTCCTTTATTCACATGGTTAGGATTTGTACCTTTTGGGCGATTTGGATTGAAGACCTTGGGCCGACAGTAGCATTGTTATTTTTTTCTATTGCTCGAGTTGTGCAAGACCTTGTTACACTTTATATGACATTTTGCTGAGACATAGATCCACCTTGTATTCTTGTGGCTATGATCGATTGTCGAGTATGGATCCACCTTGTTCATTTGTGGCCATGACTCCTTTAGATTTGATATGGCACCTTTTTTCATATTGAGCGACCATGATAGTTTTATCAATTATACATATGTTGGATCCGCCGGTATCTTTATGGCGATGTTTTGTATATGGACTTGTATGTCCCAGAGATCAATTTTGTCTGACATTTATCTCTCTTTCATGTACCTTTGTTCGAGCCTTTTGATCTTGGATTCTCTGCTTTCTCCATACTCAGTTGTTTCCTTTATAATGTATTTCAGCTATCGTCTTCCCCTCTAACCTCATACATTAGGGGGCATCTGTTATAGCTCAAAATGACACATCTTTGCCTCTGACCACTTTCCCATGATTCTGTCACATGTCGACACTTCCATGACAACACTTCATGAAAGTCGTTGAAAAAAAACTAACTTGGAGGATCCATATCTTGATTTTTATAACTCTGTTTGACCTCATCTCTACACCGTTGGAAAGGTGTCTAAGTTAGCTAAAACTTTCTACAAGACACCAAAGTCTGAAAATGCCTAGAAGTACCTGAAAAATGAGATTTTTTGATGTATATGTGAGTTTCCTTAAGGAAACCCGCATATGTACGTGACTTGCTATATATAATACTCGTGTACACCTTAAATACATGAATTTTTGTATTGCAACCTGCGTATATTTCCTGCATACGCAACTGATGTCTCTGCAACCCGCGTATTCCTCCCAAAAATGTCAAAAAAATACATATTTTGAAATTTGGGTAGTTTGGGTCACTTATGCAACTGACTCCTTCAGTTGTAACTACTTTTTCTTCGACCCTAACTCTTCATGAAGCATATAAATAGAGGTGGGGAGCTCCATGAGAGGGGACTTGAACTTTTGCATTGTCACGCTAGAGGAATTGGGACTCTCTTTCCCCCTACCTTTTCCCTAGTGATCATCCTCTTGTGTTGCAGAGCTTGGAGGCTGAGTTCCTTGGAGAAGAGAAGTAGCAGAACTAGATCAAGGTTTTGTGGGGTGCCCAACTTGAAGAGAAGGTATATTTGTACTTGTTTTCAAGATTAATAAAGATGTGATGTCCTTCTTCTTCCCAAATCATTGTTCAATGTGTGATTGAATCTTTGTTTATGATGATATGATGATGTTAGTCAAATTATTATTTCATATTTGTTTGATTATGATTGCTTTATATGTGGTCATATTGGTTGGAGGAAGGTGTAATTCGTTTTGCAGGTCTCTTGGAGCAAGAGGAGCAAGAGGAGCAAGAAGAGGATTGAAGCGCTGCTTGGATCAACCTTCGTTTGTCAAGGTATGAACCATTCTAATCTCTGAAACTTGCTTGTATTTACTTGCAAAACCATATGCATCTCTCTTTCAACCCCAGTATGTTGATGGCCTCTTAAACCATAGCCATAGGAAACTTTCCTTTACAACAGGAGGATAAATTGAAATGTGGGTTTGGGTTCATACTCTTTCTTACTAAAGAAAATTACTTTCAAGGGCATGGTTGTGTTGGATTAGGCACTAACAATTTGATAGATTTTAATGGGTTGTTCTTTCTTCTAAGACAAGCGTATAAACAAAGAGTTGATTAGTTATAGGTATTTGGAGATTCAATGTTAGTAGTTAGTGTAATGCGGAGTTTGTTCAAGGTGAACACAATTGGGATAATGCATATAGTGGATAGACTTAAAGGGACTAGGAAAATTTTCCAAAAGATTGAGCTCAAGCATATATACCATGAATCCAATGAAGCATATTCTCTTTCGAAGCAGGACTTGAATATGCATGCAGGGGCTCTGAAATTGGAAGAATTTCAAGGGGGATTTGGATTTTTCATTAGATGATTTATATGGTCAATTTTAATGTATAACCATAAATTTTGTGGTGTATGAGGTGTTTTTATAGGCAATTGCTATGTTTTTCTAGCTAGTTATAGCTATTTATTAGAAATCAAAAATTGCTTCAAAGCACCGAAGATTGTATTTTTGCACCGAGAGGCACTCTACAACCCAGTATGGGGGATATCTTGTAACGTTATGTTGTAACGTTTGTCGATATTAAGTCGGCCAAAAATAATATTGTGTAGTATAACTGAGATCTTGTAACTTTATGTTGTAACGTTTGTAACAAGTTGGACAAAAATAATATTGTCGAGTATGAGGGAGATCTTGTAACGTTTGTAAAAAAATAATAATAAAAAATATTAAATATTATGTCGGCCATGTATTTTCATTTGTATTTTAGTTTGAAAGCTAATATATATAAAGGAACAAAAAAAAATCTGCTACAAAGATAAGAAAACCAACAAAGAGGAAAGCAAAATCTGCGGCAAAGACAAGAAAACCACCGAAGGGAATCTGCTAACAGGTAAATTTATCTCCTTGACATTATTTATCTTCGGCTCTAAGACTAATTGCAAAAATTTGATTATGTTTTATTGCAAAACCATGCATGATTTTTCTAGACCAAGCATTTAAAATATCAAACAGAGACACATTTAAATTACTAGACCAATATATAGTTTTAAGGCTGGGTGTTTTTGCCTTTAACGATAAGACGAGTTCTGACTTTGAAACATGTGGGTACAGCCACTCAAAAGGTGAACACAATTAAATGGAGTAACTTACTTTCACACCAATAATGATTTAACTTCGTATAAGTCTCAACCCTAAGCACTGTTGCTGATTCAAGCAAGTACCAGACAGTAAATAACATATTTTGCCTTATTATTTGCCAGAATAAAAATGTATAGTTTCCAGAAAATAATTTTTACGTTTTTTTTTGAAAGAATGGCCATCTACTAAATTATTTTATGTCTTGGCATATTAGAGACACATTCACAAAGAATGATAGTCTGCTAAATAACATCCTTTGCCCTATTATTTGCCAGAATAAAAAGCTATAATTCCAGATTTTATGTTTTTTTTTGGGGGAAAAATTGTCGTTTGCTAAGTTATTTTAAGTTTTACCTATTCATGTTTTATGTTTTATATAAAACATAAAAATATTTTACCTCGTTGAAGCGAAAACACAGGTTTGTCAATAGCATTGAGTTTTTATTGTGTTTTTTGTTGGAAATATTTGCAAATGAATCTGACCAGTTTAGAGATTATAGTTATTTTAACAGAAAAATACCACTCTAGACTTTTCATTGCAATATCTCTGTTTTGTGCAAATTTTCTCTTACAAATACATGGAATACTTAAACCCAAAAGTGCTTTTACCCCTCTATTTGGATCTATATGCAATTCCTGCAATTTGCTAAAGGTTCAAAACTTCTTTCCTTGCACATGTTGCAAACAAGAAATAGAGACCAGGCATGAACACTCCCTATGAAGAATATTGTCAAAGTGTTTCAACAACAATTTTCAATCTACGTAGATTTTGTCAAGAAGGGCTATTTATTTTGGCAATGCACAGCAGGGTGGAAGACTTAAGGAGAGCTTGACAAACAAAAACAAAAATAAAGGTATGTTTATGCTTGCAAAAAACAACTGTAAAAAAAACAACTGCCCATCTTCCAGAATATCTTTCTTTGTATAAACATATTTTTTTATTGCCATAGTAGTAAACAAAAACCAAACAAAATATATCACCATCCCAATTTATTTTTCACTCGAATTTCTGGATTTTCTAATTTCAAACAAAAGTATTATTAAAACATAAACATAAGTTTCAAATCCTTCTTCTCTATTGCAAGAGACTTTACTTTGGATGCAACATTATTGTTTTCTTCCACTAAACATGTTTTCTCATTCCAACATTTGCACATTAGTGCACATCCAGTAGATAATATCATGATTGGTATCTTTGTCTTTCGTAAAACAAATTGGGTGTTTCTATGTATAAAACAATCACTGCTCTAGTAACAATGGCTTTCTATTGTGTCTCGATGCCTGTTTTTGGTTCAAATTTTGCAAAATGCACCAGTCACCTAACCAAGTTTAGTTGTGAATGTCTGGTTTCTTTTGTTTTAAGCTTTTTGTTTTTGAAACAATAGAATGCAAGTTTCCATTGTCAACAATATTAACAATTGTTCAATATAAGTGTAATTTCTTTGATATATATATATCACTGCTAACTATCAAAACAATCTCCTTTTTGCTCCTTGTTTTAGCTAGTGATCTTTTTTACTTCACAGACAATAGAAAATTGCACTTCACAAAAAAGAATGAAAAGAAAGAAAAAAAAGTGTTTCATTTAGTTTAAAACCAAACACATTTATATTTGTAATGTTCGTTCTTAACAAAATAATAAAATAATAAAAAATATTATATGTCAACCATAAATAATATTAAATATTAATAATAAAAATATTATATGTCGACCATAAATAATATTAAATAAAAATAATAAAAATATTATATGTCAACCTTAAATAAAAAGATGTGTCTTTTGGTTTGAATCAAATCAATACCTCCTTGAGTGCAATACTTAATAAGAGGTTTGCACCTCGAGATATTTGATCCCTCTCGGTGCTTGATAGAGTCTAGGATTTGGATCTATGTTGGTTTATCAGAAATGAATGAAAATACGTTTTTTTCCTAGTAATTTGTGTGTGTGTGTGTTTACATATATGCTCACAAAATCACAAATGATAATTGAACAAATTACTTGGGCATGCATGACTACCATTTGAGCCAAACTTTTCATCACTTTAAACTACATGCCACATGTATAATGAGTATTAACAATTAGTTGAAGGCTTTGGAAACCCATTTCAACACTATGTTGGAGACATAGTTTAAGGATAACTATAGATCTCATGTATTATAGTCAAGATCATGATGTTGTGCATTGTCCAAGATTATACCCTATCAAGGATAAGTGAAGATAATCACATAGGTATTTGTTTTGATTTATGCCATTAAGGTTTTCTAGCTATATCTCGGTTCGTTTTGTGAAGAATTGATCCATCATATTATTTGTAGCTAATAAAACTAAAGAATTTAAACATAATTATTCGGAGCTGAAGGGGCTTGAATAGTAATGATTTGCAGACGTTGTGGTCTTGCATTCATTTATGAATGTTGGGGTTCTGCATTCATTTGCAGACATTGTGGTCTAAGATTCATTTTCAAACGTTGTGGTTCTGCATTCATTTGCAGACGATGAGATTCCAACATTTTTTATGTTGTGGGTGGTTATGCATTACTATTTGTGATGTTGTGTTGTGTTTGTGTAACATTGCAGGTGATTCTCAGGATGAGGATACCTGAGATGATGCGACGATATGTGATACTCATGATGATACGATGAGATGTGATGCTCATGATGATGTGATGAGATGTGATGCTCATGATGATGTGATGAGATGTGATGCTCATGATGATGCGATGGGATGTGATACTCGTGATGATGCACAGAGAGGTGATGCTCATGATGATGCGAAGAGATGTGATGCTTATGATAATGTGTCAAGATACGATGATCGTATGGATGTGCTCATGATGTGATGATCAAGATGTGATGCTCCATGATGGTGATATTCCACGCATGATTATAATGTTGATGTAGTTGTGAAAACTTCTTATGCCGTATAGACTTACCAATCAGTTGTACAGATGTATTGTTGTATTATAGAATACATTCCTTGTTAAGAGGGAGTGTTAAAGAAATGTAGATGCGTAATATATTCTATTTTGTATTATTATTGTTATTTACCCTTCTGAAGATGTTTGTTCCTCAGGTTAGGGATGTCATTGATGCAATTGGTGATGTAAAGTCTTGAAGTAAAACCTATGTTGTAAGTCGGGTAAGTAGTACCCACAAAGGTATTATTAAAATGTGATTTTGTGACTCCCAGCGTAAGTCAGCCCTAATTAGGAGGATAGGTCGGCCTAGTTGGGTTATCAGGCCTCTCCACTAATCAGTATAAATAGGAGAGGCACCTCCTTCATTTGGACACAGACATAACACTCAAGCAGTTGCGCTAGAGAGAGAAGGAGAAGTCCATCTGGGAGAGAGGAAGTCATCCAATATTCGTGGGGTATTATAAGTCTTTATTCTTTGGGTCTTACACTGTACTTGGTTGAGGTCTATATCGAGGAAGTTTTGTTTGGTTTTCTCCCCCATGAGCGTTTCCCAGGATAAATCTATGTGTTCTTTTATGTGGTTGTGCTTTTGTTTCTTTCAGTGATCCTTTTGTATATGGTTACAATGTTATGATGCTAAATGTCCTTAGATATTGTATAACCATTGAAATCTTAACAATCTAATGATAAAATAATAAAAGGAATCAATAGTGGACATTGGTGCCTTGGATAAGATTGAATTCCAGGTATTATTGTGATTAATATGTGCAATTTTAATTGCAAGGAAGAACCATGGGATTTCTTGATAATTGGAGATGGATATTGTATTCCACAAGAGAATTCTCAATAAGGCATGGAATAGACCATCAATAAAATGACATGTAACTTGTGAAAGTGATGTGCAAATCATCCTTGTGGGAAAGTGCATGCATGCTAAGCGAAGTTGGAGAATACAAACCAACAACTTATCAGTAAGTAATGAGAATGGGTAAGGAAATTCCTTTTACCTAGAAGTTATCACTAATAGAATAATGCATTCCAGTATGTGGACATGTCATGTGATTCATGATTGTGATGGAGTGCCCATGCAAAGGCTTCCAATTAGGGAATGAGGTATTCTCATGTGTGAATATGTTGTGTGGTATAGAATTGTGGCCAATATTTCCATGGGAAAGGAAATAAAGTCTTGTAGTCGAATGAGGTGTAAGGACATATAATGAACCTTGAAAAGACTCCATGTGGAGTTGGAATGGAATAAATTGCAACATTGTTAAGTGTTAGGAAGTCCAAGAAAGAGAAAGGTAGACTTGGCTAGAGTTGCTCATAATGATTGGAGAAACGAGACAATGTGAATAGAGTGCAAGGAAAGCTACAAGATAATAAGATGGTTGTAGCATAAACTAGAGAATAATATCCATAAGGAAATATTGACAAAGCAGGAAATTTCTCACCTTAAACCATTTTTGTTTATAACATAAAAGATGTGTTCTTGGAAAGTAGAAAGTATAAATGTTATACATGTGTATATGTATTGAATTGCAACTTTGTGAGAAAATCATTAGCTAATAGTCCCTTAGGTGTTTGGTAGAGAGGACATCAATTGGATATGCCATGACGTGGAAGAGGAATCTCATGCTATGATGAGAAATTAGAAAGGGATAATTCCTCAACCCTTCTCTTGCTATTATATTTATAATTTTGAGTTATATATATAGGAATGTTGGAAATGCAAGAGATTAGATAGTTGGAATGCATATGCACTAGTGGGCATATTAATAGATAATGCACAGTGCATGTAAATATGCTTGTGCATGCATATGATAATAATTATTGAATTTGGTGATGGTTATATGACCAAACATAATTGAAACATGGTTCAAGATGTTAATGATGCTATTGTAGATGACCTACATTCTTGTGAAGAAAGGACAGGGCGGTAAATCTATGATCACAAGGTTGGTGGAAAGATTGTGCAATATTTTGTGAGAGACCAACTGATCAGTTTACATCACAAATGTTGATGGAAGCCATGCAATTAATGGTTTATTTATGCTAATATCATAAGTTTTGAAATTGGATTGTGTAACAATCCCTTCAACCATATTTTAATCATCATAAATTGGTATGAATGTGATATTGAATGCATTTATGTGAATGATATCCCATTGGGTATGGTGAGGTATGGGGCAATAAGGGAAAGGAACCTTATGCCAAATTATTGTTTATAATTTAGAATGCATTGATATGAAAGAATAACATGCCATGTGTGTATGTTGGTAATTGTGAGATAATAACCATTAATGAAAGTGAGGACTTATGGTCCTATTTTGGTAGTAAATGCCATGTGAGATAGTCATGGGTAAGGCCATAACGTTGTTGGATATGGAAAATATATAGTGATACACAAGTGTCCAATGGTCTTGCCACGTGTTTTAGTGTCACGCATTGTAACCTTATTTCCAACACATAGAGGACATTAGAGAGGAGGATTTCTCGAGGGAACCATATAGCGGTGAAGGTAAATTCCTTTTAGTATGCTTGAGGGACCGTTTAACAGAGAAAGGGTATATCATGGTATTATGTTAGGAAACATAAGAGGGTGTTTATATGGTCATACAAGTATTGGGGAGGTGGTTGGATGACAAGTGGATGAATTAGATAGACCTTCCATATCATCATGGAGGAATGCATGACATGACATTATGATAATCATGAATCAATGCAAGGATGCATTTAGTGAATGTGCATTAAAATATTATGTAAATATTGTGGTTATGCATGCATATGTGTGGGTATATGTGTTAAGATGAATTGTGTGAATGCATGGTTGTGATGTTTATTTCATTGCAATTAGCTATTAGTTGAATTGATAGATTATTGATAATTCTAATATCATTTCATGAGTTGCTATGGATGCAATGGAGGGATTGCATGAAAAAGGAAGTCACGTTCGATGATCTACAAGAATGTTATGTTTGTATGACAAAGTTTCGTGAAGGATATGATGGTATAACCATGAGAATCAGAACACATGTTTGATTACCTAGATCATGTGTTTATGTTATGCAATTTTTATTGTGTTAATGACGCATATAAAGTGAATGTAGTTCATTGCATTTGAGTTATTGACAATTGATAGTGTTTTAATTATTTGTGTGTTATAATTATGATCTCACTTCAGGGGTTGTTGTAAGTGTTTCAATGAAAAGATTGCATGCATGAATACTGGCAGTTTGTTTGGATGATTGAAAAGTTTAGATTATAGGTAGAATTGTCTTGGACATGGCAATGAGTGTAAGTCCATAATGAAGTGTGGAGAAACTACCACTTGAAAATGCCAAACATTGTGAGAATGACTTCATGTTTCTGAAATCTAGTTTATGTATGAAACATGATTGAAATTTATGAGAAGGATCTCATGGTTGTGAATCTAATTTCTATATGAAACAAATTTGAAATGTTTTTAATGAAATTGTTATGATGTCATCTTATGGAAAATTTATATGTGTAATACAAGTTAGATGACATATCTATCTGGTGAGGACATATGATGGTTATTCAAAGCTAGGGGAGAATATTACTATAATGGCATTAGAACCCTATGATATGGATTCATAACCATGATCTATGCTATATTAGAGGTTTCTAGTGCGATTCCCTAGCACTAATACCATGTATATTGATGTTATTCTTACATGTGAAAGCCTTGACAAGATGGATCACCCATGGGGACTATAGAGCAATGAAGGGTATGCTTTAGCTTGGAAGGGTGAGTGCGGCAAGGAAGGGGAAACTGAGATGAATCTAAGTTAGAGATTCATGTTATATACTATCTAGGATCGAGAAGGAATTAGAGGGATATGTAGATACCTCAGGTGTGTCAAGGAAGATAGTGAGTTGAATCTCGCCCTTGGAAACCATATGGAGTAAAGATATGTTCATACATATAAGTATTGGGTTTATTGCATACTTTATCTTAGGTTATGAATATATATTCCTTAATTATGAAACTTGAATATTTGTTAATGGACTAAGTGTTGATTAAAATGGCTATGATTAGCATGTGTTCCTTTGATCAATGTAATAGGCATGTGATGAAATGTTAAATGCCTTGGAGGCAATCCTACCTAATTACATTAGGGTTGTAACATATTAATAATATAAGAAATATAAGAGGTAGGATCCATATATACTATTCAATGATTAAGTATCTATAATTGGTGTTGTATTACAATAACTAAGTTCAGTACAAGACTAGTGTTACATCAAATCTATACTAGCTATGACCATACATATTGCTTTATAGCTTACTTGATATGATGGACTTGATGCTAGTGTTAGTTTATAGTATAACATGATGCTTATGTTGTTTAGGTAAAGTACTAGTAGTCGAGATGAATGATTGAGCGTTGTTATCCACGATAGCTTGAAACAATACAAAGTGGCCTAGAAGAGAAAGACATTGCAAATGCAGCTAAAATGAAGGACATGGGATCTCGCTGAAAATAAAGAAAACATCAAGGAAAATTTTATTCCATTGGGAAGGAGATTGTAATACCACCAGTTTGACCCTTGTAATGTATTGAATTAGATAATGTAAAATGATATAATTGTGCAAGTATGGATTCCTAGTATGGAGCTCAAGGACAAGATCTAACTAGTGAATAGCTAAGTATGTATTATGAAAGTATCCATATATTGGACCATATGGTATGTTTATCACAATGATGTGAATCTATGTAAAATATTATGTTGAAATATAATAAAATTGTCCAAGATGGTTGTGTAAGGAGCACTAAAGAGGGGCTATGATTCCACAAGAGGGAAAGTGGAAAGTGGGGGGTGTATGGGAGAGTTAATCCTGTGTTACACAATTGTCAACCTTAGAACTTATTCTCTTTTTTCCATGTGCCTTAAATAAGCTAATTACTTCCTTTTGACTATTAAATCCAATCTCGAAATGGAAGTGGGAGGTTGGTGGAAAAAGTATCCTCATTTAATTACGGAAGCAAGGGATGGATATACTTCTATGATTATTGTAATTTTCCTATCTTATATGGTCATAATTTATTCCATTTTTCTTTACTTACCATTGTATCATATCTCTTGGAGGGACTACCATTTGTTATTCTTAGGTAGAGGGGGATTGTTGGTTGTTGAGCCTGATCTTCCTAATTTACAGATGTTATTTTTTCAATGGTGTTTGGATTCCAGCACCTGACAGGGGGGTGTGGGGGGAATTCACCCCCCCCCCCCCC